>OX578139.1:58510249-58687749 GCA_951213105.1 Amaurobius ferox
TCATTCATTCTGTCTGTCTGTCTGTCTGTCTGTAAGTCCGTTAGCACGATAACTGCCGTAAAAATGGCTTAATCAAAATGAAATTTTAGTATGTTGTTCATTCGGTCTGTAGGACCTATGGGAATATAAATGAATAATATCACCCAATTAGTTTTGGATTGAACCCGGGTTGAAAAAATGAAATACATTGAGCCCTATGGGACCTAATTTTCCAAACATTTTTTAAGCGGATTTAAAATTCACAAATTGCTTCGAAAATTTTAGTTAATATTCAAATTGTTCCATAAAATATAAAAAAAAAATTAGCGAAATATATTCAGTAGTTTTTTAAATAAAAATTAAAATAATAATTACACCTCTTATATGAAGCGGTCATGTGACCATGATATGAAACGATCACATGACCCATTTCAAAATGATATATGGCATCCATCTTGTTTCAAAATCGTGATTTTTTAAAGTTATTTTTAACTCATATTGAGTGTTGTATCCGTCCTAAAACTACTTTATGTTTGCTTAAATTCTGTGCATTTACTTACTGAAACAACGCAATGACAATATATTTGAGTTTAAATGTTCATCTAAATTTGATTATTTCTACAACTAAGCCTATTTTTCACCTATGTAAAATGTAAACAGCAAAATATGTAGAATGGGTTGTATTAGAATTCCTGTATTTTTTTAACACAAAATAATTTAGTCCATGGAGTCTGCATGGCTGATATGAATGAAATATTAATTGATTTTATAAAGAGAAGGACGTTTTTTTTCGATGAAGTTTTAAGCATAGAGTTTAATTATTTGTAGCTCCATAGTCTTAAATAAAATGTTTAAATAAAATAACTTATTATAGTATTGTGATGAATGAAATGAATGGGAGAAAGTTATGAATGAAATCCTGTTTTTATAGAGAGATCCACGCGTGTTATTTTTTCTATGACGTCATTTGAATTAATTTCAGTTGCTTTCGATGAAGTTATCAAGTATAATAAATTATCGTAGTATTATGATAGTTTTTAAAATATTACCGTGGAATGTATTGCATTTTAGAGATATTTAAACCAGGCAATTTATATTTCAATGCCGTCATTTGTATGAAGTTCATTTTTTTCATTGAAGGTTTAAGTTTTCAAATATAATAAATCAATGTAGTATTGTGATAAGTTTTAAAATATTACCGAGGAATGTATTGCATTTTCGACTTTTTTTAAATAAAAGTGCATTGAAGTTGGAAAGTGTTTCATAATCAATGCTTTAAGCATGATTGATCTTTCTTGTTATGATCTTCATGCAGTTTTCGAAAGAAAATATAACCTGAAAACTTTGATATTTATGTACATGATTACTTCAATAAGTCAGCTAAGGTTACACAAAAAAATCAAATAATTGAATTTAAATTTTTTTTTATTATATTTTTTTCAAAAGTTAGGCTTAGCTATGCAAAATCTCCGTCCTCTGTGATCAGTGTATTTCGACCCCAATCCTTTCTAAGGGAGCGTCGCAGACAGCAATGCCCCATCGCGAAAGCGTTAAAGAAATAAAGATACAACTAATTTGTGTCTGTGGGGAAGATCATGTGCTGCCCACAAAGGATTATTTTTCCTTATCCTTCTCACCTTTATTCGTTAACATTCAAGTAGGTTTTTATTTCGCCCAACGATGAAAACGTTTAAATTTAAAACTTCGTTTAATCACATTTATATCTCCCCTTTAAACAATAAAATTTCTCAAAATTGAAACATTTTCGGTAACACTGTTTCAAATTTCATATTTTTGGCAACGAAAATACCTAATTGCGGCATATTTGTCGTTTTATCGTTTATCATATCTACAAGGCAATTGTTAAAACAAATTTTCTTTATTTACGTATTGTTTGTTCAAAATATGTCAAAAATAATATATGTTCGACCAAGCATATTCAAAATATTCAGTAGTCAAATTCTTGCAGTCTTAATGTAGGTAAATTTATTGTTGGAAGGATTATTTCCTGAGTTCACGGATGCCAAGTTTTCGAAAAATATGTCATGAGTTTACTAGTGGATCCAATTTATAAAATATGTTTCAGCCTTGTCAAAAAGTTTTAATTAAAGCTTATAAATGCCACTCATATAAGGAAAAATTCATTAATTTGAATGTGATATTAATGTGATTAAGTATGAACAAATATTTACTTTTATATTTGATAAATATAAATATTTATAAATTTTATGAAGTTGTGTTATTATTTGGTTGTATGACGCTTAGATTTCTATCTACAGACCGCACATACATATACACACATAAACACAGACTTTTTTTTTTATTATGTAAGATACATCGGAAGTGGTTTATCAAAATTTTGAACCATGAAAATCTTAGTAAAAAATTCTGATGTGGGCAGCACATGACTTTCCCTGCAGACTTATATACAAGTTCTCTTTATTTTAATTAAATTTAATTCACTTTTAATTCAATATTCGTTCTCGTTTAACTGGACTTATTTTCAAAGGTGTCGTAGAGAAAATACGAAAAAACTAAAATATCTCGAGAACGGCTAGTTCTAGTGTAATGGGGTTGGTCTTATTATTTTCTTCATTAAAAATTACGTATAAAACCAGCATTTAATGGATATATTTAAGCATACGTAGTTTTTATTTTAGATATTGACGATTTTTCCGGGTCGCAATAAAGGCAAGTTATTTTTTTCCGAAGTGTACCAAAATCTAATCAGCACCAGAGTAACCCACAACCGACTTATCTACCGAATTTTGTGAAATTCGGTCCATCAGTTTTTCAGCTAGAGTGGATATAGGCTTTTGTGGGCCATTTCGCAAAAACAGGTGAGTTATTTTATCCCGAATCGTACCCAAAACTAATCAGCACCAGATTCGTCCACAAGTGACTTACCTACCAAATTTTATGAAATTCTGTCAATTAGTTTTTTAGTTAGAGTGGATACAAAATCTGCACAGACAGAGAGACAGACAGACAGACACACAGACAAACACACACAGACGTCACGCTAAAAATGGTTTTTCCGTATTCTAGAGGTCTCGAAACGCGTAGATCCGTCCAAAACTCGAGTTGCGATTTTCGACATGTTTCCAATACTTTCCCTATGCATTACCATGTATTGCAGGTAGAGTAAAAATCTGATGTGAGCAGCACATGACTTTTTCTGCAGACTTATAGTAACGTTCTCTTTATTTTAATTTAATTTATTTCACTTTTAATTCAATTCTCGTTCTCATTCGGTAACCGGACTTATTTTCAAAGGTGGCGTAGAGAAAATACGAATAACTAAAATATTTCTAGAACGGCTGGTCCTAGTGTAATGGGGTTGGTCTTATTTTTTTTGTCGTTAAAAATTACGTATTAAACGAGCAGTTAGTGAATATATTTGAGTATACCTAGTTCTTTATTTTAGATTTTGTCGATTTTTGCGAGCCATTTTGCAAAAAAAGTCGGGTTCTTTTATCCCGAATCGTACCGAAAACTAATGAGCACCAGACTCGCTCACAAGTGACTTACCTACTAAATCTTGTGAAATTCGTTCTATTAGTTTTTTAGTTAGAGTGGATAAAAAATCTGCACATACAGACAGACAGATACAGACACACAGACAGAT
Organism: Amaurobius ferox; assembly: GCA_951213105.1. Taxonomy (NCBI): domain Eukaryota; kingdom Metazoa; phylum Arthropoda; class Arachnida; order Araneae; family Amaurobiidae; genus Amaurobius; species Amaurobius ferox. Next base: position 58,513,857 of record OX578139.1, read on the forward strand.
AGACACACACACTGACACACAGACACACACACAGGCATCACGCTAAAAATGGTTTTCTCGTATTCTAGAGGTCTTGAAACGTGTAGATCCGTCGAAAACTCGAGTTGCGATTTTCGACATGATTCCAATATTTTCCCTATACATTACCATGTATTGCAGGGAAAGTATAAACGAATCTTCCGTAGAGTTAGCATTATGCAGACAATATATTGCCCGAAAATTTATTTGAAGGAAAGTATATCTTGTTGTTTAACTATATTAAATCCTCTTGGTTTACTCAGCAGACGATTTTATTTAAATCTTTTCCGATATATATCATGTTGCTTAACAATGGAATTAAGTCCTATGGGTTTACACAGCAGACGATTTTAATTAATTCTTTTCTAATAATATAAATGAAATTTTTTAAATATAAATACAATTTAAATAATAAATAACTTTATCGGAATTGCATTTTAAACTGGAGTACGTCAATTACGGCTTTCGGGTTTAACAATTTCGGAAATTATTTATAATTTCCCTTTTATACGTCACCTTTTGCATTTTCGTAAATATTTTTCAAACTTATATATTACTAGCAGCATACCCGTTCTTCGTACGGAGTATATAATATAAAGAAATTTATAATTTGCAATCATGTGCAAATTTTGTTAAAATATTAAATTTATTGCTCATAAAGAGAACTTTAAGAATATCTGTTCTCACTATGCAAAATTATCTTCACGGGCAGATCTGAAGAATAAAACATCCTGGCCCCTTTTGTAAGCAAATTTACAAAAAAAAAAGGAATTGAATCAATATATGCAACCCCGTACTACTCATATAGTCGCAGATTAGAAAATATGCCAGTGTGTTAGTAGAAGCTTACCCGTATTGCAATATGAGTCTCAAAAATATTTGCCAAAATAAAAGAGATGACGTAAAAATTGAAAGTATCACAAATCCCCGTAATCTTAATACCAGAAGGTCATAATTGATTCCAATATATGCCAATATATATCAAAATATATGCCAATATACCTGTACTACTTATATTCTCGTAGATTAGAAGATATACCCATGCATTCGTAGAAGATTACTCGTACAACGTACTATATATGAGTTTCAACAATTTTCGTCATAATAAAACAATTCCATAATAATTTGAAAATATCAATAATCCCTGAATCAACAGTCCCCGAAAATACCAAGAATAATGATGTTTAAATCTGAAGACCGTAATTGATATTATCCAGTCAAAAATGCAATGTCAATGAAATTTATTTTATATACATATTTTTATTATTCAAATCGGAAAAGATTTAATAAAAATCGTATGCCTCATAATATATTGGGTCCGTTGCTAAGCGACATGATATCATTTGCTTCAAATAAATTGATAGAAATCATATCATCGGAATAATGCAATCTCCATGGAAGGTTTGGCGATATTTTCGTCAATTTAGCGATAACTTAAAAAATCGTCAAATTTATCACCAAGTGGGACTGTAGAACTGATAGTCCCATTTTGCGACAAATTGACGAAACATCATCATAATACTATCCCCTAACAAAACACAATTTATTTCATTTATTAAGCGCGATTTTATCAATTTCATGATATTTTTATGGATTTAAAAATATTTTTACCAATTTGGTGATATTAAAAAAATTCCTTAAAGGTGTTACTAAGTAGGATGGATGGATTGACCGACAAATGCTACAGAAACATCATTTCAGTACTCTATTAAAAAAAACAAATTCAATTTCATTGATTTGGGCCATTTTTATCAATTTGGAGACATTTCCACTAATTTGATAAAGTTTAAGAAAAGTTACCAAGTTATTTAGAGATATTCCGCTAAATTCGTAGCTCTGAATTTGCAGATCTGAAGGATAAAATATCCTGATCCCGTTTGTATATACTAAATGAAAACACTAAAATTGTATTAGAAGATACATACACCCGTTCTACTCTTTTTCTGCTTCAACAGTCGGCTAAATGAATTTATTGGGTAAACACAATATGTGAGTTTATTAGCTAAACACAATATATTGGCTTGCAACCTCTTTGCTTAAATAAATGAAAGTGATGTACGCAGTCCGCAATATATATAATTAAAATAACAATCAAACCGTTCATTTATAAAATATATTTTTACATCCATTTATTTATTATACAAATAGAAAAAATAATAATAAATATTACCAACACATTTAATTTCATTCCATTGCCGAACAACATGATATAAGATAGAATCTTCCTCATAAAATGTGAAATTAAATAGCCATTTTGATTTCTTTATACTTTACATCGTTGAGTAAAATTTTGTGAAAGATGAACCATGGAGGTAGATTTTTCCATTTAAATTCATGTTTCAAACAATTCATGCTTTCCTAAAGTGACTAATTAATGCAAAAATCCTGCACCAAACTCGGAAATAAAGTTTTATTTCATTTTGGCGTTTTAAACAAACGATTTTCATCCTTTCCGTTTGGATAAACCACGGAGTTGGAGAGTAAATCTCCTAAGAAAAAGTTCCGTTTTTCATTAATATCTCGACAACCCCTGGTCTTAGAAACTCAAAACTTGGACAAAATTTATGGGGGGCTATTTCAAGGCTATCCACAGAATTTCATTAAATTCGGTTCTGCCGTTTTCCCGTGATGATGAGACAAACGACATTTTCATTTTTTACTAATATCTCAAGAACCACTGGTCGTAAAAACTCAAAACACAGACTAAATTTTAAGTGGGGCTATTTCTAGACTACCCACAAAATTTCATCAAATTCGGTTCAGCCGTTCTCCCGTGATGATGGGACAAACAGACAGACAGACAGACAGACAGACAGACAGTCAGACAGACAGATTTTCAATTTTATTTATATAGTCTAGCAGCATACCCGTTCTTCGTTCGGAGTATAAAATATAAAGAAACTTATAATTCAGATTCATATGTAAATTATGTTAAAATATTATATTTATTGCTCCTAAAGAAAAGTTTATGAATATCTGTTCTCATCACGCAAAATTATCGTCACGGGCAGATCTGCAGAATAAAACATCCTGGTCCCTTTCGAAAGCAAATTTACAAAAAAAAAGGAATTGAATCAATATATGCAAAATGAAAGCATTAAAATTGTATAAGATCCGTACTACTTATATACGCGAATATTAGAAGATATAACCTGTATTAGTAAATTACATGTATAAATTGAAAATATCAATAAACCCGTAATTGATTCCAATATATACCAGAATGAAAGCACTAAAATTATATGGGAATATATATATATATATATATATATATATATATATATATATATATTAATGTCATATAAAAGATACGAATATAAGATGTAAAATTAACGAGACAAGTAGGCGCAATGCTGCTCTAAATTGTCTAGTATAATAAAAGAGAAAAATTCTACAAAGAAATCTCAAAAAGGGGGGGGGGGTGGAGAAAAGCCAACAGGGAAATTTGAAAAGGCCTAGAGGGGTGGTGACCCCTAGTTCCCCGGTTAAAAGTCGACTTTTATTCCATAGGAAACACTCCCGGAGCCGAAAAATACCTGAGGCCAATCTCCGTACAAACGTCAAAGCAAAAGACGCACAAAACAGTCCGAACAAGGAACAAATGGACTCCATTACGAAGTTGTAAAAGCAAGGGTATACATACAAAGTCAGAATTCAGAGTGACAACACACAAGAAAAGTAAAACGGCCAACTGAAATCCCTCAGTCAAAAGAGAGAAGGGAGTAGAGTGTATAGGACTAACACCATCGTTGCCATTTATAACCCAAAACTAAACGTTTGCCAATATCATTTTCAAATGCGTTGACTGTTTTATTATGATAGGTATTATAAATATGTCTGAGGAATCCAAGGGGATAGTCTTGTTTGATAGCCTCCTTGATAAATATAACATCACTTTTTATACGGTCTTTTTTATAAGTATGCAAGCTGGCGTTCCGTATAAAGTGATTCATTACGATATTACGAAAAACTTTCTGACTCAAATTAGACCTCCAATTGATAATATAATTCACTTTAATCTTGAAATGTCGTCTTTTATCATAAAGTATCGTATATAAGGGTTCATCTTCAGCGAAGTGAATGATAATATCCAAGTAATTAATTTCATCGGCAGAATCTGCAGGAGTTTCAATTAAATCCAATTGTGCAGGGTAAAAGTCGAAGTTAAATTTAATATTGGTTTTCTGATGTGCCACAAGTATATCATCCACAAAACGGAAATACGGCAATTCGTTTAATATATGTGTGCCTTTTTCAAAGTGATGGAGGTATAGATCTGCCATCATCGAGGAGCAGCCTCCCCCCATAGGTATACCTTTTACTTGCCTATAATAATTCAAACCATTGAATAAGACATTTTCAAAAAGCACAATATCCAAGATAGCCTTGAATTTGTGTAAAGCTATGTATTTATGTAGGTGATATTGACTATGGATTTCTATCATAATATCATATAGATCTTTCAGATCTATGTTATTAAAGAGATCTTTAAAGTCATAAGACTTAACCTGATTTAATAAGACACAAACCTGATTTACAAGTCTTATGACTTTAAAGATCTCTTTAATAACATAGATCTGAAAGATCTATATGATATTATGATAGAAATCCATAGTCAATATCACCTACATAAATACATAGCTTTACACAAATTCAAGGCTATCTTGGATATTGTGCTTTTTGAAAATGTCTTATTCAATGGTTTGAATTATTATAGGCAAGTAAAAGGTATACCTATGGGGGGAGGCTGCTCCTCGATGATGGCAGATCTATACCTCCATCACTATGAAAAAGGCACACATATATTAAACGAATTGCCGTATTTCCGTTTTGTGGATGATATACTTGTGGCACATCAAAAAACCAATATTAAATTTAACTTCGACTTTTACCCTGCACAATTGGATTTAATTGAAACTCCTGCAGATTCTGCCGATGAAATTAATTACTTGGATATTATCATTCACTTCGCTGAAGATGAACCCTTATATACGATACTTTATGATAAAAGACGACATTTCAAGATTAAAGTGAATTATATTATCAATTGGAGGTCTAATTTGAGTCAGAAAGTTTTTCGTAATATCGTAATGAATCACTTTATACGGAACGCCCGCTTGCATACTTATAAAAAAGACCGTATAAAAAGTGATGTTATATTTATCAAGGAGGCTATCAAACAAGACTATCCCCTTGGATTCCTCAGACATATTTATAATACCTATCATAATAAAACAGTCAACGCATTTGAAAATGATATTGGCAAACGTTTAGTTTTGGGTTATAAATGGCAACGATGGTGTTAGTCCTATACACTCTACTCCCTTCTCTCTTTTGACTGAGGGATTTCAGTTGGCCGTTTTACTTTTCTTGTGTGTTGTCACTCTGAATTCTGACTTTGTATGTATACCCTTGCTTTTACAACTTCGTAATGGAGTCCATTTGTTCCTTGTTCGGACTGTTTTGTGCGTCTTTTGCTTTGACGTTTGTACGGAGATTGGCCTCAGGTATTTTTCGGCTCCGGGAGTGTTTCCTATGGAATAAAAGTCGACTTTTAACCGGGGAACTAGGGGTCACCACCCCCCTAGGCCTTTTCAAATTTCCCTGTTGGCTTTTCTCCACCCCCCCCCTTTTTGAGATTTCTTTGTAGAATTTTTCTCTTTTATATATATATATATATATATACTACTTATATTGTCGCAGATTAGAAAAAATTGCCTGTATGTTAGTAGAAGATTACCCTTATTACAATATGAGTCTAAAATATCTTTGCCGAAATAAAACAGATGACATTATAAATTGAAAATTTCAATTATCCCCGTAATCTTTATACCAGAAGGTCGTAATTGATTCCAATATATGCCAATATATATCAAAATATATGCATATATACCTGTACTACTTATATTCTCGTAGATTAGAAGATAACACGTGCATTTATAGAAGATTACTCGCACAACGTACAATATGTGAGTTTCAACAATTTTTGTCATAATAAAACAATGGTATAATAATTTGAAAATGTCAATAATCCCTGAATCAATAATCCCCGAAAATATCAATAATAATAATGTGTAACCTGAAGACCGTAATCGATATTTTCCAGTCAAAAATGCAATGCCAATGAAATTTATTTTATATACATATCTTTATTATTCAAATCGGAAAAGATTTAATTAAAATCGTATGCCACATAACACATTGGATTTACATCCATTGCTAAACGACATGATATCAGTTGCTTCAAATAAATTGATGGAAATCATATCGTCTGAATAATGCTATCTCCATGAAAGGTTTGGCGATATTTTCTTCAATTTAGCGATAACTTAAAAAATCGCCAAATTTATTGCCAAGTGGGACTGTAAAACTGATAGTCTCATTTTGCGACAAATTGACGAAACATCATCATAATATTATCCCCTAACAAAACACAATTAATTTCATTTATTAAGCGCAATTTTATCAATTTCATGACATTTTTATAGATTCACAAACATTTTTAACAACTTGGTGATATTTTAAAAATTCGATAAATGTGTTACTAAGTAGGATGGAGAGACTGACCCACAAATGCTACCGAAACATCATTTCAGTACTGTCTTCTAAAAAAACGAATTTAATTTCATTGATTTGCGTCGTTTTTAGCAATTTGGCGATATTTCCGTCAAATTGGCAAAGTTTAAGAAAAGTTGCCAAGTTAGCGATATTCCGCCAAATTCGTAGCTCTGAAATTGCAGATCTGAAGAATAAAACATCCTGATCCCGTTTGTATATACTAAATGCAAACACTAAAATTGTATTAGAAGATATACCCTTTCTACTCTTTTTCTGTTTCAACAATCTGATAAATGAGTTTATTGGTAAACACAATATGAGTTTATTAGCTAAACACAATATAAAAGCTTAAAAACTCTTTGTCAAATGAAAGTGATGTACGCAGTCCGTAATTAATATAATTAAAAGAAAAATCAAACCGTTCGTTTACAAAATATATTTATACATCTATTTATTTATTATTCAAATAGAAAAAATAATAACAAATATTAAGAAACACATTTAATTTAATTGCGTTGCTGAGCTACATAATATAATAAAGAATCTTCCTCATAAACTGCGAAATTAAATAACCATTTTGATCTCTTCCCCATAAAATGCAAAAATAATAACCATTTTGATTTCTTTATACTTTCCATTGTTTAGTAAATGCTTGACAATGGAGTTAGATTTTCCATTAAAATTCATGTTTCAAACAATTCATGCTTTCAGATAGTGACTAATTAATGCAAAAATCCTGCACTAAGCTCAGAAATGAAATTTTAATTCACGTTGACGTTTTAAACAAACGATTTTCATCCTTTCCGTTTGGATAAACCACGGAGTAAGAGAGTAGATCTCCTAGGATAAAGTTCCGTTTTTTATTAATATCTCGACAACCCCTGGTATTAGAAACTCGAAACTTGGGCAAAATGTATGGGGGGCTATTTTAAGGCTACTCACAAAATTTCATTACATTCGATTTAGCCGTTCTCTCGTGATGATGAGACAAACGAAATATTCGTTTTACACTAATATCTCGAGAACCACTGGATATGGAAACTCCAAACATGGACTAAATTTTAAGTGGAGCTATTTCTAGACTACCCACAAAATTTCATCAAATTCGGTTCAGCCGTTCTCCCGTGATGATGGGACAAACAGACAGACAGACAGACAGACAGACATATTTTCAATTTTATTTATATAGATAGATGTACAGTCATTTGTTGAAAGGGAATAAAATGGTACGGATATAACTTTTAATACCATTATAGAATCTTTATTTTGACGTATGTTGATCATATTTCATATTTTTGTAAATTTGTTTATAAATAACACTAGGACGTTTTATTCTTTAAAACTTTCTGTGAAGGTAATTTTCTATAGCGAGAACATATATTCGTATACTATTATAAATATGCTAATAGAATGATTTGAATAACCATCTCATTTGGGATAATATGGGAATTTGCCCATAGTTTAAATCACGAGAAATATTAAGTATATCCTGTATTAACCATTTAAAAATTGTAAGTTGTGATTTTGTATTTTATCTGATTTTAACTCAGCATCAGAAAGAAGATCGCTTTAATTTTTGTAAAACTTTTTATAAAATTCGAAAAAAAAAAATACTCAAAATAAAAAAATATCTAATGTGGGCAGCACATGACTTTCCCTGCAGACTTACATCCACGTTATCTTTATTTTAACTTCCACGTTCTCATTTGGTAACTGGACTTATTTTCAATGGTGGCATTGAGAAAATACGAAAAAACTAAACTGTCTCGAGAACGGCTAGTTCTAGTGCAATGGGAGTGGTCTTATTCCTTTCATCGTTAAAAATTACGTATAAAACACGCATTTAATGGACATATTTGAGCATACGTAGTTTTTTGTTTTAGATTTTGACAATTTTTGCGGGCCATATTGGTAAAAATGGCAGGTTATTTTTTTCCGAATCGTACCAAAATCGAATCAGACTTATCTACCGAATTTTGTGAAATTCGGTCGAATACAGTTTTTCAGCTATAATGAATACAGGCTTTTGCGGGACATTGCGCAAAAAAGGCGGTTTTTTTTTTATTCCGAATCGTACGCAAAACCAATCAGCACCAGATTCACCCACATGTGATCTATCTACTAAATTTTATGAAATTCGGTCAAGTAGTTTTTTAGTTAAGAGTGGATACAGAATCTGCACAGACAGGCAGACAGACAGACACACACACAGACAGCCAGGCACATAGACAGACACACCGACACACACACAGACGTTACGTTTAAAATAGTTTTTACGTATTATAGAGGTCTCGAAACATGTAGATCCGTCGAAAACTCGCGTTGCGATTTTCGGCATGATTCCAATACTTTCCCTATACATTACGATGTATTGCAAGGAAAGTAAAAATGATCGCAAATTGTGAATTGTAAGTTTCTTTATTTTATTTTCCGTACGAAAAAACGGGTACACTGTCGGTTTTATTACAAAATTCACTCAATAATATTAAACTATTGTAATATATCATAACACACAATTACTCTTTTGTATCAGAGGCGAAAATATAAATCTTTCCAGTTCTATTTTCATTCTGAAATACCTGAAAGGAGATACAAATACCCCACGATACAAAAGCATTAGATTGATCTATGATATAATACAGAAAAGTTCCAGGAGAAAACAAAAATTCTGCGAAATTGAAAGCGTCAATTTCATACCGCAGTCAAACTGGATATATCTTTCGTTTCTAGGGATCTACGAAAAAAAAAAATGGAACAAACAAGAAGAAAATTGTTTCGCAAAACGAGAAAGTTTGGAAGATTATTATGAAACATTTGACTCGATCAATAGTAAAAATCTAATGTTTGCAGCATATGACTTTCACTACAGGCTCAAATTCCATTTTTCTTAATTTGTTTAATAATTCATTAAATTGAGTTTAATTGCACATAATAATACTAAATTTGCACTTTTAATTAATTTACTTACCCTGCAATACATGGTAATGTATAGGGAAGGTATTGCGAATCTTGCCGAAAATCACAACTCGAGTTTTCAACGGATCTACACGTTTCGAGACCTCTAGAATACGAAAAAACTATTTTTAGCGTGACGTCTCTGTGTGTGTCTGTCTGTCTGTGTGTCTATCTGTCTGTCTGTCTGTGTGACTGTGCAATGTATGTATCCACTCTAACTCAAAAACTTATGGACCAAATTTCATAAAATTTGGTAGATGAGTCATTTGAGTATGGCAATGGTGCTGATTAGTTTTGGGTACGATTCGTAAAAGCAAAACCCGCCTTTTCTTGCGAAATGGCCCTTAAAAATTCCATGTATCCTCCACTCTAGCTAAAATACTAATTGACCAAATTTCACAAAATTTGGTGGACAAGTTACTTGTACGATACTCTGGTGCTGATTAGATTTTGGTACAATTCGAAAAAACAATAACCTGCCTTTTTTTGCAAAATGGCTCGCAAAAATCGCAAAAATCTAAAATAAAAACTACGTATGCTCAAATATATTCATTAAATGCTAGTTTAATACGTAATTTTTAACGAAGTAAAGAATAACACCAACCCCATTACACTTGGACTAGCCGTTCTCGAGCTATTCTAATTTTTTTCGTATTTTCTCTACGCTACCTTTGAAAATAAGTCCAGTTACCAAATGAGAATGCAATTTGAATTAAAAGTAAATTTAATTAAAATAAAGAGAAACGTGAATATAAGTCTGCAGGGAAAATCATGTGCTTCCCACATCAGATTTTTAGTTTTCATTTGATAATTGGGCATTTTTCCACAGGCGCAGGTGTAATAAATGCGAAAAACATCAAATATCCCTATAAAGGCTTGTCCTAGAGTAGAGGAGTTGGTCTTATCATATTTTTTTGTAGAACATTATATATAAAATAAGCATTTAATTGATACATTTGAGCATACGTAGTCTGTTTTATTAGATTTTAACGATTTTTTAGGGTCATTTCGGAATAAATGTAGGTTCTTTCTCGAATCGTATAAAAATCGAATCAGAAACAGTTTATTCCACAAGTGACTTTTTGCGGGCAATTTCGCAAATAAAAGCAGGTTCTTTTATCCCAAACATTATCCGATTCTAATCAGCACCAGGATCATACACAAGGAACTTCATAATGTTACGAAATTGGGCTCATTAGTTTTTGAATTAGAGTGGTTGTACAGCCGGGGGAAAAAAACGCCCCAGCCTCTCTTAATCGAGCATCGTTCATCGTAGACAAAATTGAAAGATACCATTCGATTAGGAATAACATCTTCTACAAATTAATCTGCGTAAAATTTGCATAAGGGGCCGTCTTCATATCTAAAAGCGCAAAAACTTTAAAATTTTCAATGGCAACACCCAAGTTTGACAGCGCAGTTCGAATCTAGAGCAAAATTCAACCTGTGATACCAAATTTCAACTCATTTGGGTGAAGGGTTTCTAAGTTGTGAGTATGTAAAGTGTTGAGCTCCTAATGTTAAATTAGTTTCCAAGACTTCCAAGAATATCTTCTGTAATAATTATCTGCTCACGCTGATTATTTGAATGACGTTACTGCTAAACAACCCAAACACATTTTCGTGATTTTTATTTTTGTGGAAATAATTGTTTGTATGCAATATTAATTATGAAATCAATAATCGAAAAATATGAATACAAACCTGGACATGTTTTGATAAAAATCGATTCACAAAGACTTTTTATATGTTTATGTAAAATTTCAGGTTTTTCCTCCCTCTAGTTCTTTCGACATGTTTAAATATTCAGCATCACGATGATTTTAGGGGTCATATATTATTTTAAAAAGTGACTAATTTGAAAAAGTTATATGAATTGTAAGTTAATCTTTATTTAAGAAAATGAGCATTTATTTTTATCCAGTTTTAATAAAAACTTTATATAAACAGCGTTGTATAGATGCAACCTAATCAAGGTAATTCTGCTACTGTATTGAAGGGGTAAACGTGTATTGTTATAAATGGGATCTACTTATGTTACTGTCGATTAATATTTCTGGAGCTACTGCGAGTTGAAATCACCCACAAAATGTGACAATTTTTATAAAAAATATTTATATAAAACAATAACAAATTATAACATTATGTGATACTAAACACCAAGATTTCAAGCGGTGTTTGATAATGACGGAAGTTGCTCACCGTATTGATACTTATAAATTCATCAGCAAGTTCCAACGGAGTTATTTTATCGCGTGATCTGCAGATATTTGTTAGTCTCATAAATTGCTTTTGAAACAGCATTATAAAATAACATTTGAAAATAAACATTTCATTCTTCTTTATTCCTTCTTTCTTTTATTGACCCTGGCACGAATACCCCAATAGTTTTAGAAACGTACCCAGTACGGCTTTTTACCCCTAATAATCATGCCCTATTTGAGGCTCACATAATCCTACCCATTACAGGTCCATTGCACACACACACACACACACACACAAGACAGCACCATACCCAGCCATGAAAATGCTCACTCTCTCATACAGGAATCGAATCTGCGACCGTTTGGCTGTGAGGTAAGCCATAATGCTGAATGTCAAGAGGATAGTTCAATAATTTACAACAGTTCTGTGGTCAATGAACGAAACATCGCCCTTCAAATTGCGGTTTTCAATATAGAGTTAGCTTATTCTCGAAAATTGCATATTCCGGAATATTGAATATCTTGGGATATAAAGATAGAAACGTCTTGAAATTTTGAATTTGGACTAATTTGGGGGACTAGAACTTGTGGGTGACGTCAAAATTGGCTGTTGCCACTGAAAATTTCAAAGTTTGTGCGCGTTCAGATATGAAGACGGCCCCTTATGCAAATTTTACGCACATTAATTTGTAGAGGATGTTATTTCTAATCGAATGGTATCTTTCAATTTTCTCTATGATGAACAATGCTCGATTAACAGAGGATGGGGAGTTTTTTTTTCCGCGGCTCTACATACATTGCACAGATATATACATACATAGAGACAAACGCGCACGCACACACACACACACACACACACACACACTCCAACACACACACACACAACCGTCAGGATAAAAATAGTTTTTTCATGTTCCAGAGGTTCCAAAACGTGTACATCCTTCGAAGATTCCACTTGCGATGTTTGACACGATTCCAATACGTTCTTTATGCCTTACCATGCATTGCAAGGAAAGTAATAATGGAAATGCTGTATAGCACTCTTCTGCTGGTTTTATTAGAAAGTATACTGCAAGGCATGGAAATAAATATGTACATTGAATTATGTAAACAGTTTTCATGAGAATTTTATTATTATAAGTTCTAGGCAGAAAAAATATATATTAATTTCTATATTCATACCCATGTATCCAACGTGGTCTATAAGCTGCATGTATATATAATAAATGATTAATATACATAATATCAGCTGCATGTACTTAAGTATAAATAAATATGGCAAGTTATAAATACTTGGGATGAATTATACTTATATATATATATATATATATATATATATAAGGATATAAACAAGAAGAAAAAATAAGCGAGAACAGGAGTGACCATATGATTTGCATAGAATGGCTGGGGTGGATTGCGACACCCCTTTCCCGCTTAAAGCAGCTTTTACGACCCGGGCAACGCTCACGGCACCAATGTAACTCAATGGTCAATCTCCCACATGTGCAAAGACAGAAGCACCCGAACGGACAAAAGAGCAAAGATGGAACCAAGCATGGAAGAGATACATAAATACTTGGGATGAATTATACTTATATATATATATATATATATATATATATATATATATATATAATAAATGCGCGTATTAAAAAATAAAATTATGTGTTTGTTATTTTCTCATATTATGTAGAATAATATAGTAAAAATATTGTTTTCACGAAAGTTTCCGAATTCGAGATTTTGATGCCCATATATATTTTAAGACTTCTTGAACACGTTTTGATTATTTTTGGAGTGACTTCCGTCTGTCTGTCTGTATGTTTATGGTCGATTTCTTGTGTACGCAAAACGGAACACAAATATTTATGGTTTTTCACGAATCTTTATATCCGGCTTTGCTATAAAAAATATAAAACTAGACAGATAATTTTTAAATTCGATCGAATACTTCCGAATTTTATATTTCTTTAACATGGCAACTTAGAACAAAATTTGACATAACCATGATTAAAATGGTCTATTTCTTGCTCAATTATCAGAAGACTTTATACTTTCACTGTTGTAAAAACAGTTGCGATAGAATTTTTTGTTCGTTAAGTCATTAGCCCCCTCGTATGCAAGTCACTTCCCCCCCCCCCCAGAGTACATTGTCAAGTATGGGATCAATCGAAATATCGCCACAGTCCAATTAATTTCAAAATATATCGCATTATCTCGGAAATGATTAATGGTAGTCATTGCAAAGCCTAACAGAGAGACTAACAGCGCCAAACGAATCTAATCCAATCTTATATTAGTGCTACTAGCATCAAGTGAAGAAAATATTCTTTTTAAATTATTCATGTATGAAAATATCTTTCTTCTTGCTACAGGCAATTCTTCTACTTACCATTCGACAGTTGGAAGCGTAATTGTTACAGTACAGGAAACAAAAGATAATTCTTCCAGAATTCTTAATATAAATATACTGATTTTTTACCGAAAAGTGCAATCTTCTCATTATTTTTACTGCTGTTTCCATTTATGCTTTAAAATATAACTTCACCTACTATTTTTTTCAGACGTATGCCTTTTTATTGGTTTGATATCAACCAATACTATGTTCCCAAATTCTAAGCCTTATACATATTAAAACTTAAAATACTCTCAAATTCAATTTTAAACTGCTTTATTATTTCAAATTGAAGGCAAAAAACAGGGTAATATTATTCCTCTTTCTTGAATTTTGAATAGGCATCTGCGTCTGTCATAATGCATAATGCAATGATATCTTGAAATTCAGAAGAAATCACTGAAAAAACTCACTTTTATAAAAAAAAAATTATAGAAATATTTCTTGTTTTCTTGGGAATAAAAATATACATTTTCCATTATACTGATGAAATTGCGATTTTTTAGAGAAATATCATTTTTGAAATTTTTATGCTGTGGCCTGATTTATTCATAATTAATGAATTTTGAATTCTCTGAAACTCTGCACTGCATTTTTCCAAACAAGTTTTGAATTCTAAACAACAGCAGTTTTTAAAATCTGATGTGGGCAGCAAATAACTTACCCTTGAATCTCAAATTTATTTTTACTTTCTTCCGTAATATAATGAGTTTAATTGCACTAAATATTAAGGATATATATATTGCACCGAATTTGAAGTTTTAATTCAATTGTTTTAGTTTTTATTTGGCAAAAGGCAATAATGACAATAATGGCAAAAAGTTAGGAAACAGTTAATCTTAGAGTATTGCAGCTGGTCTAATGCTTTAATTTTTGTAAGAAAATATGTATAAAAGAAGCATTCAATCAAATATATTTAAACATATTTAGTTCATAATTTTTGATTTTGCCGATTTTTGAGAGCAATTTTGCAGTAAAAGGCAGATTCTATATTTCGTATCGTACCAAATTCTGATCAGCATCAAGGTAACCAATAAATATTTATCTAAAAAATTCTGTGGAATTTCGTAAAATAGATTTTGATTTAGTGTGAATACATGCATACATACATACATATATCGCATAGAGAAACGCACTAACACACATACATAAATGTTAAGGTAAAAGCGGTGTGTGTCATGTTCCTGGGTGCTCGGAACGCATAGATCAGTCGAACACCCTAGTTCCAATTTTCGACGCAAATATAATAATTTACATTGCCATGTATTATATGGAACATAATATAAGGTTTTCTTTTAGAGTGCAAAATCCAACGTGGGCAGCACATGACTTTTTCTACAGAATCAAATTCATTTTCTCTTTAATAATTAATTAAATTTAATTTAATTATACAAACTGATACAGAGACTTATTGGAATTATATCCATTAATATATTTATTTGATATATCTCATTTTTTCATTCGGAAATTTTATTTATTTTGAAACGTATATAGCTCCTTAAATAGCTTAAATATCGTGTAAAAGATTTGCCCCCAGAGAAATTGGATTGCACTAATTTGTTTTGTTGTAAAAAAATTTATATGTGAAACAAGCATTTATTTAATACATTTCAGCATTTTTTTTGTCTTTTACTTTTAATTGTGATGATTTCTGTGCGACATTTTTCAAAATAATTCGGGTTGTGTTTTCTTAATTGAACCAAAATGAAATTAGTACTAAAGTACTTCACGGTAGTTATACACCTACTGCATGTTGTAGAGTTTAAACAAATAGTTTTTGTATCTGGAATAGATACAAATATTGCAATAATACACAGATAGACAAACAGATACACACACAGACGTTTTAATTAAGGTATATTATCATCATATGGAACTTTTGATCATATGATAACATTTAGTAAAAATGGGCAAAATATGACTTTTTGTATGAACCCGCTAATAAAATTTCAATTATAAATATATTTTCCATATCCCAATTAGTCACATAAATTAAAAAATTCATTTCCAAGCAACGAAAACCTCCAGATATACCATTAAAGTTTTTGTATCATTAAAGTAATTCACTGCAGTTCCAGATGTATCATTAAAGCAATTCGGGAGCACAAAAGTTTTTTTTTGCTAATGATAGATCAGCATGTAAAATTGTGGATTCTATTTTTATCTAAAAAAATTTCAATTTTTGTACGATCCCTGAAATGTATGTTTTCACAGTTTCATTTGATTGGAACAAAGTTATTTAAGTCCCATAACTTTGACAACATTTCCACGCCAATTTTGCATATCATGTAAACTTCTTATTTTGTAAGATTATTAAATAAATAAGGAAAATTTGTTAATCGAAACTTTCTTTGTAGAGGACTCGTATCTTTTCATCAATGAAACGTATCACGTAACAAAAACAATTTTACTCTGATGTACCTTATGTCTGAAATTAGAGATATAAGTTCGAGACCAATCATTCACGATATATTTAATCGTGAAATAATTTTTAAACACTCTGTATATCATATCCAATAAACTAGAACGCACGCAGCTCAACTCGACTTTCTCATAATCAAATCCAATTTTAAATAGCTCGTTATTTATATTTATATATTTATTTAGTTTTTGCAAATTGTGCAAGAAAGTTTGTGAAAATTCCGTATCGTTGGTACAAAAGACCACAATTATAGTATTTTACCCTTCATTTTAAAGGGCTTGAAAAAATATTTCGCTTGATAAGCAATGTAACCCTCGGAAATTAACGTCGTCATTAGATTTCCTCGGTATCCCCCACCCGAAGGTATCTAATGACGTGACGAACGCAAAAATTTTATCACGTCTAATATTTACTACAATGATTGAAACTGTTGTTTTGCGATCATTGAGCAGTAAATAATCCTTTTATCCATAAGTATATGGAAATTTTTCTTATGATACCATGTTATGAAAATAGAAAATTTCGAAATTTTTACTCGAATTTAAAAAAATTCTTTCTAGCTCCAGAGTTTTCGTTAACAAAGCCGTTTGTTGCTTGAAAATTCATTAATATTTGAGGCAGCTCTAGTGAATCCAAGAAATTGACCACAGAGAGACAGAGAGCCATCCTACTAAAATCAGTCAAAACGTGTTCATGTGGTCCTAAAACATATATTGGCACCCAAATCTCGAAATTGAAAATTTTAGTGGAAACAATACTTTCTATATATTATATGTAATAGTATGAGAAAATACAAACTAATTTTTAGCTGTAATTTGAGCCTTTTCTACGAATTCTAATCTCGTCTAAACTCAAACAACTTAAAACTTATTTTCTTCTCAAAATCCACTTTCAAAACAGTCAATATATTTCTCATTGTATAGGGTATGTGGAGAAATTAAGTTCAGTATCAATGTTTCTGTCTAATTGGATTATTAAAACTTTGTTTTGGGTGGTAGCGGTATTTTTAATAGACATTCGTAAAGGAATATAATACAGTAAATTACAGAATATCAACTTAAGGCTATAAAATATTGATCTGATTTGAGTTTTTCACTTTAAATATCGGTAATTTTTTTTAATTTTTGTACTAAATAAAAAGCTTAATATGTGGGTAGCGAATCCAACCATTACAAGTAACATAATTTGATGTAATTTTGCATTGCTGTCCAACCAATTGGATTCGTATTTTATAAAAAACTATATATGGATTATATAGCACAATAAATATGAATTCAAATACATAATAAAATATGAATTATACCGCATAATAAATATGAATTATATCACATAATAAAATATAAATTATATCACATAATAAATATGAATTCTATCACATAATGATTAAGAATTATATCGCATGTTAAGTGTAGTCGATAGTTTCAACTATTTAACTACTGATACATGTAAAAAATATTGTTAAATATTTATGCAGTAAAGAAATAAAATCAGTTCGGACAATAAATTTTGAGCGAACCATGTAATACACGTACTCTTTAAATCCAAGAAGTGGAACTCTTTTTTCTACAAACTTTACTGAAAAATCACTCGGATATCTAAAGATTATTTTTCTTCTAAATTTGACAACAACGATGCATTATGCATCATGACAAGCACAGATGCCTATTCAAAATTCCATCATGCATTAAATTCACGCGTATATTTTTACACTTCATCTAAAATAATACGACGTATTTGAATTGGATGAGTATTCCATCTTCTTACTATAGGGTGATATATATATATATATATATATATATATATATATATATATATATATATATATATCATCCTGGATCAATTACCTTAGCGTTAGTTTACAAATTCAAAATGAAGATAATCTAAAATTTAAAATTTATGACAAGTCAGCTGCATATAATTTAAAAATCAACAAACTTCCATTTTTCGTCAAATCTTTCAAAATCAGTGTTTAAAATTATCATTAATAATTAGTTAATACGTATCAAACAGTTAAGTATATCATTCATGTTACTATGGAGAGAAAAAAAAATATATATACATATATATATATATATATATATATATATATATATATATATATATATATATATATATATATATATATATATATATATATATATATACATATATATATATATATATATATATATATATATATGTATATATATAACATATATATATATTATATATGTATATATATATATAATATATATATATATATATAATATATATATATATATATATATATATATATAATATATATATATATATATAATATATATATATATATATATATATATATATATATATATATATATATATATATATTGAGAGATTGATATATATATATATATATATATATATATATATCAATCTCTCAATCTAAAATATATATATATATATATCTTCTCTCAATCTAAATCATATTCCTTCAATAGATGCAACAATCTTAGGTGCAAAACTTGTCCTTATGCTGACCCATTACAAATTAATAATAATTCCACTTCACAAAAATTCTGCAAAGTTTTTAATTGCATATACAAACTTAATTGTACTATTTGTAACTTATCCTATATTGGCCAAACCAGCAACCCTTTACATCTGAGAATGAATGTCCACAGGGATCATATTAAAAAATTTGACCATAAAGTCTTTAATGACCTCCCTACCAAAAATCAATTTGAATATCAGCACTTTGCTACACACGGATTTAAAAATGTATCCCTTCATATTTTAGATATTAAAATTTCACTCACGGATAGATTAGTATTTGAAAATTATTACATTAAAAAATATAAAACTCTCTTCCCCTATGGCTTAAATCAAATTTATAATAATAATAATGTTGTTAACAATAGTTTTGAATACAATTCTCATAAATCTTCAGTATATAAACATATTTTTCATTATTCAAAGTCATCATCTCCTAGTAAAAAGCGATATAAGCGTGGCAAAGGAAAAAGTAACTTAAGTAAAACTATTGATTACAAAGCAGACATTTTAAAATTACAATATAATTATTCTCAAACTTTCAATTTTCTACCTGTTAGAACATGGTTATATAAAGTCAGAAAAAGCAAATTAAGTATTGTTTATACTAATTTTTTAAAATTAAAATTAACTCATGAGCATTTTAAACATTTATTTTTTGATTTGCTTCTTTCACGTACAAATTTCTTAAATTACCACCTACTCCATTCACCAAATCCACATACTAAAATAGCTTACTGTGTAATTTCTTTTAAACACCCTATTCTTAATTCTCTTAACTTCAATAATTTATTTGCAAAACATCAGCACTTGTTACCAGTAAATGATATCAAAATACAAAAATCATTCAAATATAATTTACCAATTGGTAGAACTATTTACAATTACAATGAAGTTTCTAGGACATTAAACTCCGATGATCTTACATCATGTGTATGCAGCAATCAAAATCTTGCCCCTTTTGTCAACTCCACTCATGGTCACATTATTACTGGGGATCTCAGTATAGTTCAGGATGATATACTTAGGGATATTATGAATAAAGGGTCTAAATTTCGCATTCCATTCTGCCATCACCCTAAACAACTTCTTCAATCTCTTTCATTTGATTTTGATAAATTCATATATCAACTTGCTTGTTCACATTCTATTCCTATTGAAGCATTCAATCTATGGAAGTATACGACCATACATCTACTTAAAAATGTTATTATAAACACTAAATTAACGAAGCCTAGGTATCCTTATAAACAACTCCTATCTGCTATCAAAGAACTACAACAACATTTTGTAATAACTTATGTAGATAAAGCATCTAATAATTATGCCATCATTTGTAAAAAATATTATGTTTCTCTGTTACAGAATTACTTAAAAGATAATCAAATTTTAAAACCCATTCAGAATCAGTCTATCCAAATCAAAACTAAAATGCTAAAATTATATACACAATTAAATATTAATTGTAAGTTTTTTAAATTTCCTTATGTTACTTTGGTTCCTAAATTCCACAAATCACCTCCCAGTTTTAGAACAGTCACTTGTGGACATAATACCTTTACCACTACAGCTAGTAAGTACTTGCTTAACTGTTTAAATCGAATTAATGAATCTCTTAAATTCAGGAATTCAGGATATTTCATTTTGAACAATAGTTTTGATTTAGTTAATCACCTTAGCAAGTTACCACAAATTCTTGGTTTCCAAACCTTTGATTTTAAAGACCTATTTAATAATATTGTCATTAAAGATTTACATAAAGTTATTATCTCTCTTTATCATGACTATATATCTTCCAATCATGATGCTTTTAACGTCAAAAATTTTCCTATGCTCTTGCACTTTGTGTTATACAACAATTATATTGTCCAAGGTGATAACATTTATTTACAAACATCTGGTGTACCACAAGGTGGCTGTAGTAGTAGTATACTCGCTAACTTATATCTTTATTATTATGAATGTCATTTTAACTCTAATTCATATATTATATATAGATATGTTGACGACTTAATTTGTATTATCATTGATGATTCCTATTCCAATAATATTGATTTTTACCCGTCTAACCTAGAATTAATTCCTAATGAGCCTTGCGTTAGTCAAACTGTTAATTTTTTAGACCTAAATTTAGATACCCTCAATAATCATGTAATCACCAATCTATATGATAAAAAAGATTCTTACAACTTCACTATCATAAAGCTGCTATCATATCATTCTTGTAATTCTATTCAATTGTTTAGAAACATCATTTTAAACCAGCTATTTAGAATACATCGACTTTCTGATCCTCAGTATCACTTTCTCCACATCAATAATCTTAAACGCATTTGTCAAAACTACCTATATCCGGAAGTATTTGTAAATAATATTATTAATAATTTCAAATATACCACGTAATAATTTTACACATGCATTATTTATCTTTGATTGGTTAACTCATTTTTGAAAATTCACCCATTCTTATCACCTCACTTACCACTTGGCCTGAGTCTAATACTGTTTACTATTTTCGAATGACTATTTTCCGCTTGTCCTGAGTCCTATACTGTTTACTATTTTCGAAAGTCTTCATACATATTATGTATCGTTCAATTGTATTCATTCCCACTCGCATTGACGAAGTGAGGTGAAATGCTCGCCCACTCGCTTTGACGAAGTGAGGTGAAATGCACAGTCACTAGTTTATCTTACACGTGGTGCTATTCTTGTGATTTCATATTACAGTTCGAGGAGGTATTGTTTTTCAGCTTTGTATAATTCAATTGATTTATTTTTCTCCTTCCACTAGCCAGTAGACAGTTCCAATGGTGTCTATAGTTAAATACTATCGCCATTGTCAGAAACTGGCTATTCTATCGGTTTTAATTCGAATTGTATGGCTGTCCTGATGAAAATGCAATTTCGAACTAACCGCCATTTTTTGTGTAGTTTCAATTGATTGTTCTCTATTCTTAATCTCTTATCTTGAGCTGATTATTATTGCCTATTCTCATTTGTGCCGAGTTTTATTTTTATTTACTTTTATATACTTTTAATTGTGATTTTTTAATCCTAATATTCTTCTCATCCCCCTTTCCATTGTAGTGATATGTTACCTTCTATCTTTATCCTTAGTCTTGGCTTATAGTTACTCATTTGTAACAGATATGCTAGAGATGGGTTTTTTTGTACATACAGTAGTTTATGCATAATTTTCGATTAAAATCCTTCAATTTTTATTTATATATATATATATATATACATATGTGTGTGTGTGTATACAAACAGCTATAAACTTATTCAGAAATTGAAATCCTTTACTACCATTGACTCAATCCAAACTTTAGATTATAAAGAACTTTGTAATAACATCATCATCAAAGATTTATTTTCGATCATTAAACAACTCTTCGATCTATTCAAATTACATACCCTTACTAAATATGACTCTTCTACCTTTAATATTTTATTACATTTTGTTCTTTTTCACAACTGTCTTGTACATGGTAAAGCTTTATACCTCCAAAAGATTGGAGTACCGCAAGGATCCACTAGTAGCTCTATGCTCGTCAATATTTATCTTTACTTTTACGAAAGACAATCCACTCTGATTTCACATAACATTTCTATTTTTCGCTACATTGATGATGTTTTTCTTTGTTTTCATACTCCACATGATTCTCTACCCACACTTAATTTTTATCCATCCAATCTTGAGTTAATACCTAATGGAACCCACACTTTCACTTTGTAAATTATCTTGATATCACCATTTATATACAAAATAAACATTCAATACTACTATGTATGATAAGAGTCATGAATTCAAATTTAATGTAAAATTCTTCCCTCATTATTCTTCCTACCTTAGTAACCCAGTTTTTAAAAATCTAATAATTAGCTATTTCCTCAGAATCAAACGCCTGGATTGTAATAGGTGTACACTATCATATATTAATCGTCTCCAATGTCTATGCTATATGTACAATTTTCCCCACCTTATTTGTAGATCGCAGTAAAAATACGATACTCAATAGTTGTGAAAACACCATAAAATAAAAACCGCCTCGGTCGACAAAAATAAAAATGTGCAAATACTAAAAAGCAGTAATTTCGGTTACACAACAAATGTGCAAAATTAAAAAAAACCGTTTCGGCGGTAAAGAAAAAAGTTTAAAACACTAATAAAACTAATATTAAGGCGAATATCTAACAAGCAAATAAAATAAAAACAGGCTATTGCTCCAAAAAGCTGTGTTATCCACACTTTACATGTTTTCGATGGTAGTGGTTGATCACTTCTCGGTTAGTTTCCGAACTCTTGGGTTTGTCTCACCGAAAACATCTGCAACTACTTCCACTTACTTCAATCTGGTTAGTTCCATCGCGGTTTTTTGCGAGGTAAACATTCAAGATGGATCACGTGGTGAAAAAACTCCAATGGCGATTATACAATTTGGCGGCCCTCAAACTTTGTGAGTTGTCTTGGTTTCTGCATGTCTGTGCATCTATGCGCTATATTTTAAATGATTGTGTGTTGTTTTCTAATATTTAAGTTGAATTTTGTCCTCATGAGTCGTTTCTCTTTGAATCTAGTTTATTCCGTGGGGCATAGAGTGCATAAAATTTTAACAACGTGTTTTTATGTTATCATAGAAACAACCGATTTTAGTATATCTGTCTAGAATGTGCCCCTGAAGACGTTTTTGGCAAATGTACTATTTACTGATTTATTTTCTTTTTCCTGACCATTCCATGATCTACTTTTTCTGCCCTTACTTGTTGCTTTTTATTTTCTGTATATTTTCTGTATTATTCTTTTAATGTACTTACATTTACGTTATTATATTTCCCGCAGTTTTATGCTGTGCACTTTGCACTCTTGCACTTTTGTTTTTATTATGTTAATTTATATATATATATATATATATATATATATATATATATATATATATATATATATATATATATATTTATGTGTGTGTGTTTCTAATACATATTTTTATACCTTACTATTTTTTATCGATCGTTCATAGTTTTGAAAAGATTTCAAGTCAAACTAAGCAAAATGAAAAATTTGATGTGAGCAGCACATGACTTTCCCTGCGGACTCAAACTCATATGTTTTTATTTTTTTAATAATCCATTACATTGAGTTTAATTGCATCAAATAACACTAAATTTGCATTTTTAATTCAATTTTTTTAATTTGGTAATTGGACATTTTTCCGATAGCGGCGTAACAAAAATGCAAGAAATCTCAAACATCTTGAGATCGGCTAGTTCTAAAGTATAATTGAATGTCTTATATTTTTTCCTAGTCAAAAATTGCGTATAAAATAATAATTTAATTCATATATTTCAGCATTTGTATTCTTTATTTTTTTAGATTTTTGCGGGCCATTTCGTAAAAAACGGCAGGTTTTTCTCTTCCGAATCGTACCAAAATCTAATCAGAACCACAGTGTCCCTCAAGTAATTTATCTACCAAATTTTGTGAAATTTGGTCAATTAGTATTTTAGCTAGGGTGGATACATAAAATTTTTGAAGATCATTTCGTAAAAAAGTCAGATTGCTCTTTTCCGAATCCTACCAAAATCTAATCAGCACCAAAGAATCCTACAAGTAATTTATCTACCAAATTTTGTGAAATGTGGTCAATTAGTATTTTAGCTAAATTGGATAATTGGATACATGAAATTTTTACTGGCCATTTCGCAAAAAACGGCGGGTTATGGTTTTACGAATCCTACCAAAAACTAATCAACACCAGGGTCTCACTCAAGTGACTTACATACAAATTTTATGAAATTCGGTTCATTAGTTTTTGAGTTAGCGTGGATACATGCATTGCACAGACAGGACAGACAGACACACAGGCACACACACAGAAGTCACGCTAAAAATAGTTTTGTCGTATTCTAGAGGTCTCGAAACGTGTAGAGCCGTCTAAAAATCGAATTGCGATTTTCGGTATGATTCCAATGCTTTCCCTATACATTAACATGTTGTTGTTGTTGAGACCGAGACCGTCCGACCTACCAGGAAGGTGTAAGGTTACTATTTGGACGACCGGAAAGTGCCACCCAATTTAGACCGGAATCCAGTGGGAGAGGCATGCACAGGGACCGTACCCTCCTTCCCCTACCACCAACCTCTCGGAAGAACTTACGTACCCACATGTTAAACGTGATCGTACTCCTCATGAACACGGCGGCTGTTCTGGCAGCGTGCAAATCCATCGCGCAAACCACCGGGCTACCGCGCTCGAAATGTGCCAACAGATACATTACCATGTATTGCAGGGAAAGTGAAAACGAAAACTTTCTCAGATACTTTCTAAGTGTTTTCGGATACAAATGTTCAAAATATTAACATATTGAACTTACTTTAATATATTCATCATATGTACCATATTTACGTCAAAACAAGTAAAAATGTGTTTATATTTGAATCCATATATGATATGTATAGTATTAAATATATATAATATATATCAAACTACTGTTCTCCATTTATAGTATAGGTATATAGCTTGGAAGTAGTTACATTTTACGAAGCATTACGATTTCGTCATAGATACCTCAAACATGGACATTATACACATCAAGATATTCGATGCATTACAGATTTGCCCTATAATGAAGTACGCCAAAATATACAATCCCTCAAAAGTTGGATAACATTAAACTTACGAAAAAACCTTCTGATAATTATTAAAGTATATCAACTTGTATCGGCTTTTTCCAACAGCCGTGTTCTTGCTTATTATGCGCCTATTAAAAGGCTACTCATCTTCTGTAAAAGCCTTGAGGGAGAAAGATAAAGATAAAAGCCCAGATAGATCAATAAAAGAAAAATACAAGAAAGATTTCTTCTTCATTGATCTTCCTTTTACCTTCCATTTTCAAATTCTTGAGGGTAAGGGGTCTTCGCCAAAGTTATGAAGTATTGATTTCTTTTGAAGTCAAAAGTTCAGATTTCGAAATATGGAGTTTCCTTCTATGTCCTTATGCATCCCTTTAATTTTCAATTAAAGGGTTCTAGAGGTGCAAAAGCAGGGTATACTAATATGAAAGCAATTATGCGCTATTGATTGAGAATGTTTGCAGCGCCTCCTGCGGTGCATTAAATATTTTAACATTCCTATCTCGAAATCCAAGCGAGATAAGTGAATATTTTAAATTTCAGAGCTGTAAAATATTTTATATAGTATGGACAGAAGCTCAGTCTGAAGCTCAGGTAACATGTAAATAGAGGACTGGGGTCAACGAAACAGAATAATTATTGTACTGAATCATTATTGCTTTCTCTTTATATATAGCATAATGTATAGAGAAAGAATTCGGACGGGTCGAAAATTTAAATTTAAGTTTTTGACAGAATAGCCCATCTCTGCACTCAAATAAACCTACTTAAGGTGATGCAAATATATATATATATATATATATATATAATAAGTGCAAATATATATATATATATATATATATATATATATATATATATATTTTTTTTTTTTTATCTTACACGTGGTGCTATTCTTGTGATTTCATATTACAGTTCGAGGAGGTATTGTTTTTCAGCTTTGTATAATTCAATTATTTTTCTCCTTCCACTAGCCAGTAGACAGTTCCAATGGTGTCTATAGTAAAATACTATCGCCATTGTCAGAAACTGGCTATTCTATCGGTTTTAATTCGAATTGTATGGCTGTCCTGATGAGAATGCAATTTCGAACTAACCGCCATTTTTTGTGTAGTTTAAATTGATTGTTCTCTATTCTTAATCTCTTATCTTGAGCTGATTATTATTGCCTATTCTCATTTTTGCCGAGTTTTATTTTTATTTACTTTTATTTACTTTTAATTGTGATTTTTGAATCCTAATATTCTTCTCATCCCCCTTTCCATTGTAGTGATATGTTACCTTCTATCTTTATCCTTAGTCTTGGCTTATAGTTACTCATTTGTAACAGATATGCTAGAGATGGGTTTTTTTGTACATACAGTAGTTTATGCATAATTTTCGATTAAAATCCTTCAATTTTTATTTATATATATATATATATATATATACAGGGTATCCAAAAACATTGACATCGACTTTTATTCCTTAAATATTGATATTAGACATATATAATAAACTATAAAGTTGCGTAAAAAAGTACATAATTTTATATAATCGATTAAAATTTTTAGGGGATTAAATTTGAAGAAATACAAAATTTTAATTTTTATAAGGCCACCGTACACAAACATTTCCAATGAGTAAAATGTGCCCCATACACTAATAAGGAGATGTACAAAATTTCAGCGTTTTATCATAAAAAGTCTGAGAGATATGTTTAAACAAAGTTGGTGAGGGATTAATCACAAATTAAAATGTAATTGTTTACAGCAAGAGTGGAAATGACACACCGCAGAAATGCATCATAGGCAAAGAATACCTGCCTCTTATCTTTAACGGATCTTTGGCATGGATGGAAAATATTTTAAACAAGCTTTTTAATCTTTGTGTAAAGTTATTATTTCTATACAGTGTAGATACTTTTATACCAATAAATATCAAAATTATAATTTATTTATGTAGTCATTGTTGTATTTCGTAATTTGTGAATGATCCCTGAAACGCGATTTGCCGACATGATTTTCCCCCTCTGAAAACCCATGTCGATGCTTCCGGATGGGTTCCATCAGCATCAAATCCATTGGTACATTTTGAGGCAGCATTTTTGTCTTTTTCCATCTCTGGGACTTTTTATGAGAAAATGCTGAAATTTTGTACATCACCTTATCAGTGTATGGGACACATTTTGCTCATTAAAAATGTTTTTGTGCGGGGATCGTATAAAAATTTAAATTTTGTGTTTCTTAAAATTTAATTTCCTTGAAAATTTTAAACGAATTCATAAAATTATGTAATTTTTTACGCAACTTTGTAATTTATTATATATGTCTAAGATCACTATTTAAGGAATAGAAGGCAAGGTCAAAGTCTTTGGGACACCCTGTATATATATATATATATATATATATATATATATATATATATATATATATATCTGTGAGTGTGTTCGAAGAGTTTAAATATAAAATACCATTTATATAATTTAGTAAAATTAACAATACAAGTGTATTAAATAACTGTATAATATAATTAAAATTACATTTACTTATTGTACTAGTGCAGCATATAAATATGTTGATATTTATAAGTAATAACGAAGATACAATTTAGAGTATTTAGAGAGAAATAGTGATGCATCCATTGCAAACATTTGAATGTAATTGCTAAACTGAAAAAACTCAAGAAAAAGTGTGTTAGTATGTATGTCCGTGAGTATGTGTGCCAGTGTGTCTGTGAATACGATATATCCCGTACGACGAATGGAGCATTTCGAACGAAAATTGGTACAGAAATTGCAAGCAGTGAATACTGGAAGTCTATTGATTTAAATCGCAATCGAATGTTCGGAAATAACCCAAGTCTTCGAATGAAATTTCGAAAGAACTATCAAAAGATCAGAATCTTCAGTAATGTTACGTAAATATAATTTCTTGTCAATTTTGTATTAGAAAACTATTGGCATACACTTTAGGACGCTATCATGAACTGTGTTCTCGAGATATTGCAGTTTTTCAAAAACACTTATAAGAAATCACATAAAATTAATAAAAGTATTAACTGTTGTGAAATATGTGTCACTTTTCATTTGTAATATTATACGATAAATATGTTAACATCATTCGCTTGAATCTAGTTTGTTCCATTCACGTGGATCGAGTTCTTTCCGTTCACGAGAGTATATACTTTGGGTAATATTTTTGTATTTTAATGTCACAGAGCGGGAATTCCGAGGGCATCAAACGTCGCAACGGATTCCCGCCAGACACGGCTGACCGAGAAAGTCTAACTTTCTCAGAGAAATTTCTATTACCCAGGTTCTAAACACACCTCCCGTCAATTGGAAGAATTCCAATTGATGACCTGCGGAGAAACCCAAACAAGATCTCAAAAAAAAACAGAAAAACACTTTTACCCTTTAAGAACTCATCCAAAGCTGAAAAACATAAGTCTACACAATTTCTACACAAATAAAAACACAATTTAAATTCAAATCTAAAATTTATTAATTATTTAAGAAATGGAGTTTGCATAACACATACAATTTCTGATTTATAATCAACTCTAAACCACTGGACCTCTTCAACCAAAAATCATCGGCTCTTTGCGGAATTTGAATATCAATTCGATAAATCATTAATTACATATTAATACACATATTCAATCATATTAACTATGGTATGGTCATGGAGAGAAATCACACACACGAGGAACGCTTAAGGCTTAACTGTTAATTTACTTGAATTCAATTATTTTACTTCAAGGAATTAATGTAATTACAATTTAGCTCAGAAGATCTTGAGAATACATCAGAAGGTTCAGTTCGCCGGAACACCAGACAGTCGAGGCAGCAGCCTCCAATTACCGAGAAGGGTCGCTTACCTCCATATCTGGAAGGACTCAGAAAGGTTGAAGTCCACACATCCGCCAGAGTTCCCTCGGGGAGAAATCTTCCCCGACCAAGGAGAGGCGGCAGGCAGGAACGAAGGATACGTCTGCTGGCTGTCTGCTGGCATCCGGAACATGAGGTTCCCGGACGGTCAACGGTGGCAGCAAGCGACGAGGCACGGCATCAGCGAAGTCTCAGTCAATGTAGTGGCGATGGTAGCGGCAGTGGCATCTCCCCCCCAAGCCCCACAGCGACAGAACTTAGCCTGGAGGATAAGTTCCGAGCCGTTCGTGGGTTCGACGATGTTTTCCAGGGAGAGAGCCCAGAATCAAGAATCACCCAGCTTTTAAACAATCCAGGTGGATCCAGAACCCGGCCAATTGAAATTTAAAAGGGGCTCACAACTTCTCATTTCCGCCAATCGAAAATTCTTTCATTTCAAATACATCCAGGGATCCGCCCCTACAAACGGCTCAGTTCAAGGCACGTGCAGCTGCCACGTGAAGTAAAGAAGAGCAAAGACAACTGTCTCCACCCGTAACAAGTGCGACTTTGAATAACGGTCGCTGTTCCTCGAGTGTGAAAGAATTATTATGAAATTAAAATGGACACAATTCAATACAGATTCAAATAAATTTAAATATGGTAAAATATATACAATGACATGAGGGTTCCGGGACACAGATTAATTAAATATCAATATAAAAGTTTAAAAAGTACTGTAATTATATAATTTACAAAAGAGTGACGAATTCCGTCACGACAGACTCCCCCTCCCTCCGGAGAAAAAAAATTCGACAAGGAAGGATTTTTTCAACCAAACCAGCAGGAGCAAGTAGACATCAGGCTCCTTGAAGTCCCGAGTACCTTCAAGAAAGAAAATTTCCAACAAAATTTTGAAAAGATGCAGTCGCGAACTACATCAAGGGTTCTTGACACGAACACCATCCCACATGGGCGCATGTCGAAGAACCAGGGCCAAAAGCAACCTAAGGGTGACTGCAAATGAGTCAAATCCTAATGAATACAAGCCCTTCACAAAAGTTTCACATTATGTGAAGTTCCAAAAATATTAAATTATTACATTTCAAAATTTCAATAAAATTCTAAATTTCAATTAAATTCAAAATTTCAATTAAATTCCAGATTTCAATTAAATATTTACAAAACTAACCATCAAGTCAGCACAGAAGTAAAAATAAATTATCCAAATAAAATTTTCAATTAATTTCAATTTATAAACTATTTTCAAATAACTGCTTTTAAATTTCTATGTATTTTCACATTCTTTAAGTAAATCAAATTCCAGCAATTAAAATATTTACAAGTGGTCAACAGAAATATTCTTCAATTATTATATTAAGTTTTATTTCTTCAATCTATTGCAATAAAATTTAATGACTACACAAAATTTTCTCTTCCATTAAAATAATATACAGCAGCAAGTTTGTGGCTCAAAACTTGTCTAAATAGACAGAACAGAATTTATAAATAACTTATTTTAAATAACAATATAAATATAAAACATATTCAATTTAAGTGACCATACCAAGACAAATAAAAATTTTACCAACTTGGTCCAGTGGCGAACAAGTCACTTGACATCAAAGTGTCCATTTGACACAAAAATATTTTCATTCCTCTTACAAAGAGGCAACAGGCAACAAAATTCATTTAATACAGGTATTCTTACCATAATACCTTTTTATAATATTATGCAATTTTCAATTATAAATTAATTTCAATTTTTATTTTCTTTTTTTTTTTACATTTCAACAATATTAACAAAATTTTCAAAATCATTATTATTATTATAAATCTTATTTCATGTTCACGATTCAAATCATTCTTTTATCAATTAATGACACTTTTTCAAATTACCATTCCATCAATACAACATTATTACTTTATTTCATTTCATTTATTCAACCAGATCATGTGGCAGAAAAGGGGGATCAGTGGTCGAAAGACACATCCACACAATTTTAAATTTCAAACTCGAAATTAAATTATTTCTTTTCTTTTTCAAATGTAAACAACCGTGGACAACTGTGGCAAGCAATCAACAAAAGGTGACCGGGTGACAGAACCGAACTCATTATTCTGCAATTATTTTTCCTCAAAATTCAAAAATAATTTTCTCCAAAGTCCTGTGACTCGCAAAAGAAGGTAAACATGAAAATATACACTAAATAAATATGTCAAGAAAATTTTCCCAGCATCTCAAAAGATTAAATATGAAATATAATATATGCACTCAAATATATGAGATTAAATATGCAAAAAAATAATTATCAAGAGATTCTTTCTCCCAATAACACAAAAGGATATATATGAACATATAACATAAATAAAACAAGAATACAAATGTGGCAGTAAGGGGGAGGGAATGTCTTACTCCACAAAACACATTTATATATACACTTCTCATTCCAAAATCATTCTCTTTTTATCACGAAATGGAATTTGGAGCATCCCAGAAGCAACAGACAACCAGCTCCAAGTTGTCGTCCGCAATTTAGATAAAATTTAGCAGAAAGGCAGTACGTACACGCCCACACCACCACACCTACAAGATCAGAATGCGGCCAACACTCAACACCTGCAGGGCAAAAGTTCCGAAAAAGGCCTAAAGCAAGGATGACCAATTCCACAATCCTACTACACAAAAAATAAAAAAATTACAGTTTTTATTCAATTTATGTACAACACGATAATATGCAATTTATTTTGGTTTCAGTATTCTCAAGGTCTTATCAGTTCGCCGGAAGTAGTTTAGCATTCGGGGTGTGGCCGCAATACGGAGCGAAGCAGCATAATGTCGGGATAAGCATATAAGCTTTGTAAATGCGTATCCCTGTGAGAATTATCACAAGCCTAGTATATTGTAGTAGTTTGCATAATTGTAATGTATTCTGGACGTGTGCAATAATAATTAGTATATATGTTGTTCGTTGCTTTAAACAGCAACCTGCTGTAATTTCAGTCAACTCCACAATAAACTGAGTTATATTTAAACAGTGCTGTCCTGTTTTATTGTCCAGGAACCGAAAGGTTGAAATAACAAGTACGATATCAAGTTGAAATATCAAGTATCAAGTTTGAGTTAGGTCACTTTTGACAGATTACGTAAAAATCATCTGCAAAACCATCTAAAGAGGATAAAGAGGCATTTTGGTCTTAAAAACATTAGGTATAGCATATTATATGCACCAATGTTAAGAAGATCGGTTTGGTAGTGTTATGATGCCATATCCAGAAATGAAAATAATCTCACATCCTCTCTCGGCATTTTGCGATCTGTTAGTTCTCTAATAATAACTGAGCAATCCGAATTCACTTGAAACCCCATATTAAGTTAAAATATTGGTGGCAATCAAATTTACGAGCTGTGTTTTTGACAAAATATTTTGTTGGAGCATCTATGTCTCAGGATCTACTATAGTCAGAGCTTTGATGTTGACTGATATGAATTCAGCATCTAATTTAAAGACAGGTTAGGGGATTCACTAAGAATCTCCACTACCGTTTTTTTATATTTCTGGTTCAAAACTTTTCGTTTCCCTTGAAGCACCTAGTTACCAAGATTGGCTTTATAAATAGAGCTTAAGTGATGAGATAGATTCAGCATAAAATTCTGAAGGTAGGGTCGATCGCTAAGAATTGTATCATCTGATTCTTTTTCCATTTATTACAAAATGATCCTTGTAACATATATTTATTTTTCAGAATCGACTATAGAAAAATCTTAGATAACATCTGATATGGATTCAGTATCAAAATTTAGAAAGATTAATAGTTAACAAAATATGTCCCCCTTGTGTGATTTTATTTCTGTTTCAAAAGATTTCAATGAAACATATATTTCTCGAAATCGGCTATATATAGAACTTACATAATGATTTATATGGATTCAACATCATATTTTGCAGTGGAGTTGGCGGTTTAACTAAGGATTTCCATTTTTAGATCTGAAGATGTCACTTCAAGCATTTCAAGTGTGTAAAGGAGTATACAAATTCTTAATAGTTTTGTCAAAATGAAGTGAACATACATACTACTTACCTCCACATGAATGGGTCTTAAAAAATTTCTTGTTGATAGAATCGTGGTTTTATGTTTAGGTATTTCTGTAGCAACATAGAGATGAACTTGATTAGACAAACATTAGGCAGGTACTGTAAAGCCTTACTATACCTAACTAATATGAACATTAGTTATATACAGTAAGGCATTTTGTTAAGCAAAAGATTATGCTAAAAGCTTGCAAAACTTCCTTTAATAAAGCAGGTATATGTGAGGATATTCCTTGAATAAAGCTGGTATATATGGTGATATTCCTTGAATAAAGCAGGTAAAGCAGATATATACGGTGCCGAAAATTGTTTCGAGGGCAATATAAGCCCTTTTTTCAGGCAAAATGAACAAACAGATAGAACAGTATGCGCTTTTAGCGACTGCCAAGAAAGAATTGACAGTTTTTTGTAGTGTCCCAAGTTTTTAACAGTGTCCAAACACGTATTTTGTTTTATATATAGTTATTTGTTTTGAAAAAGGGGTCTTATATCGTCCTCGAAACAATTATCGCCATCTTACTGATATATGCCTACTTTATTCAAGGAAGTTTTGCAATCGTTTATCTTATACAATGGAGCATTTATTACAAATTTACTACAAATATATTGCAGACTTTTAATGGTACGAATGATACCGTGTCTTCATTTGCTTTATTTACGATTGATATTGCTATGACCTAAAAGCACTTCTGTATCTTCAATTTACCCTACATAAAATCCCACATTCCAATTTGTATTTGAATAACAAAAAGTCTCGCATTCCAATCTCAAGCTATTACACAGGAACAAAGACTATACAGTTACCTTACACCTTTCTGGTAGGTCGGACGGTCTGGGTCTCAACAACAACAACAACAGGAACAAAGACATTCAAATCTCACTCAGATTTCAGAAATAGAGCTTAAGGGAAGGATATTCTTCCGATAAGCAAAATCGATATTTGCAGTGAAATCCAGCGTTCTTTTAGTATCTATTTCTGTAAAACTATTAAAATTTAATAAAAAAAATTATAACAGAAGCTTTGAGTTTATCATTATTTTTGTATTTTTCATGGCCAGAGGGCATGTTCCATAGTTTTTATAGATTTTTTTACATGTCAATGCATATGTCGGCATGTCAGATAAAATGAATGTTTATTGTTTTGGTATTTTCTATTACTATTCCTTGAAAATTGTTTCAATTTTATATGATATATTTTTCTCGAATCTCTTAGGTATTCCAACATTTCGAATACTTCAAATAATTCAATATTTCAAATATTTCAAATATTTCAATATTTCCAATTTTTCCAATTTTTTAATATTTAAAATACTTCAAATACTTCAGTAGCTCTAAAGAAAGAGGAGAAGCAAAATGATTTGTTCGCTTCTGTCTTAAACAGGACATCTTCTTTTCTGCTTGTGCACTATGCCTTCATTTTAGTTTTATATTCGTTATGTGTATAGTTCGCATAAGAGTATAAAGAAGACCAACCTGGCGGTAGTAGGATTTCTTGATCAGAAAAAATCACGACTTAACAGCGTCTGAATTTCAAGCTCATTCCTTTATTACCTGAACAACTCGAGTTTCTAAAATTAATCTTATTTTTGTACAGAATTGCAGTTTTCTGTTTAGGCATTGTTGAAGCAATGCAGATATAAAAAATCTGATGTGGGCAGCACATGACTTTCCTTATATAATACAATTAATTTACTACTTTTACAGTAAAAAAAATTGATTATTTTTATAGTAGATATTTATATTCTTTTCAAGATATTGAATTTTGGTCAGCGAGTCGCCATTTTCATCCATTTGGCGAGTTTTCGTTAATTTAGCAACATTTAAAAAAGTCGCCAAGTTGGCGACATTCCACCAAATTCGTCGACAAAATCATGGCAAGCGTTATGGACAGAAAAATAAATTGCTCTTACAGCAGATGAATGACGATTGGCATTCAAATACAAAATCATTACTCAAAGTACCTTTTTTCATGAATGGAACGAGCTAGATCCACAATAATGATGTCACCAAATTTATTGCATGGTATTACATATGAAAAGTGAATATGTTTCTCAATGGGAAATACTTTTTTTTATTTTTATAATTTTTTGATATTTTTTTTTAATGTGCAATGTCTCGAGAACGGTTCACGTTAGCGTTCTAAAATTTATGCCAATCGTTTTCTAATGAAAAATTACATAAGAAATGTCTATTTGCGTAACTTTATGAGATTTTTTGACGATGTTTTCAAAATGTCACTCTAAAATTTAGAGGGGTTCTGAACATTCGATTGCGTATAAGGTCAATAGGCTTAGTGTTTACGGATTGTAATTTCTGTACCAAATTTCGTTTGAATCGGTCCATTCGTTCGTCAGTTTCGTCTCCACAGGCTCACTCACACACACACACACATACACACACACACATCACTTCAAAAATGTTGGATTCGTGATCAGGGATGCTTGAAACGTGCTCTCCCGTCGAAAACTCGAATTCGAATTTTCGATCCCGTCACAATACTTTCCTTATACATTATTTTATATAAGGAAAGTAACAAGAAGTTTATGAAGAAGCCTTTATATGGGGGCAAATGATGTGTACACTTCATTTTCGACGGAATTAAGAATTTTTATTCCCCTTTACACATTAATTTCGAATTTTAGAAAAACCCGAAGTTGAAATGCTTTGTGAACCCCCCTCCTCCAATACTTTATGTTGAATCCATATCAGTCATCATCTGAGCTTTATAATCATAAGAAATAAGTGTTGCAAAATATATGCACATTTTTTAATCGGAACTGACATCTCAGAAACCGGAAGTAAGTATCTTTAGTGAAACCCCTACTTCCTTTTTCTTTTCAGTTTTTGACTCTTAAGATGAAACAAAATAATCAACAGGGTGAGACTTTATTTGCATGTTTAACATCATTTTAAAAATCTGATGTGGACAGCACATGACTTTATGTACTGACTTAAATTTATTTTATCTCTCCCAATCCATTAAATTGAAATTTATTTGCTCGAAATAATGGTTAATTATTTAAAATTACATTGGATTCGCAATTTTATTTGAAATAATTATCCATGTTATTTTGTGCAATTAATAAAACTCAATTTAATGGATTCAGGAAGAGATAATAAATTTAAATCTGTAGCTAAAGTCATGTGCTGTTTACGTGAGATTTTTTAAATGATCTTTGACGTGCATTTGAAGTATTATCACATAGATTATTTTCACGCATCTTTGACTCATCAGCGGCTGAAATACGGCAGATTGAACCGTCTTTGGTGGTCTAGCGCGCGCGCGCGTCCACTGTGATTAACTAATAAAAATATTAGTTAGGTACTCTAAGGAATTTCGATAAGTATACGATTACGATTGTGATTCTATATTTCTTTAACTTACACATCTCTGTATATGATATTTGAGCTTGGAATATGTATTAAATACCTTTAATAACGAATTATATTATCTTATTTCGGCTTTTTTAACACTTTACAACATAGTTGAAAAGTGTTTATGACTGTGTTAACAATTTACAACATAGTTGAAAAGTGTGTATGACTTTGTTCATACTGTCTGTCTGTCTATTAGCACGATAACTGCCGTAAAAATGACTTTATCAAAATGAAATTTTAGTATGTTGTTCAGACGGTCTGTGGAACCTATGGGAATATAAATGAATAATATCACCCAATTAGTTTTGGATTGAACCTGGGTTAATAAAATTAAATACAATGAACCCTATGGGACCTAATTTATCAAACATATTTTAAGCGAATTTAAAATTCGGAAGTGTTTCGAAAGTTTTAGGAAATATTCAAATAATCCCATAAAATATATAAAAAAAATTCCGCAAAATATATTCAGTAGTATTTTAAATAAAAATTAAAATAATAATTAAACCCCTTTATATGAAGAGATCACGTGACCCCCTTCAAAATTAAATATGGCATCCGTTTTGTGTCAAAATCGTGATTTCTAAAATTCTTTTTAATTTATATTTCGTGTTGAATCCGTCCTAAAACCGTTTTATTTTTGCTTAATTTCTATGCATCTGTATTCTTAAATAGCGTAATTACAATTTATTTGAGTTTAAATGATTAATGCTATCCATCTTGTGTCAAAATTGGGATTTTTAAATTTCTTTTTAATTTAAACTTAGTGTTGTATTTGTCCTAAAACCTCTTTATTTTTCCTTATTTATGTGCATATATATTCTGAAATAACACAATTACAATATATTTGAGTTTAAATGATCATCAAACCTTTATTATTTCTGCAACGAGACCTAATTTTCACTTATGAAGTATGTAAACAGATTAGGCTGTAAGATGAGTTGTACTAGAATTGCTGAAGTTCTTTAACGCAAAATTATTTTGCTTAGGGGTCTTCAATATAGATTATATGAATGAAACGTTCATTGATTTTACATAGGGAAGTAGACGATTTAATGGCAGACTTCTGCGATGAAGTTTTATGAATAGAGCTAAATTACTTTTACCTCCATTGTTTTAAGTTTTTAAGTAGAATAAATTATTGTAGCACTGTGACGAATGAAATAAAAATATATGAATAAAATATTCACTGCTTCTGCACAGAGAACCAGGCGATTTTACATTTCGATGACGTCATTTGAATCAAGTTCGTTTTTTCTTATGAAGTGAAATTTTCAAATATAATGAATTGTTGAAGTTTTGCGATAATTTAAAAAATATTAACTCTGAATGTATCGTATTTTAGAGATGTTTAAATAAAATTAGAGTTGGAAAAAGTTTCACATAATCAATACATTATGCATGACTGATATTTCTTGTTTTACAATTGAAGATGCTATTATCAGAGAGTACCTCCATATATTCAATTTATCTTATATAAAATTTCACATTCCTTTATGTATTTTAACAACCAAAATGTCTAGCATTTCACTCTCAAGTTATTAAAAAGGAACAAAAACTTTCAAAGCTCACTCAGATTTCAGAAATATAGCTTACGGGGAAGATATTATTTCAATAACCAACGCTGATATTTGCAAAGGATATATTTCTTAGTATATTTTTTCAGCATATCTTTCTGTAAAACCATTAATATTTTATAAAAAATACGATTGGAGTCTGACATTTCTTACTGTTTCGTGGTTTTTTATGGCCATAAGGCATGCTATATTGTTTTTTAAAGGTTTTTAAATGTGAATGCGTTCAATAGATATGCCAGATTAAAATGAATTTTCTTCATTCAACTGGCTCATATTGAAATCCAGAGAAAGTGCTTTAAAATAATTAAAATTCTAGATATTGTCCACATTGCACGTTCTAGAACCTGAATATGTAAAATAATACTGGCTATCCGGACAGCATGGGACCGAATTATTTTAGTTGATCGATGTTCCATAAGAATTTCCGAAAATCCGAAAGGCAGTAAATAACATAGCCCGAGTCTGATTTGCTAGTTTATAAGGCAGAATGCTCGAGCGTGAGGAAGCTGATTTGGTTAGAACTGTAGACAGCAATGCAGTTCTTAATACCGAAGTTTTCTTTAACATATTCAACCAGCTTCTGATTTCCGAAGTTGAGGTCTGGTTGTCCCAGTCATGAGAATGATTTAACGGATGCGGTAATAGTTGCTGCAGGGAATGCAGAAGAACCCTATGCAGAGAAGAACTGCTGAAGAAGAACCCTATGCAACAAGGAATGCTAGCGTTACTTGCACTGAAGCAACGAAGATCCTAAAAGCAGTTCTTTGGTATATTGATTTACAAGATGATGCACCAGTTTGTGATGCACCACTGTTTAGAATTATTTTTCTATTCATATATTTTGTATGATCGGCTATAAATAGATCTTAGATGATAACTAATTCAACAATGAATTGTGGAGGGGTTGGAATGAGGAACTAAGCATTTCCGTTTCCTGTTCAAAAGGATGTCACTTTCCTTGTGACATGCTTGTGACATGTGTGTGAAAGGATGTCACTTTCCGAAAATGTGTCTAATTGTACAAAATATGGAATAAAAGAGAATAAAAATGCTTAAAAGTTCGTCAAAAATAAATTGTACGCACCACTTGCTATCATATAAACGCATATTTTACGATTTTTTATTCTGCTGTTGTATTATAAGCAGTAAACAATTATTTATGTGTTGATAGCTTTTTTAGCTCAATAGCAAATCATTTTAAATTTTAAATAATACTATATGTTTGCCACACTATATTTAAATAGATTGAAATATAAACGGCGTAAAAAATTTTTAAACGTCGATTGATATATAAAAGAAAATTCAACATTACTATTTGCCTTTGATCTACAATAAAGAATGTCATTTCACTGTTGAAGCATGTAAAGAATAACGCAAAATGGCTTAATCTCACTCAGGCGCTTGAAATTCAGCTTAAGGGTAGAGAAAAAAAAATCAATATTTTCAAGAGAAATCCAACTTTTATTTAATGCACTTTTCTATAAAATCTTACTAGTAATCTTCAAAAAGAGTACTTTGTAGAATACTTTCAATTTAAATTACAAAGGGATTTCTTAAATCTGGCACCATTGACGGGTGTTTTGATTTAGGTTTCAAAACATGAAGAATAGATATAAATCGAAGTTACATACTACTTATCATATACCCTATATAATCTATAAAGTCCAAAGCATCCACACTAAAATCTGCCAAACAACAAATCATAGCTAAAACTGAAGCACATACTTGTAAACAAGAATATCAAATTAAATTATGTGCGAATAATATCAAATTAAAAATAAAATCATGCATAAACCATTATAAGCAATCATGCATAAAGCGTTGATTATGAAACACTTTCCAAATGAAATGCAATTTTATTTCAACTGTTACAAATGCGATACATTCAGTACTGATACACAGTACTACAATAATTTATTAAATGTGGAAACTTAAAATATCATCAAAAAATAAATGCTATAAATCGCCAGCTTCTCTATGTAAAATCAATAAATATTTTTCATATCGTTTGTATTTCAGACTCCAGAGCTAAATAATTGTGTTTGAAAAGAATTCAGGAATTTTTATACAACTCATCTTACAACATCTTGATTTGTTTACATACTGCATGCTACAAAATCAAAGTTAGTTATCATTTAAAATAAAAAATATTGTAATTGCGTTGGCGCAGAGTTTAGATACACAGATAATATGCAAACGTAAAGCGGTTTTATGACGGATGCGACACTAAATATAAATTTAAAAGATCTTCAAACCTCACGATTTTTACACGGGAAAATAATAGATGCCATATATTATTTTGAAATGAATGTCGTGATTTTTTCATATAATACGGATATAATTATTATTTCAATTTTTATTTAAAAAACAACCTAATATATTTTGCTGAAAATTTTTTGCACATGTTACGTGATAATTAGAATATTTCCTAAAATTTTCAAAACAATTTGTGAATTTTAACTCTCTAAAAATTATTTGAAAAATTGTGTCCCGTGGGGTTTAATTTATTTCATTTTTTCAACCCCGGTTAAATACGAAACTGATTGGGTGATATTATTAATTTTCATTCCCATATGTCCCACAGACAAAATAAGTAAATACGTTGGGTAATTTTTTTAAATAAAAATTGAAATGATTATTATGCATGATTGATTTTTCTTGTTAATTTATCATTGAAAAAAAATAATATATTTGGATTTTTTTCCAGATAAATTAATTCTTTGAAATTACCAGAAATATATCGTGGGTATACAACGAAAGCGCCAAATAAAAAATATAGTTTTGAACAAAATGGATTGAAGTTTGAATGTATTGAAAGAATCTGATTTTGCTTTAGAGCTCAATTTCTGTTTAGGATTTATAATGCATGTATTAAGCTACGTTTAACAAATTATTTCTTTTACACTGTAATTTTTAAGACAGCTAGGAACTGAATTTATAAATATGAGGAATTTCTACACACTTTTGAAAAAAAAAAAAAAAGAAGCACCATGAAGAAAGTGACTGTTTTTATTGAAATCAAATATGCGTACAACTTATACACAGGTAATGGAATGATTACAAAATCAAGGCCTCAGGTCCCATCATGCTGCAATACATTCTGTCGGGCATTCCTCAAGTGTTGCTCTGCTCCATATCTGCTGCATTTCGGGGTGCCAGAATCTGGCGGCCTAGCATGTCCCATATATGCTCGACTAGCGAAAGGTATGGTGGCCTTGCTAGCCAAGGAACAGTATCAACAGCACAGAAACAGTCCATAGATGTGAGTGCAGTAAATGACGTGGCATTATCTTATTGGAAAATGGCCCTAGAATGACGTGCCATGAACGGTTACGCAAACGGCCGCAGGATTTCATCAACATATCGTTGAGCTGTTAAAGTTGCACGCGGGATGAGTAGCGGCGACCTGCTGACGTGAGAGATAGCACCCCACACCATTACACCAGGAGTAATTACTGCGTTTCTGTGTAAAACAAAGGCTGATTAGGACCGCTGACCCTGGCGCCTCCACACACGCACCCGATAGTCATCTGCTGAAATACTGAAGCGTGATTTATTGCTGAAAACTATACGATGCAGTCTGATGGCAGTCATGATGCTCGGCTACGACACCACTTCAAACGACTCTATCGATGTTCTGTGGTTATGGGCAGCCGTATTAAATGTCGCTGTGAGCGTAACACCACCTCTGCGCAGCGCCGTGAGATGGTGGAAGGTACTATGGATGGTATGGAAGGGCCTGTAGCACGTTGGATGACAGACAATGATGCCGCTGGGCCAGTGCGGGCCTGTAGCACAAGCATCTGATATTGCCTGGTATTCGTGCGTATTGGCCTTCCAGAGCCTTCATTCCGTTGATGAGTTTCTTGCAGCAACCATTGTTGTCAGTACCTTTGCACAGCAGTGTTCGTTCGGTGCAGGTGGCCGCCTATTACTCGATATGACCAACCTGGAATAAATATTTTTCCAGTTGAGTGCAGAGTAAACATAAAAATTATGATCAATATTGCTAAATTTAAAAGAAGGTTCTTAGAAACGTTTTTAAACACTCAGAAAAATTTGCAAAAAATGGTCCATTAGTATAGTCTAGAGCAAGGGGTTCTTAATCTATGGGGTGCGCCTTTGAGTGGGAGATATAGCAAAATTCTACAGAAGGTTTGAGTTGCCTTTTAACTGTAGGTTGTTTTATTAATATTTTACGTACATATTGTAGGTACGAAAAATTCAAAAATACGCATGGGCGGAAATTTAATGCGGTTAACTTATGCACAGACATTGGGAGATGAAATTGAAATTAAGTCATACAGCATACTTATTCTTTCTAATAGGTGCTAATACAGGTCTTTGGTAACTGCAGAAGAACCCAAACACTTACCAGAAGATGTCCTAGCATATCAGAATCATTAAAACTTGTATGCAGGTGTTCAACTAGTTAGATATAAATTTATCAGACTTCTTGTTCACAGCATTTCAAGTTGTTGCATATAGTTTTGATTTTTTTTTACCTTTATTTATTATGAGAGGCCTGGGTCGTAAAATTTTTTCCAAGTGATGTGTAACAGCAAAAAATGTAAGAATCACAGACCTGGAGTAAAGTGATTATACCCGAGAATGAATGCAGCTCCCTTAGAAGAAAATTAAAATCAGATTACAAAATCGGTTCAGATTACAATGTAGGATAAATGAATAAGTCATCTACAGAAATATGGAGCACTAAGTAAGGTTATAGTTTAATAATTTCACATTGAGAAAACCCACTTTACAACCGGTATAAAAACAAATCAAACAACGGATGCAGAAAAAGAAAGGATAAAATAAAATAAAAACTAAACTACCAAAGAAAAAAGAAAGAAACACAGATGTAACATGTCAGCTAAGTAAAAGAAATAAAAAGTTCATTGATCTATGGGATATCCTTTTAACGCATCACGTATCCCCATAGAATTCAATTTAAAGGATCTTATTGTGTTTCAAATAGAAGTTGTAATCCTTTAAACTCCAATTTCATTTAAATTTACCTTAAGCATGTTTACTGTTCAAATGGGATAAAGGGGATTATATCAAAAAATATATATAATATCGCTCATGTCGCCTAATAAGCTTTTTTTTTATTTGATAAAAATATTCACACTAATAAAAGAACAATTTTTATTTAATTAGCTGATATTTAGAGAAGTTTTACAAATGAATGAAATAAAATGCATCTTCACTGTTTCTTCATATACAGTTATAGATAAATACAAT
This sequence comes from Amaurobius ferox, assembly GCA_951213105.1. Classification (NCBI taxonomy): domain Eukaryota; kingdom Metazoa; phylum Arthropoda; class Arachnida; order Araneae; family Amaurobiidae; genus Amaurobius; species Amaurobius ferox. The sequence goes on from OX578139.1 coordinate 58,557,694, forward strand.
GCATACATATGTTATTTATAAAATAAATATATTTAGACCATCAAATGACAAATAAAATGAAATAAAATACACTGCCTGCCAAAAATTAAACACGAAAGTTAAATTCAGATAGTAAGCATATGTTGGATTTTATTGCTCGAAATTTATCGTGGTCTTCGAGTATAACATGCAAATACCGAAACATGCACCAAACAGCGATTGACTTCCATCCATAAATTCAAATTAGACGCTTGATTAAACCGCTGCTTTCGCATCTAACGCTTTCAGTTCAAAAAGAACACTCTTTTGTAGACAATTGAAATATATATTTGCTTTAGAATATCCCAGAGAATGCGTATGGGGGATTAACAACGTTGACGCGCTGTTAGAAGGTTTGAAGCTGTACAATCTATAACAGAAGAGACAAATAACTTTTTAGTGCACCATTTATTTCATCGCTTCTCGTTTGTAGACATAATTCAAAACGAATAAAATACTCATAAAAAGATCTGCTTTGGTGATCCTTAGAGTTAAAGCACTTTCCATATTTACCGGTGTATATCGTTACTGGTGAGACGAAATTCACGAGCGATAGAGGTAAATTTACGATATGTTGCAACTACAGTCATAGAAAGACCGATATCATCCATTACTGAAAGTCGAAAGTTTCATGCAAAAAGTATCTATGCGTGGATACTAAAAGTTTGTGTTCATGGCCAGAGAGTAGTCACAGCCAGTGTCCATCACGGTAGCTGCAGAACCAGAAGGACCATAGTAGAAAGTGATTTGGATCAAACACAATGTACGAATACTATCTTCACTAAAGGAATCGAGGTATGTAATGCAATTGAACAGTAGATGCAAGTCTGGAGAAAACAAAGAACACGCAACCTGTCCAATAACATCGCTGAACAACATAATTTTGATCGTGGTAGTATGATGGCTTTATTGGATGAACGCACCAACTTTCATGTTTGCTCAGCTGGCATTCTGACAGCGCGAGAGTATCGAAACAAAGTCCCAGATCCATATGTTAGACTTTTTGCAGCTGCAGTCAGTTCAGAATTCCGTTTAATAGACGAGGACGAGCATTCACCTACAGCGAATCTAGTGGGGGACTACCTTCAGTGGAAACGTATTTTATATGTGAAACATTTTAAGCCGCTGAGTACGGGGAATAAGTCATAATAGAAATGTGTCGGGAATGAAATGAACCCGACATTATATTGTTACAAATGCCTAAATAGAAACCATTCTTATTATTTAAAGGTGTGATTTACTTGACTTTGGGAACAGGTTTTGTTAACTTAAAGACAAATTTGACGAAATATCACCAACTTGTCGACTTTGGGCGAGTTCTAAAAACTTATCAAATTTTGCAAATTGGCTAAGAACTCGAGTTAGGAGCTTTTAGAGAAGGAAAAATAAGTTCGTCGTCATTCGAGTTGCTGAGGTGATACGAGTAAAATGTGTATGCTAAACTGAATACAAAACCCAATATGTTATTTGTATTATATTTATATGTACCATTTTAACTATATTATGAAACAATTCTGATAGAAAAGTATGAAACATTTAAATTCTAGATATGTGTATAGATATCTCCGCTTTTCCTCAGCATGCGATAATCACTTACACCAACTGCACGTTTGCTCTGTGGAATACTTGCAAACGTTTCATCAACGATAAGATAGTAGTTTCTGTCACGATTTGGACAAAATAAACTGTATTACATTAATGTATCAAAACTGTACAAATTTTTAAATAATTAAAAATAAACAATATTGAAATCTTTCCCTCGCATTATCGTCATATACCTTGAATTATCGTCACTCTTAGCACACATCAACCTTTTCCCATTTAAAGTATCCGAAAAGAGTAATCTTTCACATCAATCTATAAACAGCAACTCACTATTTTATCTTCTTTTTGTCCCGACTTCGAAGAGTGTAAAGGTATTGAAATTATGGAGGAGCAAATGAATTTCTCTGATACACTTCCCTGGGCAAAAATACTTGTAATATCCTCATGAGAGTCAACTCTTCACCTCTGACCACATTCCAGGAACTTCAAACCGCTGTACCAGAAAATAAACCATTGCTCTCTGTCGTCTTGGACTGGGCCTCCTCTGAGACAGCATTTTGTCATTCGTGACGCCACGGACCAGAAGAGTTGTTGCCAAAAAAAAATCAAGTTTTCCCATAATGGCAATTAAAAATTGCTTGTCAATTTTGAAATGGCAATATCTAGATGTAAACAACTTTCGCAGAGAGTTTTAATTGTGCTGTGCACACCTTTCTCGACGATGTCCAAAAAGATGTCCGACGATGTCCACGGTCTCTCCAGAGAGTCCGAGAACAAAATGCGCGCGTTTCTCACCCTAGCGTGCATCATACGCGCACAGCCAGAATAAACAAAGTCATAAACACTTTTCGACTATGTTGCAAAGTATTCAAAATGAAGTCCGTCATTCCCAGCATAAAACCCCCCTGATCTTGGACCACTCAATTAAGAAATGAATCGTCGATGCTAAATGAGTACAAAAGCGATGTCTATCCCTATTCCAGATTAGACATCACTTAGTCCCTTTATTGATCATTCAAAGTAAGGAAGACACTCTTATTGCAAATGGCAGTATCCATGGGCCGGTTTCACGCTTATTATGCGCTTATTAGCACGAAATAATCGTTAACTGCAAGATCATTTACTATGTGTGGTAATTTTGCAAACTTAAGTAGGGATTGACAATTGCCGTTCTTCTACGTAACCGGCATAAATTTCGTGCGTAATTTAGCTCGGACTATACGAAGTTGCAAAAACCAGGTTCAAAATCACAAAAAAGGCGGGTATCATTCAGAATGTTTATCGTCGCTATGCATCATTCTGTTGTAGCAATTTGGGGTGTAAATAAACCCCCTGTAGGTGCATATTTTTTTATCAATTTCTTTGACTAGAAACCTCACCAGATTATTTTTCTGCGAAATCTGGAATCAGTCGGTGCAGATGACTTAAGCATGATTTACTGCTTCGTGCTTAATTTTTGGATGGTAATGTAACAAAAATGTTCAAGGCATTCACATGATACCGTAAAATGCTTATTCATACAATATCTTAATACGGTTCGACATTTTTTTTAATAATTTCCAACATAGTTGAAAAGTGTTTATGACTTTGTCATTCTGTCTGTCTGTCCGTTCGCACGATAACTGCAGTAAAAATGAATTTATCAAAATGAAATTTAAGTATGCTGTTGAGAAGGTGAGACATTGAGACGGTGTTGAGGATGTAATTGAACAATATCACGCAAATAGTTTTGGAAAAAGTGAAATACATTCAACCCTACGGGACCTAATTTTTCAAACATTTTTCAAACGAAAATTCACAAATTGCTTCGAAAATTTTAAAAAATATTCAAATTATCCCATAAAATATATAAACAAAATTTCAGCAAAATATGTTCGGTAGTTTTTTAAAATTAAATAAAAATTAAAATAATAATTGCACTCATTTTATATAAAGAGATTACGTGGCCCACTTCAAAATAAAATATGGCATCCATCTTTTTTTCTCAGTGTAAAAATCGTGATTTTTAAAGTTCTTTTAAATTTATATTTAGTGTTGTATCTGTCTTAAAACCGCTTTGTTTTTGCGTATTTTATATGCATCTATAATCTGTGATAAAGCAAATACAATATTTTTTAGTTTAAATGCTAATCAAACTTTGATTATTTCTATAACAAAACCTAATTTTAATGGATGCAGAATGTAAACAAGTGATTGTAAGATGAGTTGGTATAAGAATTATTGAATTTTTTTAAGACAAAATCATTTTTCTCTAGAGTTTGGAATAAAAGTGATAGGAACGAAATATTAATTGCTTTTACGTGGAGAGCCAGGCGATTATATTTTGATGATGCCATTTGTATAAAGTTCAATTTTTTCGTTGAAGTTTTAAGGTTTCAAATATAATAAATTATTCTAGTAATGTGTTAATTTAAAATATATCAGCTCTGAATGTATCGCATTTTAGAGATGTTTAAATAAAATTGCATTTCAGTTGGAAAGTGTTTTATAATCAATGCTTTATGCATGATTGAGCATTTTTATTAATAATTTATATTTATAAATCTGCTGGCAAGATATAATTTGAATAAATTCAGCAAATTGAATGCAATTTAGTGAAATGCAATCCAGTTATATAAGTCAATTGTCAGGAGCTTATGAGTTTTTTACGATTAAAACAATTATGTTTACTATTTTATAATTGTTACAGTAAAACATAGTTTATGTGTAATTTTGTATTTAAATGTGGCAGACATAAGTTACAAAATGTTAGCTTGTGTTGTTCTTGAGATTCCGTGAGTGTTTACTTTAAAATGACGATAAATTATTGTAGAAAGTTAATAAACTCACGATTATTAAATGTACAATTTTTTCTTAAGTACTTTAACCTAAAGCAAATGGACATCATTGTTAAAGAATTATCACGAATTGTTCTTGGTATATGAGAAACGTTTTCACAAGGCGCAATAACTCCCCAAGGAATGAAATATATTCCAAGAAATTTAAAATGTATATTTTAATCCGTAACTACTAAAGGCGCATATATTTCGAGACCAGAGTGATAAACATACTTACTTTTCCGAATATAAAAAATATTTAAAACTCGACTTATGAGATTATTGATGTTCGCAAATACCTCCAACTATATGAGACATCTGTTGACACTCCGTAATTGCTGAACCACCTCGGTGTTAGCTTGATTCATACGGCATTCTCATTAATAACATTGTTTTATCGATTCTCATCCACATCATCTCTTCATCAATCATTCACAGTATATTTTTATCGATTCTTATTCACAGCATCTTTTTACCGATTCTTATTCACACCGTCTATTTATCGATTCTCATTCACAGCACTTTTTTATCGATTCTCATTCACAGCATCTTTTCATCGATTCTCATCCACAGAATATTTTCATCGATTCGTATTCACAGCATATTTTTATCGATTCTCACTCACAACATATTTTTATCAATTCTCATTCACATAATATTTTTATCGATTCTCATTCACAGCATCTTTTTATCAATTCACAACATCGTTATAGGTCCGTTCATCTGCAACTTCCACACCGTCTCACGGTATATGATCGAATAGAGTATCTTAACTGTCTCACTTCATCTCGAACCTTCAACACCATCTCACTGTTCTTCAAATACATATTTTCTTATTATTATAGATCTAAACACTTCTAGAATTTTATTGAAGTCTTTATAAGTTCTGCTATCACTAATGAAGATTGAAGGGATTGAAACAAATCTATCCCTGAATGCTGATGACTATTTTCTCCAATCCTCCTCCTATCAAATTTTTGCTGAAAACCTGAGACATAAATACTAGGTCTCTACAATCTCCAGTTCCAGTTGTTTACCTGCGGCTGATATTCGAAGAACGGAAGTTTCATACTTGATGAGTGCCTAAAGGAAATAACAAGCTAAGAATAAAATATTTCTGGTCCCAGGGGAGAGGTTTTTGTCGATAATATTGAATTTTATTTTAAATCGAATGATAAAACTGGTTTATCGAAACGTGATATATTAATTTTGGAAAAGTATGCTTTCATTTGCACTGTAAAACATTCTGCAAAATTTGCTCACTTTTTTCAGCCACTTTGTTGATAATTTCGATAAACTTGGTAAATAAAGCCACAATTGCAGCCGTTCAGTTCTGAAATATTCAGCTAATTATCGTCTGCAGAAACGTTATTTTTGTATATATATATATATATATATATTTATTTATATATACTCATGTAATTCGTAAAATGCAAAAAATTTCGAGTTGATATGGATACCATGGTTCCCAATCAGTTGTGGAGAATCGTGTGACGAAGGTAAATCATTCTGCATATGCAAATCAGTTCAGTCGACGTCGATATGCGCAAAGTACGGGGCGCATCGGAATAGGTTTAAAACGACCTCGAGCGACATGGCCAGTTGAGGAAGAATTTCGTAATTGCTATGTGCGGATCGTTGTTAATAATCAGAAAGGATGAAATACGTCACAAAGATGCCAACTGGACATGTTTTTAAAGGGTTGAATTATTGGAATGTTGGAATCCGGTTGATCCCAAACCGAATCGTCTCGAATTTTGAATGTGCCTCAGTGTGTGATCTCCAAACTGTGGCAGAAGTTCCAAAGCACTGGAGATGTCACCCGACGACCAGTACCAGGTTGGACAAGGGTAACAACTGCTCGGCAAGACTGGTATTTGGTGATAACTGCGCGAACGTCAGAGGAACCGTTTTGCCAGACAACTGGGTTCAGCCCTAACAGTTGCCACAGGAATCACTGTTTCGAGACAAACTGCTTACAGGAGACTCAGATACGTTGGTCTCTATGTAGACGACTAGCTCTTTGCATCCCCATGACGTCTGCACAGAAACGCGCGCGTTTACAGTGGAATTTGGCACACCGACAGTGGAGTGGACAACATTGGGGCAATGCCATGTTCAGACCCGAGCAGAGGATTAGCCTACAACCTACCAGACTTAGTCGACAAACTATTCTCGCCGTAACACGATCTGGTATTATCTGATTGTTTTTACAGGGTTGCAGAAAGGTCAAGGGGGATTGCGACCCCTATTTCCTGGTTAGAAGCTAGCTTTGACTTCATGAAAACGCTCCCAGAGACTCTGCACGCCCGAAACAACAATCGATCATGCCCGTGGGGAAAAAATGGCCGAATCCCAGACAACATAAAAATGATCAAAATAACAAAAATTGGAAATTTTACTAACCAGCAAGACGAGAATCTTGGAAGAGTTGCATAAAGCGTATATACTTCGAATAAGAAAGCATACATAAAAAAGTCGCGTCTAACTTATAGAGCCATCTGGATGTGAAACAATCAGATAATCCTAGGTAAGAGTTGAGTTGTATTGCATGATGTCGGATAAATTAACATAATTTTTATCACTATAATTTCTGCAAAAAACATCATAATAGTGCACATATATATATATATTTATATATATATATATATATATATATATATAAATATATATATATATATATATATATAAATTAAAATAACAAAAACTAAAGTGCAAGAGTGTGAATCAGTAACCACAGTATCAAACCGCGAGCAAAATAAAGCGTGTTGTGAAAAGCAAAAAGCAACGAGGAAGGGCCGAAAAAGTAGAGCACGGAGAGGCCAGGACAAGGAAAACATATTAAAGAATAGTATATCTGCCAGAAACGTCTAGGGGCACATTCTAGACAGATATACTAAAATCCGTTGTTTCTATGATTGCATAAAAACACGTGGTTAAAATATTATGCAATCTGTGCCCAACAACGGAATGACAGAAAAAAAACAAATAGGATAAAATTCAATAATAGAATATAAAATACCACATAAACATGAAATATAAAATACCACATAGACATGTACATGAAAAATATAGCGCACAAATATACGAATTTGCAAAAAAGAGCAACTCACATGTCGAAAGGTCGTCACCGTGAAAAATCTTCAAATGAGTCCACCACATGCTACAACTTGAACGCTTACCTCGCTTACTACCACGTGGGAATAATCCAGACCAGAGGAAGTGGAAGTGGCAGTACATACTTTCGGAGAGATAAACCCAAGAGTTTAGAAACTGACCGAGATGTGACCACATCATATATATATATATATATATATATATATATATATATATATATATATATATATATATATATATATATATATATATATATATATATATGTATGTATATATATATATATATATATATATATATATATGTATGTATATATATATATATATATATATATGTATGTATATATATATATATATATAACATTAAGAACAACAAGTGAGTTTCAAATTCGAAATTATCACTTACTCAAAGCGACGATAGAAATCAAAATACCACTCAGGGACAGGCGCAAAGCTGCTCACATCTCCAGAGTAGAAAATATCCGAGTGAAAAGGAAGAAATGTCAAAACTTTGAAACGGGAGATCCAAATGCGTTGCATATAATGGCAGGGGAGGGTGGCGACTCCCCTTCCCGTTTAAAGCAGCTTTTACAGCCCGGGCAACGCTCACGGAACCAATACAATACAATGGACAGTCCCGTACATGTGCATAGACAAAGGCACCCGTATACACGAAGAGCAAGAACAACATCGACGCAGAAGGAATGGACGCAAAATGAAAAACGATCCAAGTACCAGAGCCTATATATCAACACTTACGCATGCGTGCCAACACACCAGTATCGCATAAATCATAAAATTCCAACCAATTCCCGATGGAAACGGCTAAAGTTTTCTTTATTACCGAAAAAGGAATTATAGCATGCCCGCAAGAAATAAATAGGATAGTGTTTTTTTAAAGCTTCGGTTACGATTTTTTGATTACATTTATTGCAATCCCTTTTGAAAGTGTTATAAGCCAGATTTCTCTTGAAATGGCCGACAAGGATGTTTCTGAAGACATTCTTAGTAAGGTTTGTCCTCCAATCTATAAGATGGCCAATCTTGATTTTGTAAAAATCGCGTTTGTCGTATAAAGTTGTATAAGTACCATATCGTTGATGTCTATTTATTGATATGTCCAAAAAATTAACTGCACCATTCTCGTCAACTTGGTTTTCGATCAGTTCCAATTCTCCTGGATAAAAGGTGAAATCGAAGTTAGTTGTGTCCTCAAAACACCCCAAAAGCACGTCGTCCACATAACGGAAATATGGCATTTCATAAAGAATATGGGTGCCTTTTTCATAAGTAGATAGATAAATATCAGCCAGAATGGACGATAATATCAATAAATAGACATCAACGATATGGTACTTATACAACTTTATACGACAAACGCGATTTTTACAAAATCAAGATTGGCCATCTTATAGATTGGAGGACAAACCTTACTAAGAATGTCTTCAGAAACATCCTTGTCGGCCATTTCAAGAGAAATCTGGCTTATAACACTTTCAAAAGGGATTGCAATAAATGTAATCAAAAAATCGTAACCGAAGCTTTAAAAAAACACTATCCTATTTATTTCTTGCGGGCATGCTATAATTCCTTTTTCGGTAATAAAGAAAACTTTAGCCGTTTCCATCGGGAATTGGTTGGAATTTTATGATTTATGCGATACTGGTGTGTTGGCACGCATGCGTAAGTGTTGATATATAGGCTCTGGTACTTGGATCGTTTTTCATTTTGCGTCCATTCCTTCTGCGTCGATGTTGTTCTTGCTCTTCGTGTATACGGGTGCCTTTGTCTATGCACATGTACGGGACTGTCCATTGTATTGTATTGGTTCCGTGAGCGTTGCCCGGGCTGTAAAAGCTGCTTTAAACGGGAAGGGGAGTCGCCACCCTCCCCTGCCATTATATGCAACGCATTTGGATCTCCCGTTTCAAAGTTTTGACATTTCTTCCTTTTCACTCGGATATATATATATATATATATATATGTATGTATATATATATATATATATATATATATATATATATATATATATGTATGTATATATATATATATATATATATATATGTATGTATGTATATATGTATATATATATATGTATGTATATATGTATATATATATATGTATGTATATATGTATATATATATATATATATATATATATATATATATATATATATATATATATATATATATATATATATATATATATATATATATATATATATATATATATATATATATATATATATATATGTATGTATATGTATATGTATATATGTATATGTATATATACATATGTATATATATAGATGTATATATATATAAGTATATACATATAAATATAACATTTATCTCATCTAATACAATTTACTGAAAATATACCCAAAGGGGCTAAGCTGCTCAAACAGGTACATTTCTATACTACATAATAAATAGAAAAAGAAAAATGAAGAATGACAATTGTATCAAAATTTCGCCGGGGGGGATTGTGATCCCCACTTCCCAGTTTAGCCAGCTTTATGTCATGACGACACTCCCGGAAGCGGATACAATGTCGCCAACCAAGTACATATACTTAAACTATAAATGTAAAAAAGAAAAGATTTGAAAAACCTATACAGTCCCTACACCTATACAATAACGACAAGCTTTACCACATCCAAACAGAAACACTAAATGCTATGAAAATAACTTACATCCAATACCAATATACCAAGAAAAACAAGCCACGCATACATCTCACCGAAAATCAAAAGACTCTTACTTTGTACAAAAAAACTTCTTTCAGACAGTTAACCCTGACCTCCGCAATGCAGCCGCTGTCCATTTCCATCTCAGACCGAAAGTGCTTTCCCATTCAAATACAAATCGTAACACTCAGTTACGGTTACGCCGTAAAATTTACATAAAATGTCACTAAGAAAACGTAGAGGGTAACCCATTTCGATTGCTTCCTTTAGATAGCCCAGATCACTTATATAACGATTTTCAGCAGTGCTATTTAAACGTTTGCTTCTTGTTAAAAAATTTATAATAATGTCCCTGAAAACATTTCGATGCAGACAAGAATGCCAATTACTTATGTAATTTATTTTAAAATTAAATGCTTTTCTTTTATCATATAATTTAAAACCAACTTTACCATTAGAAAGTTTATATAATGTCAAATCCAAAAAATTAATACTATTCAATAATCAATGTTACGGGAAGTTTCTGTTAATGTCAAATTTGAAGGAAAAAAAGTAAAATCTAAGTGATCCCGGTCATCGTGGCATGCATATAATATGTCATCCACATAACGTATGTAAACAATCTCATTTAAAATATGAGTTCCCTCTTGGTATTTGTTCAAGTATATATCAGCCAGAATTGAGGAACAAGCACCCCCCATCGGAATGCCATTACGCTGTTTGTAGAATTCAGTTCCATCATAAAGCACGGTTTCAAGCAAGACCATTTCGATTAGACATTTGTATATATGTTTTTAATGAGGTTTTGCATCTCATACTTTTCATACATCTCCGTTAATATGCAAAACATATCATTTATATCTATATTGCAAAATATGTCATTGAAATCACAACTTCTATACTGTAAATTGTCAGATATGTCTTTAAGTTTCTCGATTACTTCACTACTATTATTAATGAAAAATACACCAGAATTTTTTATTTTTTTCAATATATTTTTTAGAAGTTAATCTTGGATTTGCAAAAGTTAAGTATGTTTTAAAGTTAAGTATGTTTCTAATTGGAAACATGCGTATAAAAGCATGACATACCCATATTAGGTTACATAAAATAAGGGATTTATAAAAAAATCCATATTGAAAACCAGACGTTTTCCAGGCTAGCAAACACTTTTGAACAGACAGCATTAGATTTATTGACCTCGTGTAGTTCTTGAACCGCTCCACACCAAATCATTATATCCCTAACTGCCTTTTTTTTCCGCTAGACTTGTCACATAAATTTTATATCTATACGCCATCACGTTCTAGTAATCTGCTCTCTGCTCGATTTCAAACTTCAGTTTCATGGTTTATGACAGCGTATCCGTAAAACAAGAAACAGGAAGAAAAACTTCTTGACTTAGGAGATTGCATATTCCATCTGTAATATTTGCGTCCACTTTATACCGTTCTATAAAAGAGCTTCGCAGTACAAATGTGATATATCAATGTGCGATAATATATCTGTTTGTTGTAAATGTCAGATATTTTTAACGCGATTTGAATTGCATGTGTTTTATGATATGAAATGCGATGCTTTTAATACCTTGTTAATTATAGATTTTCACTTTTCTTTTTGTGTGTGTGCTTGTCGTATTATATGTTGGAAAGACCATTTCGACGATGAAAACTGCAATTTTGTCCCGGTAACTCAATGGTAGAAGATCTGCAGGCCAGTATAAATATCCGAGGTTTGATTCCCGGCTGGGAAAACATTTCATTTACAGTGGCCTTCGAACAAAACAGCCCTACAAATTAGTGCAAAGATATCGAAAGTCTGAAAGGGACCCTAGTACGATTAGCACGGATTCAGCGAATTTGAGAGCCGATTTCAAATCGGGAGGTTAACGAACACATGTAGGAAGCTAACCTGGAGGTTAAAAATATCAGCAAAAGGCTAATCTGGAGTAAAAATTGCAGGAGGTGGTCAGTCAAATTGTCAGTTTGCACGCTAATCTGAAATTAGATGGTGGAAAATGCAAAGTCCACTTCGATGATAAAAGCTTCCAATTTCGTCGCAGTAGTTCAACCACATTGCGCAGGCTGACCAGTACTAAGATCAAAGGTCTGATTCCGGATTGACGTAGCATGGCTCATTATGATGTGAATCTGTGAGCATTAAAACTATCTAACAAATTGAGCAAATCAAATGGCATTTGGTATAATTATTTAAAATCACATTATTTATTTGTAATCTTATTTATTTTCCTAGCGCTCAAACCCTAGCAAGTTCCTCAATGTTTCGAGCACAGTATATACAAAATCGAAAAAAATGTATACATAAATAATACATATTGTTACAAAAATCGACATGTTATATAATCTACTATTTGGTATAATGTGTAATTTGTTATTTAAAGGGTAATGCAGTTATTTACAGAACTCAGTTATAACATCAACGACACAACATCATAGATAAAAGGTCATTTAATAAAAACATCCTACAAGATGTACATAGCTTTAAAAATCCAGAGCACTTTCCTTTTAGTTCGTTGTAATAGTCCACGCAATATCTTTCTTTATGAATCCTTGTTTATTTATATCTACCGTGATTCCATTTGTAATTTTGATCCTGTTCAAATTTTAAGTTACGCCTGTGAACTCGTTCCCGACTCTATGCATGTCAAACCTTTTCACAGTTACCTGTGACAACAATTTATTGTAATTGTGCCTGGCTGCATATTTGAATTGTGTCTTTTATTTGTAAAATATGTACCACTTGTTTAAATTAAATATATTGGGTATAACTCCTAAATTTGTATTTGTAAGTGATTAGTTTTAATAGCCTGCTTGCACTACCATTATCTTATGTTTATTTATGCAAACTTGCCTGATGATCTGGTCTACATATAAACATTCCGCATTTACTGTTTCGTATAGCCACTGATAAAAGGTATAGTAATGTCCGAAAACGCTCTGGATTTTTAAAGCTATGTGCATCTTGTAGGCTGATTTTATTAAATGACTTTCAATCTATGATGTTGTGTCGTTGATTTTATAACTGAAATTAGAATAGATCTGATACCATCTCTATTATTTACAGCAATTTTATATGAGCTGTTTTGTAGATATGGCGCACTTTTGATCTCTAATGGATAACATAAATCATAAAATAATAAATTTTGCGTAGGTTTGCGTAGACTCATTTAATCAAAAATCTGATGTGGGCAACACATGACTTTCCTTATATAATGCAATGAATTTACTACTTTTACAGTTAAAAAATGTTATTCTTATAGTAGATATTTATATTCTTTCCAGGATATTGAATTTTCTTCAATTAGTCGTTATTTTCATTGATTTAGGGTCATTTTTATCCATTTGTTGATATTTTAGTTAATTTGACGTTAATTTGACATTTAAAAATCCCGCCAAGTTGGCAACATTCCGCTAAATTCGTCGCCAAAATCTCGCCACTCGTTATGGACGGAGAAATAAGTTATTCTTACAGCAGATAAATGATTATTGACATTCAAACACCAAAGTATTACTCGAAGTATATTTTCTCGTGAATGGAACGAGTTAGATCCATGAGAATGATGTCACCAAATTTATCGCATGATATTACATGTGAAAAGTAAACATGTTTCTCAACAGTTAATATTATTTTTCTAATTTATGGTATTTTTTTGATAAATTTATTTTTAAGATGTAGATTATCTCGAGAACGGTTCATGTTAGCGGTCTAAACTTTATGTCAATTGTTTTCCAAGGAAAAATTGCATAAGAAATGTCTATTTGAGTAAATTTATTAAAGGTTTTAATTTTTTGATGATTTTTTTAAAATTTCACTCGAAAATTTAGGAGATTCTGAACATTCGATTGTGTTTTAAAACAATAGATTTCCAGTATTCATGGATTGTGATTTTTGTACCAAATTTCATTCGAAACGCTGTATTTGTTTGTGAGATATCGTCTCCACAGACTCACTGACACACACACATATTTTCACACACACACATACTTTCACACACACACACACACACACACATACTTTCACACACACACACACAGACACACACAGACATCACTTCAAAAATGTTCGATTCGTGATCAGGGCTGCTTGAAACGTGCTCTCCCGTCGAAAACTCGAATTCGGGTTTTCGATCCCGTCACAATACTTTCCTTATGCATTATGCATATAAGGAAAGTAAAAATGTATAAAGATCATTGCGTAGTAGTTATAAGAAGGAGATCCAGGAGATATCGTTTATCAAATATATAAATTTATACATTAACACAGCAAGCGTGATATACTTTCGAAATAATTGCATTTTTTTTCCATAAATTTATGTTCGCCCATTTAAACCAATACAAAAAGTCCGATACTTTTCAAATAACTTGGTTTATAAGAATGATTTAACGTATGTTATTGTTTCTTGACAATATCTAAATATTTTAATATCTAGGAAAATTCAAATGCTGGAAGCTTCAGATTTTTTAATGCAGAACTATTTTCTCAAATGTAAGCATTCATTTTACGTTGACCACACATTTAACAAACTCTATACCTGCTCGTTTATGTATTTGAATTTCATTTTGACAGTACAAAACTGAAGATATTGTTTAGAACATATTTTTTTAAAATAGTTTAAAATTGTGTTTCAAATATATTTAATTTTATATTCATCCGCAATGTAGTGCAAAGGGAAATTTCAAGAAATATCTCTTCAGATATTGAAGAATAAATTGTGCCAAACATTAGACACTAAAGTTCTCTATGGATGTTACTTGAAATATATGAGAATATAATGAATAGCTTGGTTTTAATTTAAAACCCGTAAAAAATTTCGTAATGAATAGGGGACATTTATAAAAGTCATAAAAACCTACTGAAGTATTAAAAGGGAGATATTTTTGAAACATATAGCACAAATAATGGAACATAACGATTGAAAAATTGAAGGCAAATCTGTTAAAAAGAAAAAATTAGGTTAACACATATATATCGCATTTGGAAAAATTGTTTTAATACAAATTAAGAAAAAAATGCATGACATTTTCTGAGGCGACTTAAATATGTTTTTATGCCTCGCTAAAGAGAAATAATATTTTATTGTTATATTTGCATGTATTAAAATACATTTAAAATATAGAATATTTTTTATCAACTATAAATCCATACGCTTTTCAAAATTTATTTCCACTGTTAAATTCTTTTATATTTTAAAACACTAATAGAAAAAATATAATTTAAATGCATATTACTTTGAAAAATATTTTTGCCGACAAAAATTTTTTGACTCGGTCTTCATATTTCGTATTTTTTTTTACCTAAGGAAAAAATAAATGAGATGCTGTGAATCTTGTAGTGAAATTTGGTCTGGAAAAAATACATGACACAGAATGAAATAAATAAAAATTTTCCCCATTAAAATCTGCTTTTGAACAGAATATGTTTGATCACGTATTGCATACCATGGTAAGCCGTGATGCATAGATATAAACATTGATTATGTTTGATCAGGTATTGCATACCATTCTAAGCCATAATGCATAGATCTAATGATTAATCATGTTTGTTCACATATTGCATAAGCCATGATGGTAAGCCATGATTGGTAAGCCATGATGCATAGATATAACCATTGATTATGTTTGATTACGTATTGTATACCATGGTAAGCCATGATGCATAGATATAACCATTGAATATGTTTGATTACGTATTGTATACCATGGTAAGCCATGATGCATAGATATAACCATTGATTATGTTTTAGAGTGATTGACTACTTCAAGCATATTAAAACTGAATATATTCCAAAATTGTACACCATTATTTTGATTATAATTTTCTAGGATGTCAACTCGTTACACAAACTACGTAAAATCAGATATTTCCAAACTAAGCGAATTTAAACTACCAGTTTTCTAACTTTGAGAATTCAAAAATTGTGTTCTATCTTTTTCAAATTGTTATTATATTATCGTTATAAATATTGTGGGAAAAATGACTTCAATATTGGATGAAAACTCGCTAAGATAGCAATATTGTCTTGAACTTTACTTATGGAGTAATACGTGAATCTAAAGATACAGCTTACAAAGCGGATAGGCTATTTTATGTCCTTCTGTCAAGAATCGACGATCGATCATTTAATTATGGCGTATCAAAGGAGTTTATTTAGGGCTTATTAAATGAGCTTATTTAGGGCGTATATGTACCCATGTTGGGCAATTTGTGTGATTGCTCATGGAAAACTCGCGAATAATTCTAGTTCAAAAGAAGTGATTTCAAAACTGAGTTTGATATCTATATCTGTATTACTTAGGCAAAAGGCGCTTATTTAGGACACCGTCAAATCACAGTAACTCTATATTTTAAATAAAATTAATTATTTGAGTTTATTTCAAAATGTTAAGCTTTATCATTCTAGATTTACAAGTATTTAAACCAATCGAAAACAGAGAAATTGTGACTAAAGGAAATAACAACAACTTTATTCTACAGTTTTACAAAGCATTATTTTCTAAAATCTCATTTGAAAGAAAAATTACAAAAGGCCATTAAGTGTTTATTTTCTAAAATTTTATTTTGTGTATGTAAGTCGCTTAACATCTTTCTTTTTAATAAAAAAAAATGACTCAGCAATGTTCTGTCTCGTGGTCGATTCGTAAAGTATTTCAACGTTTTATGTCACTGTGTTACTTCTGAAGGGTATAGAAATACTCCATTTCGTCAATCTGTGATATCGACCTGTTCTATCCCGTCGTCTATACTATAAGTGAGCAAAGATTCTGTCCTCTTTGTCACCGATAATGCTTTTGTCGGGTCCAGAAAGGCAAAAACACTCCATAAAAGTATTATATAGATTAGGCGTAGAGTTATGTCACTGTGTTACTTCTCTCTCTGGGGCGCGGTAGCCCATTGGTTAGCGCGCTGGAGTTGCACTCGGTAGGCCCGGGTTCGATTCCAGCCACTGCCAAAACTGCCGCCGTGTTCATGCGGAGTACGATCACGTTAAACATGTGGGTCCGAAAGTCCTTCCGAGAGGTTGGTGGTAGGGGAAGGAGGGTACGGTCCCTGTGGATGCCTCCCCCACTGGGTTCCGGTCTAAATTGGGTGGCACTTCCCAACCGTCCAAACAGTTACCTTACACCTTTCTGGTAGGTCGGACGGTCTGGGTTTCAACAACAACAACTGTGTTACTTCTGAAGGGTAGAGAAATACTCCATTTCGTCAATTCGTGATATCGACCTGTTCCGTCTGGTTCTGTCCTGTCGGCTATACTATAAGTGAGCAAAGATTCTGTCCTCTTTGTCACCGAGAATGCTTTTGTCGGGTCTAGAAAGGCAAAAACACTCCATAAAAGTATTATATAGATTAATGTTTTTAGACAGACCTGTACTAAATGATTTTTTAACAGATTTTTATGCACCTCAAAATATGTTAGCAATTTGCATTGTTTCTTTCTTCCGTAAATAAAGAATACAACTGCACAATACCGTATAGTGTGTATGAAGATCATCATTGTTTGGAGAGCTATAATATTACATAACAACGAAAAACAATCTGCTAGATATGCTGCTAACAAAAAGTAAAACCTGCATTTTGAAAATTTTTATATGTTTCCAGATATCATCTACAATATGACGTTTAATTAGATTATTTTTCACATAAGGTGTATTGAACATATCGGCGCACCGTTCTTTGCTCATCTCTGTGCAAGAGTATACTGTTTAAAAACCGATTTTTATTTTTTTGGCTATGGTATTTTAGTGAGAGGATGTCAATAAAAATTCAAAATGCACTAAATAATTCAATTGTAAAAGATTCATCTATAGATAGATTTTAAATACATATTCCCTTCTATTTTGTTTCGTGCATTGAAAGGAATATATCTTATTTCAATAATTATGGATAACATTACAAATACTTGATATCTAATTTCCTGTTTTTAAAATCACCTGGCTGGAAAACAGAATTCATAATTATCGAATGTTATAAAGTGGATGGGAGGGAGGGATTAAGAAAAAAATTGTAAAATATCTCAGACATGGCAGCTTCTGGTGAGTTTAAAAAAGCTCGGAAGACAATGATCAAGAATTTAACCCTTTCGCGACGAGTGGCACGCCCACGCGCCAGCTGTGAAGTTGCATTCAAGGACGAACGGAACTCTCGCGGCCCGGAGGAAATTTTACCCTAAAGGACGACTGGCACGTATGGGTGTTTCTATGTGGAACGTTTTAGTTTGAATGTATTTGTCTCCTAGATGGCGCTAAATGCTCGTGGAAGCAACTTAAATGTATTTTGTAGATGTTTGACCTTGGCACAAGGAGAATCCAATGAATTATTTCTCCATTTGGAGCGGTGAAACACATGGTTCTGTAAAGTAAACATAGCACTTCTCGTAGCATCAACAATTTTATAATTGAGCTCCGGGTCTCGTTCTGATTTTGTCTTTTATTGATTTGGTTGTTGAATTAGAGAAATATAAGAGAGGGATTTTTTTTTGAGTGGGTGGGGGAGGGGGGGGGGGGTAAAGGAATGTGCGGCAATGAAATGATTAGGTTATTTATGTTCTCATGGAAAGGAAGGCTGGGATTTCTTTAATATATCCCATCGAAAAGGTCCAGATATGGAATAAAAATATATAAATCGTCAGAATCGGAATGAGGCCATAAATGGAATTTCCTTGTGTATACTGGAAAGGACACGGGATTATCAAGCTCTGATGGTGGGTATGGAGAACGCGTTGTGAAAGCACTTCTAAGTGAACCTTCAGGAAAAGGATATACTTTGTATTTGGATAAATTTTTTACCTCTCCTGTACTTGCAAAGTATTTGTTGTCTAAGAATACGCATATATGTGGTACAGTTTTAAAAAATCGGAAGGACATGCCAAAGAATTATCCATCTGTACCTAAAACATATATACACTAAAATTTTTAATATTTTGATAAAAGAAAATTTGAATAAAAAATATACATCAAATAGAAAATAAGTATTTCCTTTCTTCCTGAAAAAAGTAGAATGCTGTGTTGAACGGGTGATTTTTAGTGAATTTTTTTCGAGAGTAAGGCTTAGCGCAAAAAAGTAGCCGTCTTTTACGCACATTTCGGAAACGAAGCGCTTCGTCCTTTGGGCCACGGTAGTTTCGGAATGCCGCCGTCCCGAAAGGGTAAGTTTTTGTAGGCCCTTTCACAGAAGTAATAATCCACTTAGTTTTCACAGAGAAAAAATCATTCTAGTATTTAAAAACTCTGATGCGGGCAGCAGAATGACATTCCCTGCAGACTTATATCCATGTTCTCTGTATTTTAATTAAATTTAATTCACTTGTAATTCAATTTTCGTTCTCATTTGGTAACTGGACTTATTTTCAAAGGTGGCGTAGAGAAAATACGAAAAAACTAAAATATCTCGAGAACGGTTACTCTTAGTGTAATGGGGTTGGTCTTATTTTTTCTTTGATAATAATTACGTATAAAACAAGCATTTAATGGATTTATTTGAGCATATGTAGTTTTTTATTTTAGAATTTGACAGTTTTTAAGCCATTTTGCAAAAAAGGCAAGCTAATTTTTTTTTTAATCGTACCAAAATCTAATCAGCGCCAGGATATCCCACAAAAGACTTATCTGCCAAATTTTTTAAAATTCGGTCCATTAGATTTTGAGCTAGAATGGATATAATTTTTCCTGACCATTTCGGAAAAAAAGGCGGGTTTTGTTATCCCGAATCGTACCCAAAATTAACCAGCACTATATTCGCCCACAAGGGTCTTACCTACCAAATTTTATGAAAATCGACCAATTAGTTTTTAGTTAGAGTGGATACGAAATCTGCGCAGACAGACAGACAGACACACACACAGATGTTTACGTTAAAAATAGTTTTTTCGTATTCTAGAGGTCTCGAAACGTGTAGATCCGTCAAAAACTGGAGTTGCGATTTTCGGCATGATTTCAATTCTTTCCCTATACATTACTATGTATTGCAGGGAAAGTAAAAATACACTTGCGTATGCAAGAGATAGATCGTAGCTAAAACAAAAGATAAATGAATAAATTCGAGCCTGTAATGAAATTTTTCTTGCTATCCGCATTGTATTATAAAAATTTAAAATGTTCAAATTAAAATATTGCCTTATATCGTAGCATTTCAGACGAAATGTGTTAAATCAATTTATTTAACTGCTCTTTCTAACCTTTCATTGTTTATAAAATTTACATATTGATTAACCATTGTGGATGGAAAATTTACGTGTAGTTGAAATGAATATAGAAATAAATATATTTACTTTATAAGTTGCAAAACGGCCGAAACACTTGAACGTCGGCTAATAAATCGATTTTTGATTTATATATTACCCTGAAAATCCTTATAAATCACATAATCGATGGAACGCAAGCTACGATTTTATCCAACCGTATCAGCTGTTACAGGGAATGTTACTAATGGTGTACTGCATTTTAATCATTTCAGCAGCTATGGAAGAAAACCACTAAATCATTATAATCGTTTTTATTGAAATTCTTTAACACGCTGTGGGAATTTCTTTTTTTTATTTGAGGAGAGGGAAATACCCGGTTCAAATAACTTATTGTTTTGGAAAGAGGTAATATTTGTGCTGCAAGTGAGAATACATAATGACAAAATAAATTTATGTTCTCTTAGTACGACTGAAACATCATATGTGCCTTTCATATTCAATAAATGTTACTAAAAAAAAAGTTACTTGATTAATAGATAAAATGTATTTTTAATTCTTTATACCCATATTCATTTGCGATATTATGAAGTCAATTTTTTTATATATGTAGAGTAATGGGATAGGGACTTATAATATATAGTTAGGTACACATTTTATTTCAATTTATTTCAGTTTATTAGTCTTCGACTTCTTTTAATTTATTGTAATATATTTCACTTCGGGGCAAGCAGCCAGCTTGGGTCGTGGAATTTATTTAAATTATAGCGTATTAAATTATTTGTATCTCAATCAATAGTAAAATGTTATAGTTTAAAAATATGCATCGTACTAATTATTGCATTTGTTTCATATGGAAAATATATTCCCAGTTTCCTTGTATTATGGAAATAATTAGCAACATAAATAATTTATGCTCCAGTAAATGACTTGCATCTAGCGTATTGTATTGTAACAATCTATAATGATTGTTGATCTATAATGAATGTACATGAAGACCACTTTAACAGATAATCTACAAACATCCAATTTTTCTACGGATTCATCTACATATATTCTATTCTTCTACTGATTTTTTTACGGATATTATATTTTATTCTAACGAATATTCTATTCCTTTTTAACGGATCTACGGTAGAATTTACCGTGTTCTACCGTAGATCAAAACCATAATTACTCACCGTGATTAATTTCTAATAAGCCTTGAAGTTTGCAGAAGGCTCGCCATGGATAGATTTTCTGTGTAACTGAGTAATATCTCACTTGATAAGATATTTCTTGACTCCAAAGGATTTGTGCTGCTTAATATTCAACTAAATTACAACGAAATATTTTCTTTTGCAATGAAAATTTTTTTCGATGATTAGCAACAAAATAACAAATAGGCAGAGACGGAGAGAAAGGGAGTAATTTAAATTAAAATCATTCGCCTTCACTTTTTTATTTTTTATTACTGTGCTGGCTCATTGAATTCATATCTATTTTGAGTCGCAATTACCCTTGTCGTGAATGTTCTAATATATTCTTATAACGTATTACGTAATACAATAGTAAATATATAATGCATTGTGAATAAATATATGATAATTTATGAAAATAAATTTGATTAAGAGAACATCATATATCCAAAATTAATATAAGAAAAAACGTATAAAATGAAAAATTTCTGTATTGTATTAATCTACAATTATAAAATCAAATATGTAACGAATCTTAGAAACAATTTCAGTCTAGAAATTTGATTATTTTCCTTTATTAACCATCTAAATCAAATTTAGGAAATTTATGTTTTGGTATTTTTTTTTCTATTGATGGATTTATAACTTAATCTGAATTTAACAAGGATGGCGACACGTCTGAAAATGAAATATTAAATGAAAACACTTTATAATAAAAAGTATTTTAAGTAGATCGCATAATTAAGATGTTAAAATTATATAAAAACCAGAGCGCTTTCAGACGTTAAACATCCATCATCAGTGACAATGAGGAAAATGAAGAGGATACATGGGCGCTTATACACAGGGAGAGACAGAATAATTTATCGTGTTTGCGAAAAATGTTCCAAAACATAGGTTGTTTCAAAATGCCTGTCATCTCATGACAAAAAAGTTACAACAAGTTGCTATAAATTCATTTACAAAATTTTTTAAGGTGAACAAGTTATGTAAAATATCTGGTAATTCTGTATTCACTTGACTTTTTTGTATTTTTATTCCATCCGTCTGTATCAGTATCAAAATTGAAGAAAAAAATTGCATCAATTGCAGCTTTTTCTGAACCTCTGTAGTTTTTCATTTCAAAACTCTTAAATTCCTTTAAAATATTTTATTAATATGACAACATGTCACACAAATGGATGCTGTAGTTGATTTGTATAAATGTATATTATTTTAATGCGTTTTACATATTAGCTGTTCAATTTTTTTTCGGGCTGTGAGATTTCCTGGAATTATATTTTATTTTCTTTGATAAAAATGTAATTATTTTAAATTTGGATTAATTATTGTTCTAATCATGCTAAATTAAAAAGTATGTTGAGTTCATTTTTATATTTAAAAAATATATATATCGTTTTAACTTCGGTGGTTGCACTTTGTAAAAGAGTCCCAGTAATGTAAAACTGATTATTTTGAAACAGGTCAAGCTGATGAATTTGATTCATTTCATTAATTCTAACGCATATTTTAATATTTTTTGCATGCATAACTTATTTCAAACTGTTAGTGCCCTGAATTGTTTATAATTTATAACAGTCTTCTGGGAATAATCACGATTTTGCCTAAGAAATGATGCTATAGAATGTTCATGTCATTTTTCTTTTAGTGCTTTTAACTTAAAGTAAAATGAACACCATTGTTCAAGAATTATCATGAGACGCTGTTTGGATATTAGAAATTTCAATTTTCTCCATGAAGCGCAATACCTTTCAAAGAAATAAATGATATTAAGGAATTTTAGATTTATATTTTAATCAGTAGCAAAAAAAATTGTCTATAGATTCCCGGAGTAATGGATTTATAACAAAATATAATTTATGCGTTTATTTCCTCACAATATCTAAACTTCAGATTCTAAAGAGTAACATGAAAATATTAACATGCAAATTAAAATTATATCCTTCCCATCACCATATAATATCCGGTGTCATTGGTCAAAGCAATTATTTATCTTAATTTTTGTATACTACATGACCTACATATCGTGAGGTCATGGTTTTTAAAGTAATTAGAAATATATTTAACATGTATAATTTATTAGTATTGATAAATAAATCTTTATTGCATATTTTCTAAAATTTTTCTCCAGGTTGAAAAATCAGGTATATGAAGAAATGTAATATTTATTAAATTAAAAGCTAAACAATGCAACATCAGTGTAACTACAACGTTTCAATCATGATAAAAGTCCCATTCTTCGACTGGTCGAATGAACAAAAAATATGATTTTACGATATGTTGCAAAATGAAAAAATTTTAAAAATACAAGTATTAAAGTTGAATTAAAACCTGGACGTTGTATGCAATATGTGTCATTTGTAACTTATACTCGGAATTATAAACTGAACATGAGATTTATACATGGAATTTAAAACTCGATTTTTACGGTCAAGTCGTTGGGTGTTTGAGCTAATAGAAAATCAGGGCAGTATGAATGCTAAAGAACATATAGGGCGAATTTAAATTAAATTAATTTGCAATTTAAATGACCTAGAATTTGAAAAAAGGAAACACCTGCTTCAATGTACATGGGAATAAATTGTAAGCATAAAAAGTAACGGTTTTTGTTAGATTAAGAATACACTTTCAAAGTGGAAGTAAATATTTGATTTGCTCCTTTTTCTACCTCAAGTAATGTGCACACTTCCAAACGAAAATAAAGTAATTTAGTATTCAGAGAAAGTGCCATTATTCAGTTAAAATGATCTCCATGAGTACCACATTTGTATAAAAACTTTGGTATATAAAAATAATTTTACCAAATTTGTAGTACCAAACTTGTTAAAAGCATTCATCATACTCTTGTTTCGAAAACAAGTAAAGAGTTTTCTTCATTAGTACGTAAAACTTAACAACTGTGCGCCTGAGCTACTTATCCATGTGCCGGAAACAAAGAAATTAACAACAGATGTTTTATAACCAATTACTGCTGGATAATAAGTCACTGATTGGATTTTTCTTCTGCCCTTACAAATGTTCATCAATCAAGGAATGTTCATCAGTTTTGGACATGAATATGTTTAGTTTTTCACACCAATAAAAGTCTCCACTGATTGTTTCCTTATTTGTATATAACATCATATTTCTAGATACGTTAATATGCTCTAGAGCTATCGCATACAAACACATATTTGAGAAAATATTTAAAATGCATTCAGGGGATGTAAAATTGTTTTCTTCTCTCAAAGCCCGAAACTGAAAATTTTAAGGAAAACCACCATTTCATTTTACAAATAATATGAAAAAAATAAATTATTGAAGGACATATATTAACATTTCTATTTCAAAATAAGCATTTTTAGCCTTAGCGTTTTTTCTAAAATTATGAACTAAATTATATACACTGATCTAAGTACTTTATCGAAGCACGTATCTAGATATTTAGCTAAATTTTCATATGTTTCACGATCACTATTGAAGATTGAAGAGATTGAAAATATCCTCGTATACTACTGATTTTCTTCAATTCGAACTTACGTCATACCAGATATTTCCTGCAAACATGTTCCATAAATAGGAGTTCTGAACAACCTCACGTTCCAGTCATTTGCCTGAGGCTGAAACTCTTACTGAAGTTTCAAACTCAATGAGTACGTAGAAGGAAAAACAAGATCTTGCTGATCCCAGGGGAAACTTTTTGTCGATAATATTGACTTTCATTTTATATCGATTGATAAAACTGCTTTATCGGAACGTGATGTATTAATTTTGGATAAGTAGGTTTTATATATATATATATATATATATATATATATATATATATATAGTGCCAACGCTATTATTTTTTAATTTTATTGTGTACAGCATTTTAGTAATATCATGGCCGTATTATTTAGATAATTTTGAATAAAAATTGTTTTCTAGTAAAGTAGTTTTACTTCTAAGCATTCGTTTCAAAAATATTACTTTTAATTGTTAATACCAACTTTCTGAGTTATTTGTTATTAGTTATTCAAAAATTATATTTCAAATGGAGTCCACCAAAATTAAACTTGTCAATGGACGCATTGTTACAGAGACCGAACTGTAAGAAATCGATTACTTGAGGGACAGCTCCGAACCAGACGGCCTGAAGCGTTTATACCACTAACTCCGAATCACTGCCATCTTCCACGTCAGTGGAGTCAAGCTAGAGCTCATTGGAAGGATGAGTGGAAATATGTTGTATTCTCAGATGAAAGCCGTTTCTGTCTTGGCGCCATTGATGGTCGTATGTTGCTAAGAAGGAGACCAGGCGAGCGCTTGGAACCAAGCTGCCTGCGGCGCAGACACACTGGACCTGCACCAGGAGTTATGGTCTCGGGAGCCACTTCCTATAACAGCAGGAGCACTCTCGTCGTTATCCCAAGCATCTTGAGAGCAAATTTGTATATCAGACTGGTGATGGAACGGGTTGTGCTGCCATTCATGAGCAGTTTTCAAGAGGTTGTTTTCTAGCAGGATAACGCTTGTCCTCATACCGTTGCTGCCACCCAACGTGCTCTACAGAGTGTCGACATGTTGCCTTGGCCTGCGAGATCACCAGATCTTTCTCCCATCGATCACGTATGGGACATTATTGGAAGACAAATCCAGCGTCATCCACAACCAACATTAACCGTTGCTGATTTGACTGACTAAATGCAACAGGCATGGAACTCCATCCCACAAAATGACATACGACACCTGTAAGACACAATGCATGCACATTTGCATGCTTGCATTCAAAATCATGGTGACTACAGCGGTTGTTATTGTACCACCATTTCACATTTGAAATGTCTCTTCTCGAGTATACTTTAACCTGTGACCTTGAAACTTGAATCAAATAAATATGTTACCTACAGAATTGTTTTACCTAAATTGCATTCCTCTAAACTAATTTTTTCTTAGTGTTGGGATTTTAGTTTCCGCCAGTGTATATATATTTGAAAATAAAAATTAAAATCGCAAATAAAGTATATGTTGTCCCAAATCACAAAAATCTAAACTGAGAACTTCTGTTAAACTGTTCTATACATTTATACTTCACTTATTATTTAGATCGATTTGTAACATAGTCAATATCAAAATGAGCATGTATATTCTGTGCTTTCCTTCACAAGATATCAATCAAATTACGTTCGTGAAATTTTTTTAAAAAACTATTTAAATGTTTTGATTTTCAATTGGAAAAATCTTATGTATTGTCGATGAATTGGATTCCTTATAAGGATATGTGTTAATATATGCCATTTCAGTACCATGCATGTCCAGGATTTGAATTATTGTACCGAGGAATCTATACATGGAGGGAAGATTTGCAGAGAGCCTTAAAGCCTTAAGAGATAAATTGCAGTATGAACATATAGAAAGGTAGGAAGCTCTAGCCAAAAATTTGGCGCAAGTAGTCAATATCCAAATATCTGCCACTCTGTAGATCCATACCAGTTCAACCTAGAAATTTTCTATCAATATTACTCCAAGAATTAATATCTTTCTTCATAAGTGATTGTCTAACAAAATCTTAAATTTCAAATATTTTGAGTTCTAATCACACGATCTATAAAACATTCTACGTAATTTCAGTTTCTTGTACATTATATCTAGTTCTACATAAGTACATAGTCATACTATATGTTCTACATAAGTGCTTGTACATCTCGCAGTTCTGAAAACCATATGCATATACAGTGGCACGACTACAAACGTATGCATGTTGTAGTCATGAGGTTTCAGAAAGCTCTTTTAAGTGAAATTCTCGAATTATGAATTATTTACTAAAACATTATTGTATGTGTAGAATAGGAGAAATGAATTAAAAATCCAAATCACTATATACCTAACCGCCGTATTTTCCCAAGATACACGTCAGATAACTTCTGATTCCATATCACATCGCGTTCCAGGTTCGATTTCTAACTTCACTTTCACAGTTTATGACTGCCTAAAAGTAAAATAAGAAGTAAGGAAAAACTTCTTGACTCAGGAGGTTGATTTATGTCTATAATATTGGTATTCATTTTACATCATTCGATAAAAAATTTTCGTTGGAATACCATACATTCGATTTATGCGGTAATCAGTTCTTTATAAATGTCAGATATTTGTGATGTAACTTTAATAATTGCATGTTTTTTCATATTGTAAATGTGAAGGTTTTAAAATGTTTGTAATACTATACTGCTTTTTACTTTCCATACATATATAATTGTATGTACAGGGGAATTATTGAAATTGGATCTAATGTTGAAAATCGAGTTTACAATGTATTTGCAAGTTCGAGGCAGAGCTCGAATCGACAGTTTTAGAGAATCTGCCTATTTATACTCTGTGTGCATTTATTCTAACTGCAATACTATCTATTCGTTTTTTTGAAAATTGGCACACCAATAAGTCATGAGTTAGATGCCCATGTGCTAATTAGGATTTATTGCAAACTGGCTCTGTGTTCCTAAATGTTCCTCTAAAATTACAAACAATAATATGCAACAGCAAATTTTCTAAAATAAATTTATTAAGCACTTGTTTTTTACATAAGTTAAAAATATTTTTTCATGAACGCAAGAGCAAACGTTTCAAATTTTTGGAATTTTGGTGTCATGTCAATGTGGGCCACTTCGCCAAATGGCAAAAGGCCAAGTCCTTCACTGATAAAAAAATTTTAATAATGCATGCCGGGAGCTTATAATCGCAATATTAAAACGATTCTTTCATTGAGCTTTCGATTTCAGAGATCAATCAGAATACATAACCGTGTTACCTAAAAATTAGAATAATTTATTTCTATGACATCTATTCCATAGTAGAAAGCTGGCTGCATCTATTGTTTTTACTTTCCTTATATGCATAATGTATAAGGAAAGTATTGTGACGGGGTCGAAAATTCAAATTCGAGTTTTCGACGGGAGAGCACGTTTAAAGGATCCCTGATCACGAATCAAACATTTTTGAAGTGATGTCTGTATGTGTGCGTGCGTGCGTGCGTGTGTGTGTGTGTGTGTGTGTGTGTGTGTCAGTGAGTCTTTGGAGACGATAACTGACGAACGAATAGACCGATTCAACCGAAATTTGGTACAAAAATCACAATCAGTAAACACTGGAAACCTATTGTTTTTAAACGTAATCGAATGTTCAGACCCCCCCCCCCCCTAAATTTTCGAGTGAAATTTTGAAAAAAATCGTCAAAAAATCAAAACCGCTATTAAAGTTACGTAAATAGACATTTCCTATGTAATTTGTAATTTTTCATTAGAAAACGATTAACATAAATTTTAGAACGCTAATATGAACCGTTCTCGAGATATTGCACATTTTTCAAAAAATTATCAAAAAGTCATATAAAATAAAAAATATATATATTTCCTATTGAGAAACATGTTCACTTTTCAAATGTAATACCATGCGATAAATTGAGTGACATCATTCTCGTGGATCTAGCTCGTTCCATTCATGAGAAAAGATACTTCGAGTTATACTTTTGTATTTGAACGCGAATAGTCATTTATCTGCTATAAGAATAACTTATTTCTCCGTTAGTAAAGCTTGGCGAGGTTTTGGCGGAATGTCGCCAACTTGGCGACATTTGAAATGTTGTCAAATTAACGAAAATCTCGCCAAATGGATTAAAATGACGACTAATTGTCGAAAATTCAATATCTTGGAAATAATATAAGTATCTACTATAAAGAAAACCTATTTTTTTCTATAAAAGTAGTAAATTCATTGCATTGTATAAGGAAAGTCATGTGCTGCCCACATCAGATTTTTTTTAAATGAAATGAATTACATAAATGATAAAAAATTTCTAATAGAGTTTGATTATGATCCACTATATCATAACAGAAGCTTAGCTTGCCAAGAAATGTTCCAGAAACCTACAAAAACTTCAGCATGAATAAGACGAGGCATTTTTTCTATGGGGTTCTGTGGTTCTAAAAAGTAATTTATGAAGAGCGAAAGAAAAATATTGAATAGTGTAGTTATAATGAATTGAAGGGCGTCTATTGGGGCGTTGCATTGTGTCTTGAATTACAGAATAACACATTAAATTTTGCAGCAGATCTTAGGTGTAAAATAAATTTATTTGAAAGACAATTAATTGAAAATTCGAATTTCTTATTTTATGATTATACTTTTTAATATTAAAAGAAACATTGACAACATTTGCATCAACTACATCAATAATATTGAAGGGGGATATGATCCATTAATTGCAACAATAATCATAATGGGATTACAAGATCTTATCCCGAACTAATAAATTTAATTTCATTTATAAGAAATATCAATCTCTCAATAATAAATCAAAACAGAAATAAACTCAGTTGTCGGATCTAAGACCACGTGCCAGTCCCGAGCCCGGGCAAACCTTTACTGCACGGGATAAGAGAATCTCTATATATTAAAAAAAAAAAAAAAACAGCTGACACTGACGGCGCCGCTCTTTGACAAATTTGTCGTTTTTCGAGGTTCTTTGTTTCGTACCGCAAAAACTATTGCATATAAAAATATGAAATGTGGTACACTTGTAGAAAATGCTTTGTAAAATGCGCTGAAATAAACTGTTTTTTGATATATATTTTAGTTTAAGAAATATTTAATGTCAAATTCAAGGGCAAAATATTTGAGCTGCGAGTTCGCGTGCTGGATAGACTAACAATAGCAAGACGACGAATTTTTGCAGACAGGTACCTACATGTGCGAATTTTTGCAGGAAGGACCCCATTTATTTAAGTTCGATGTAGTTTTGGAGATAATTTACTTTCTATTCACTTCTGAAGTGAACTTTTGTTTTTCGAATCTCAACTTCCAGCGATTTCTCTGTCTCGTAAGGTAAAAACTATAGCATACAAAAATATGAAATTTGGTAGATTTATAGAGAAATAATAGGGTAAACCGATGAAATAAACCGTTTATGGATTTAAACTTTAGTTTTGCATGAAATAAACCGATAAGCGAGCTCATGATCAAGGAATCCACTTTTTGGATTCCATGGGCTAAGAAAAATCCCTGCTTTCCCTTCTTGCGGAAAATAGGCAGGGATAGAAAAGTGATTTTTGATAGTAGAATTTTTAGGAAAGATGGATATGAAGCGAGAGCAGCGAGTAGGAGGCAAAGCCTCCCAAAGGGGTTGTGCGAGCGAAACGAGCAGGGGCAGAGTCTCTAGTCATTTAAATAATCAATCGGCTCCTTCCTTTGACAGCTGACTTTTGACAGCTGACTTTAGACTGTGGCTGACTTTAGCTGACCAGACACTAGACTTTATCTAATTATTCAAAAATCGCAAAGAATTAATAGATAGTAGTTTAAAAAGTAAGAAAAAATGTTTTTTTAAACGTCAGATTTATTTTATATGCATTCTCAATTCAATGGAAAGAGTATTCCAATGTTAAGAGTATAGTTAGACAGTTTTTTCAAATATGTATCTAGATGAGTCTCTGGTCTCTTCTACTAGAACTGTTTTTAGAAAGGCTTAAAATCAAACTATCAAACTCCAACAAATTTTCAGATAAATTACTGAAGAATGTGTTGCTTCAAATGTGAGTTTGAAGTAGTTAATTTTCTTTTAATATCACCAAACTTTCTTTTCCAGTCCATTTCTATATTTTTTTCCGATAACATCCTCTTCCTAAAAATTATGCATTCATTTTTTATAAGGGCTGATTGCATTTCTTCGATCTGTAAGTGTGCATCATGTTTTGACTTCTGAAACTGTTTAGAAGCTCTCTGGCTTTACAAGCAGTAAATCAAGTGGGGTGCAATAACCTCGTAAAATTTAAATCTGCTCTTTCTAGACTAAAAGGAAAATTGCATCAATATTCATTCATCCCAATGACATTTTTTGATTTTGTGAAACTAAAATAAAATGCATGTAACAAAATATAAACGCCTAATTGATATAAAATTGACAAAATACTAGTACAAAAATTTTGTTCGATTACATATTTGGGGTACTGTATTTATATATGTTATGAATAGTGTATACTAGTGTATTATGTATAGTTAGTTATGCATATACGTTGCTTGAAATATTTCATAAAATAATGAATAATTTACTTAACGTAAAATTTAGATAATTTTTCATAGTGAAACATTTTAACATTTTAAAAAATCACAGACAATTACTAAAACACTAAAAGAGAAATATTTCTTTAGAAATACAATACAAAACTGGTATAGAAAAATTAATGAATTGAAAGGAAATATAAAAAAATAAATAAAATAGGCTAAGATATATTCTATATCATAAAAAATGTTTAAAACCAAATGAAATACATATGGCATTTTCTAACTTGACAACTAAAATATATTTCTTGCCTCGCTAAAATAGAATACTGTTTTATTGGTATATTTACATATTTTAAAATGCATTAAAAATAGGAAAACGTATTTATCAACTATAGATTTATAACGCTTTCAAAATGCAATTGAAATTCTCTTGTATTCAAAAACTCATTTTAATGAAAATAAATCTAGTTTAAATGCATATTAGATTTAAAAATATATTTTGCCGAACAAATTTCCCTGTCTCATCCTTTACTGTATTTTTTTTACCTAGGGAGAAACAAATGAAATTCCATAAATCTCGTCGTGCAATTTGGCCTGGAAAACCATTTGACGCAGAGATGAAATACACCATTTTTTTTTCCCAATCGAAAAGTGCTTCTAAACGGAAAATGTTCAATGACGCATTGTACACCATATGGAATACATGATATGTAACACCTATCAGCTTTTAAGATTTTTAGAGTGACTACTTCAAGTACATTGAAAATGGATTAAAAACTTTTGTAAATAACCTTGCTGCCCAAACCGAAAATCGAACTGGCCAGCCGACACTCTACCGTTGAGATACTGGGACGTAATTGTAAGCTCTTATCGTTGAAGTGGACTCTTCATTCTCCATCCTCTAATGTCAGATTGGTGTGCATGTGACAATCTGAATATCCTGCAATTTTCAGCTCAGGTTGGCCTTCTAAACTTTTTTCTCCAGCTTTACTTTCTGCCTGGTTGTTATCCTTTTGCTATAAATCGGCCCAGAGTCCACTGAACTCGTGATAGTCGGATTAAAGTCGCTTTCAGACCTCTGGCATCTTTTCACTAACCTACATGGTTGATTTTTGGGGCGCTATTGGAAAGAACTTTGCAGCCCCAACCGCGAATCGAACCACGGATATTTGTTCTGGCCCGCCGACGCTGTACCATTAAGCTACTGGCACGGAATTGAAACCTCTTATCCTCAAAGTTGACTCTGCACTGTAGTAAAACTTTAATTTTCTTGGATTTCGAATCGTAATCAAAATTATGATTATTTGATTTGTGTGACTCTGTACTTTAAAATAGATAAATATTTTTTCTAATTTGTATCTAAACATGATATTTTTATCTGCAACTAGAATATTAAAACTTTTATTCGAAAGAGATATAAATCATCGATTTGTTTCAAAGAGAAATAGTTCGTGGGATGGCCAATAGATGGCGATCTCTCTCTCTGTATGCTTATCTATATACTGCGCTATCTATTAAGCATCCTTCGAACTATTTCTCTCTTACAAGCAAATCAATCATTTATACCTTTAACTAGGATAAGTATTGGTATTTTCTTTGCAAATCAGAAAATTCGTACTTGCAATTAAAGTACCAATAATTGTAGTGGGTGGCAAAAATTTCATACTTGTATAATTTGCGACTTTCAGCTGTACACTGAGCTAAACCTTAATTTTGAAATATGAACGACATCTGTGGTAACGCAGTTTTTACGTAAACTTTAATTTTTTTAGCCACGTAGAACAATATATCAGTTGCTAATAAATTTGAGAATGTGACACAAAATCTGAACCTAATGTGTATTGAAACATGATATTTTTTATCTGCAACTAAAATACTAAAACTTCTCCTTCTCGAAAAACACATAAATGATTGATTTGTTACAAAGAGAAACGAAACAGTTCGGGGGATAAGCGATAGAGGGCGCTGTATTTCCGTAAACTTGTCTATAGGCAGCCCTATCTATTGTACAACCTGCGAAATATTTACCCTAATTATAGACGCCCTAATAAGTAGGTGCTATTTACATCAAAAACATGTTTTATAACCGTTTCTAAACATTACTGTTTTGACAAGTAAAACCTGATGAAAATAATTCCCAGTAAGGACGACATTCCACAGTGACTATACCTCCCTTTCCCTACAGCCAACCTCTGGGATGGACTTAGGGATAACTGCCGTAAAAATGACTTTATCAAAATGAAATTTTAGTATGTCGTTCAGACGGTCTGTGGGACCTATAATAATATAAACGAATAAAATTACCCAATTCGTTTTGGATTGAACCCGGGTTGAAAAAATGAGATATATTGAACCCCATGGGACCTAATTTTTCAAACTCATTTTAAGCGAGTTTAATATTCACAAATTGCTTCGAAGGTTTTAGGAAATATTCAAATTATCCCATAAAATGTGTAAAAAAACTTTCAGCAAAATATATTTAGTAGTTTTTTAAATAAAAATTAAAATAATAATGACACCCTTTATATGAAGCGATCACTTGACCATTATATGCAGAGATCACGTGACCCGCTTCAAAATAAAATATGGCATACATCTTGTGTCAAACTCGGGATTTTTAAAGTTATTTTTTAATTCATATTTAGTGTTGTATACGTCTTAAACTGCTTCATTTTTGCTTACATTCTATTCATCTACATACTTAAACAACGCAATTGCAATATATTTTAGTTTAAAAGGTCATCAAACATTGATTATTTCTACAACAAAGCCTAATTTCCACTTATGGAGAACGTAAACATCAAAAGATGTAGAATGTGTTGTATCAGAATTGCTGTATTTCTTTAACGCAAAATTGTTTAGCTCATGGAGTCTGCAATATAGCTGATATGAATGAAACATTCATTGATTTTACACGTGAACCAGACTATTTTTGGATGAAGTTTTAAGCATGGAGTTAAATTACTTGTACCTCCATGGTTTCAAGATTTTAAATAAAATAAATTATTGTAGTATTGTGATGAATGAAAGGAATGGAAAAATGGTTATGAATGAGATCCTGCTTTTATAGAGAGAGCCAGACGTGATATATTTCGAAGACGTCATTTGAATAAATTTCATTTGTTTTTGATGAAGTTTTCAAATATAATAAATTATTGTAATACTATGATAATTTTTAAAATATTACCGAGGAATGTATCGTATTTTAGAGATGTTTAAACCAGGCAATTTATATTACAATGCCGTCATTTGAATGAATTTCATTATTTTCGATGAAGTTTTAAGTTTTCAAATATAATAAATTAATGTAGTGCTTTGATAACTTTAAAACTATTACCGAGGAATATATCGCATTTTAGAGATGTTTATATAAAATTGCATTAAATTTGAAAAGTGTTTCATAATCAATGCTTTATGCATGTTTGATCTTTCTTGTTTTTATTTTCGATGTAGTTTTTGAGATATTTTACTTTTTATGCACTTCTGAAGTGAACTTTTTTATCGTATTGGCACGTCAAGCAAATTCTCTATCTCGTACCGTAAAAACTATAGCATACAGAAACATTAAATTTGGTACATCTATAGAGAAATAGGGTATCATGATGAAATAAACTGTTTATCGGTTCAAACTTTAGTTTGACCGGAAATAGCTTGCAAAGCGAGCTCATAATCAAGGAATTCAGTTTTTGGATTCCCTGGGCTAAGGAAAATCCCTGCTTTTTCCTCTTCAGCTCTGCTAGTGCAGCGAGTAGGAGGTAAAGCCACCAGAAGGTGGTTGCTCGAGCGGATCAAGCAGGGGGTAGAGCATCCCTCCCTAGTAATTTAAAAATAATTTTGTATATAAGCCAGAGCACTTCCCGATGTTTTTAAAAATAATATTACAAAATCGTTCTTGCCTAATTGTACTATTATTTTAACGTCTTAAATAGTGTTATATTAGAAAATACTTTTTACTCTTAAAAATGTAGCCTAAAAATCTGTGTATGATTTGTAATTTTCAGCCGTGTTTCCAAACATGTTTGATTGTTTAGAAAATATCACCATTTCTTTGAATTATTATTTAAAAAATATTACCAATTCTTTCAGAGGAATGTCGTGCCAACAGACTCACAGACATATACGCAATAATAATTAGAAAATGATTAATTTTTATTTGATATGTTAAGAATGTATAAATGCACTAAACTTCCATAATCGGAATTTTGATGGTAGCACGTTGAGTCTTCCCTTTGCTTTTACATGCATAGCGAAGAGAAGATGTTATTGAAACACATTTTGAATTTAGCAGATACTGAACAAATTTTATAGAATAGTTTCGTTTTGATATACTAACTTCATTAATAACTTCTGCTATTGTAAATAAAGTACAAAATTATCATTAAATTCGCTAAACATTATGAATTTTATAATGAGAAACAAAAACGTACAACGTAATTAATGTATTCATCAATATGCTAGAGGATATATCGTTTCAAAACATCCATTTTTTGCTGGTATTTTGGTAATTCGGTACTTGCTATTTTGATACTTTGGTATTTTGGTATTTGCTATTTGGTATTTTGGGTATTTTGTATTTGCTATTTTGGTATTTGGGGTATTTGGTGTTTGCTATTTTAGTAATTTGGCCACTGGGGTTTTATAAAAAATCCTAAATATACAAAAATATTAAACTATCTCCAAATATTTAATTTTAAATACCAATTCCTTTTTATATTGTTTCGTACATTGGAACGAATATACAGTGGCGCTCAAAAAATTGCATCACCCACATATTTCCACGACTTTGAGGGAGAAAAGAGATATTTATCTTGTTTTACCTGACTTGTAGACTTTTAGACTGCAGACTTAATGACTTGCAGACCTTTAGACTGTAGAATTAATGACTTGTAGAGTTTTAGACTGTGACCTGAATGACTTGCAGACTTATATAACTTATAGACTTTTACTTGACAGGTTACATTTTTTTGGTAATTTCATGGGTAGAAAAGCCTTTGTAATTATTGTAGAGCAATTGCAATACCTTTTCTTTGGGAGGTAAATTAAATTAACTCCACCGTAATGCGTTGTTTTTTCCTAATCAGACCATTCGACCTACCCAAAAGTGTAAGGTATGCCTAACATTACATCAGGTATTAGCTCTGTATTTGGTGGGATGTACTCATAAATCTGATGCAACATTCGTATTTGTTACGCTGCATTGAGCATCTAAGGTAAAATACTGAATTTTTAGGGCTGATACAATTTTTTGAGAGCCACTATATCTCATTTCAATGAACATAATTAATATTACAAATATCTGATATATATGTATCTGTCTTAAATGTATCCTAGCTGAAAAATAGCCTTAACAGTTACTAATTGTTTTCAGTGCAAGGTTCGTCATTGACCATTGCGACATATTTTACAAATGTTGCAAATGTGGAGGCAATATATTTTACAAATGTTGCAAATGTGGAGATGACATATTTTACAGATGTTGCAAATGTGGAGGCGACATATTTTACAAATGTTGCAAATGTGGAGGTGACATATTTTACAAATGTTGCAAATGTGGAGGCGACATATTTTACAAATGTTGCAAATGTGGAGGCGACATATTTTACAAATGTTGCAAATGTGGAGGCTTCTGGTGAGTTTGGGAAAATTGAAAAACAAAGCGGTCAGTCAGGAATTTCAAGGGTTACCTAAATATTTGTAATCGTTTCTACAGGAATATATAATCAAATCGCCGGAATATAATATATTCCGGCAGCCCATTAAGAAGACTCCAGCTTTTTGGAGAACCCTGCGGTCTGGATTGAGAAGAAAAAATGGGGCATAAAAGAATACTCAATTTTACAGGAAAAAAGCAGCAAGATTTTGTAGATATATCAGTGTTTTGAGAAAACAATCATCTTGTTTGTGAATAATTTGAGAAATTAATTGCTACTTTATTGTATCTGACGGCTGTTTTGTAACTTCGCTGAATAGCTAGAAGGTAATTAAATGTAACTTGTTCGTTTAAAGCTTTGTTTAATGGTTGTAACTTGTTCCTGACGCTTCAAGGGAATAGACGTGGGAATTCATGGGATATGCTCTAATTATGAGAAAGAAAAAATAGGACAAAAATATATGAGTTTATAATGGAATGCATGTACTGCCAACATTATATATACACTGTAAAACATTTGCAAGCATATATATATATATATATATATATATATATATATATATATATATATACGTATATATACATATATATATATATATATATGTATATATATATATATATATATATATATATATATATATATATATATATATATATATATATATATATATATATATATATATATATATATATATATATACATATATATATATATATATATATATATATATATATATTATATATATATATATATATATATATATATATATATATATATATATATATATATATATATATATATATATATATATATATGTATATGTATATATATATATATATGTATATATATCTATATATATACGTATATATATACATATATGTATATATATCTATATATATACGTATATATATACATATATTTATATATATATATATATATATATGTATATATATATATATACGTATATATATATATAAGTATATATATATATATATATATATTTGTATATATATATATATGTATATATATATATTATATATATATATATATATATATATATATATATATATATATATATATATATATATATATATATATATATTTATATATATATATATATATATATATATATATATATATATATGTATATATATATATATATACGTATATATATATATATAAGTATATATATATATATATATATATATATATATATATATATATATATATATAAATTATCAGCAAAGTAGCTAAAAAATGAGCAAAGGTTGCAGAATGTTTTACAGTGTATATATTTTTTAATTAAAAATATTCAAATTAAAATTGTGATTGATCACAAAGCTTTTCCGACAAAAATTGTTGTATAAATTAAATCAAATATTTTTTCTAACTTTTCCTTGCTCACAAAATTCACATAATAAATAATCAATACCGATAGAACGTTTGCGGATACATGAAATGTAAATAAAATGAAAACGTATTTATGAATTGCAAAAAAGAGCAACGCATGTGAACGTCGGCTAATAAATCGATTTTTAATTTATTTATTGCCCCGAAAATCCCCATAAATCACATAATCGATATCCCATGAAACGCAAGCTGCGGTTTTACTCAATCGCATCAGCAGTTACAACTACAGTTCCTAGCGATGCGTCGTTCTTTTTCCTGCATTCCAACAGCCATGGAACGAAACCAGTAAGTCACTATAATCGATTTTATTGAAATTCTATCGCACGTTGTGGGAATTTCAGCTGTCATTTCTTTGAGAAGAACACGTGATTCAAAAAACTTATTGGTTTTGAACTATGTAATATAGAGCTAGTGAAAATAAAAAATGACAAGGTAAACTTAGTGTATCTTATTATAGTTACAACATATTCTTTTACACTTTCAATAACTGCTGCAATAATTATTGGATTTATAAACTAAAATATTTATTAATATTTTATAGCATATCTTTTTAGCGTTTTTATGACGCAGATGCTAAATTTCTCTGGTAAATTGGTATGATTATGAAATGTACATTTAGGTACGTATTTTATTTTAATTTTCCGATGTAATTAAATAATTTTTAAGTCAATTGATAAGGGAAATATCTGATTTAAAAAATATACACTGTACGGACTATAGCTGAGTACGTTTAATGTGAAAAACACTGACGCTGACTATAGTCCGATTAATTTGGAAAGGTTTTGCATAAATAAGATTTTAAAAAATAAACTCCAGAAAATTGCCAGTTATATATCCTTGTAGAACGGTATTCAAAAGGTTATGACTCACTCACTTTTTGTTCATAGCGATCTAAAATATCGAAATTAAAAACACATTTTAAAAATAGATCAATATTTAAAATATCAAAATTATAACTACTATATTTTGAATACTAAGTACCTTATCCCAAATCCAATTATATATAATTTTTAACACTTTACAACATAGTTGAAAAGTGTTTAGGACTTTGTTAATTCTGTCTGTCTGTCCGTTAACACGATAACTGTCGTAAAAATTACTTTATCAAAAAGAAATTTTGATAATGATAGACAGTCTGTGGGACCTATAGGGATATAAATGTATACTATCACCCAATTAGTTTTGGATTGAACCCGGGTTGAATAAATGAAATACCTTGAAGCCTATTGGACCTAATTTTTCAAACATTTTTAAAGCGAATTTAAAATTCACAAATTGCTTCGAAAGTTTTAAGAAATATTCAAGTAATCCCATAAGATATATAAAAAAAATTTCAGCAAAATATACTCAGTAGTTTTTTAAATAAAAATAAAAATAGTAATTACACCCTTTATATAAAGAGATCACATGACCCATTTCAAAATAAAATATGGCATCCATATTGTCCCAAAATCGTGATTTTTAAAGTTCTTTTTATTTCATATTTAGTGTTGTATCCGTCCTAAAACCTCTTTATTTTCGTCTAAAATCTGTGCATCTACATACTGAAACAGTGCAATTGCAATATATTTGAGTTTAAATGATCATCAAATTTTGATTATTTCTACAACAAAGCCTAATTTTCACTTATGGATAATGTAAACACCAAAAGATGTAGAATTAGTTGTATAAGAATTATTGCAGTTCCTTAATTATTTAGCTCATGGGGTCTGCAATATAGCTGATATGAATGAAACATTCATTGATTTTACGTAGAGAATCAGACGATTTCTTCGACAAAGTTTTGAGCATAAAGTTAAATTACTTGTACCTCCATGGTTTCAAGTTTTTAAATAAAATAAATTATTATTGTATTGTGCTGAATAAAATGAGTGGAAAAAGTTTGTGAATTAAACGCTGCTTTTATATAGAGGCGATTTATATTTCGATGACGTCATTTGAATAAAGTTCATTTGGTTTCGATGAAGTTTCCAAATATAATAAATTATTGTAGTATTATGATAATTTTAAAAATAGTATCCAGGAATGTATCGCATTGTAGAGATTTTTAAACCAGGCAATTTATATTTCAATGCCGTCATTTGAATGAAGTTCATTTTTTGATGAAGTTTTAAGTTTTTAAATATAATAAATTAATGAAGTATTGTGATAAATTTAAAAATATTACGGAGGAATGCATCGCATTTTAATGATGTTTATATAAAATTGCATTGAATTTGGAAATTGTTTCATAATCAATGCTCAATGCATGATTTGTTTTTCTTGTTATTTGATTTTAATGGTAGGTCGGACGTTCGGACGGTCGGTTTTCTGATAGGTCGGACGGTCTGGATCTCAACAACAACAACAGGAGGACACAAGCAACTAATACCTACCGTTTAAACTGGATTTCGAAATCACTAAGAATATGCATATATGCTCAGAATACGACCAGGATTCAAACAAACCTTGCAACTATTGATTCGAAGTCCAGATTGCTGACCGTGTTTAACTTCGGATTGACCCCTTGCAGCTTGCTTAAATATCACTAAGTAGAAGACCCAAACCGTCCGACTCGTCCAAAGGACTTGAGCAACTATTTGGATGGCCAAAATATCACTAAGTGTAAAACTTTTGCGTGACTGCATAAAATCTTTCAAGATAAGATATTTCTTGGCTATGAGTTATTCTAGTTCAGTAATAGTCAACTTGATTAAAACGGAAACTTCGTAATTGTGAAAGTGCATTTAATAAAAAATACCATTGTCATAAATTTTCTGCTTGGCTTATTAAATGGTTGTGAAAAATTATTTTTAGCCAACTACATGACTCCAAACTTTTAAAAAAAGACACTATGGGTAATTGATTGCATTTAAATGCACCATATCACATTAAGCACACAAGCTGTTCAGAGCATTTTCACTCTATAAATAATTTGGCATCACGTCTAAT
Organism: Amaurobius ferox; assembly: GCA_951213105.1. Lineage (NCBI taxonomy): Eukaryota > Metazoa > Arthropoda > Arachnida > Araneae > Amaurobiidae > Amaurobius > Amaurobius ferox. The sequence goes on from OX578139.1 coordinate 58,599,255, forward strand.
GTTAAAATAGCAAAATTAAACACACATCCATAACAGAAGGTCTTTATTTCACTTCCTTAAGACGTACAAAAGTTTAAAACAGGCCATAGGGCTTTCGAGCATAAGTATGCTCTTCATCAGTAGCTACACGGAAATAAAGTTTGAATCGTTCATATATAGACCAGATATAGCGCCAAAATTTGCATAAATACAATCCACAAAAGAATCTACGTCTAGACAAAGATAACCGTAAACTATTTTCAAAAATTTTAACAACAAAAGAACTGTCCTTCCGAGAGGTTGGTGGTAGGGGAAGGAGGGTACGGTCCCTGTGGATGCCTCCCCCCCTGGGTTCCGGTCTGAATTGGATGGCACTTCCCGACCGTCCAAACAGTTACCTTACACCTTTCTGGTAGGTCGGACGGTCTAGGTTTCAACAACAACAACAAAAGAACAGCATATTAAATTACAATTTAATTACAGAAATCGAAAAAAAAGGGGGGGGGGGCAATCAAGCATAATCCCAAAGAGGAAGACGTCAAAGATGACTTTGCAGAGACTTGAATAGCATGGAGTCGAGAATGAGTCGCCAAGCGTAACTCAAATTCATAACAGGGTCAAAATTACAAACGGACTCACGGTACATATAAACAAGAAAGATCAATCATGCTTAAAGCATTGATTATGAAATACTTTCCAACTTCAATGCAATTTTATTTAAACATCTTTAAAATGCAATACATTCCTCTGTAATATTTTAAAACTTATCACAATACTATATTAATTTATTATATTTGAAAACTTAAACCTTCATCGAAAAAAATGAACTTCATTCAAATAACGGCATTGAAATATAAATTGCCTGGTTTAAACATCTCTAAAATGCAATACATCCTCGGTAAATCTTTTAAAATTACCATAATAGTAGGATAATTTAGTATATTTAAAAACATCATCGAAAACAACTGAAATTCATTCAAATGACATCATAGACAAAGTAACAAGCCTGGCTCTCTCTCTAAAAGCAGCATTTTATTCATAACATTTTCCCATTCATTTGATTCATCACAATCATATAATAATTTATGTTATTTAAAAATTAAGACCATGGAGCTACAAGTAATTAAACACTATACTTGAAACTTCATCGAAAAAAATCGTCCTTCTCTCTGTAAAATCAATGAATATTTCATTCATATCAGCTATGCAAACTCCATGAGCTAAATAATTTTGCTTTAAAGAAATACAATAATTCTTATACAACTCATTCTACATACTTTGCTGTTTACATTTTACATAAGTGAAAAATAGGCTTCGTTGTAGAAATAATCAAATTTGGAAGATGATTTAAACTCAGATATATTGTAATTGCGTTGCTTCAGTATGTAGATACACAGAATTTAAGCAAAAATAAAGCGGTTTTAGGACGAATACAACACTCAATATAATATAAAAAGAACTTTAAAAATCACGATTTTGGGACAAGATGGATGCCATATTTCATTTTGAAGTGGGTCACATGATATGAGTCTGCAGGGAAAGACATGTGCTGCCCACATCAGAATTTTTAACAATATTACAACAATGATTTATAGAAGTGAACGGGGATTATTTGCAGGCTATTTCGAAAAAAATGTATAATCTGTATTTAAAAATCCACCAAATTATTGTAGAATAAAAGGTTCAAATTTAAGCTGTGTACCAAATTTTAACTCTCTAGGACTTAAGAAAGCGCATTAAAAATGCCATCAAATAAGTATATCACGAAGAGTTATATAAAATTAAAAAAAATTGTAAAATTGTTATCTACCAAATTTATTTTAAAATGTGAAACCTCTCTCATATACAAAATGATTAAACTCTTGGAAAGATATTTATTATATAATATATCCCTTTTTTACTTTCCCTGCAATACATGGTAATGTATAGGGAAAGTATTGGAATCATGCCGAAAATCGCAACTCGAGTTTTCGACGGATCTACACGTTTCGAGACCTACAGAATACGAAAAAACCATTTTTAGCGTGACGTCTGTGTGTGTGTCTGTGTGTCTGTCTGTCTGTGTGTCTGTCTGTCTGTGTGTCTGTGTGTCTGTCTGTCTGTGTGTCTGTCTGTCTGTGTGTCTGTCTGTCTGTCTGTCTGTGCAGATCTTGTATCCACTCTAACTAAAAAACTAATGGACCGAATTTCACAAAATTTTGTAGGTAAGTCACTTGTGGGCGGGGTTGGTGCTGATTAGTTTGGGGAACGATTTGGAATAAAAGAACCCGCCTTTTTTTGCGAAATGGCCCGATAAGCTTGTATCCACTCTAGCTGAAAAACTAATGGACCAAATTTCACAAAATTCGGTAGATGAGCCACGTATAGGTCACCCTGGTGCTGATTAGATTTTGGTACGATTCAGAAAAAAATAACCTGCCTTTTTTTGCAGAATGGCCCGCAAAAATTGTCAAAATCTAAACTAAAAAGCTACGTATGCTCAAATATATAAATTAAATGCTTGTTTATTGCGTAATTTTTAGCGAAGAAAGGAATAAGACCAACCCCATTACACTAGGACTAGCCGTTCTCGAGATATATTAGTTTTTTTCGTATTTTTCCACGCCACCTTTGAAAATAAGTCCAGTTATCAAATGAGAACGAAAATTGAATTAAAAGTGAATTGAATTTAATTGAAATAAATAGAACGTGGATATAAGTTTGCAGGGAAAGTCATGTGCTGCCCACATCAGATTTTTCTTTCTGAAGGATATCCCAAAAGTCAGAATGTAATTGAATTTGTTTTTTTCTCTATATTAAACAATATTTAATTAAAAAACTACTTCATATATTTTACTAAAAATTTTTTTATATATTTTATGGGATAATATGAATATTTCCTAAAAACTTCGAAGCAATTTTAAATTTGTTTAAAACATGTTTGAAAAATTGGGTCCCATAAGGTTCAATGTATTTCATTTATTCAACCCGGGTTCAATAAAAAACTAATTGGGTGATAATATTTATTTATATTCCCATAGGTCCCACAGACCGTCTGAAAAACATACTAAAATTTCATTTTAATAGAGTCATTTTTACGGCAGTTGTCGTGCTAACGGACAAACAGACAGACAGAATGACCAAAGTCATAAACACTTTTCAACTATGTTGTAAAGTGTTAATAAAAAAGGATTCAAAAAGGAGAATATCACGAGGGTTATTACAACGTATCAAAAGGAAAGTCTTTTCAAAAAGAGGATGAAAATTATCTTTAACAACAAATTGAGCAAGAGCCGTAGAAAGTTTACTATCCCTGACATCCCGAGCATGTTCTGCTAAACGGATGCCAACGGTGCGTTTAGTACTTCCAATATAAAATTTAAAATTACCATCGGTGGACAACAGGGGAACAACATACACCCCAGCAAAGCTTTTAAAGTCATCCCTATCACCCAGTTTATCAGACCGAATACGGTTAAATAATGAAGAAATATTTGAATATACAGGTTTGAAACCAAACTCAGGTCAAAATTGGATAAAGGGGAGGAAAATCGTAGGATTGTATGGAAAACTAGACCTATATGTCAAACGGTATTTTAAGGCAATAAGTTTAGAATCAAAAAGGGCATATTTACGGCGAACTTGGAAGAAAACCTTATAAATAAATACTCAAAGGAGAAGGCAGCCTCACTGCAAGGCCAAACATAAATTCAATTTCATCACTTAAAGCAGAGATAGATGAACAAACAGTAAAAGCGCGATTAAAATAGGCATAAAAAGAAGCTATTTTAGAGGAAAGAGGATGGTAAGAATTAGCAGGAATACAAGAATTAGTAAAAGAAGCTACTGTCGAACATGAAGCTAATGGTTCTTTGCCTTTTCTCGATGTACTGGTCACCCTTTCTGCTACTGGTTTTCAAACCTCGGTTTTCCGTAAACCTTCTTTTACTAATTCTTGTATTCCTGCTAATTCTTACCATCCTCTTTCCTCTAAAAAAGCTTCTTTTTATGCTTATTTTAATCGCGCTTTTACTGTTTGTTCATCTATCTCTGCTTTAAGTGATGACATTGAATTTATTTTTGGCCTAGGCCGTGAGGCTGCCTTCTCCTTTGAGTTTATTTATAAGGTTTTCTTCTAAGTTCGCCTTAAATATACCCTTTTTGATACTAAACTTATTGCCTTAAAAGACCGTTTGACTTATAGGTCTAGTTTTCCATACAATCCTACGATTGTCCAGCCCTTTATCCAATTTTGTTCTGAGATTGGTTTCAGACTTGCATATTCTAATATTTCTTCTTTATTTAACCGTATTCGGTCTGACAAACTGGGTGATAGGGATGACTTTAAAAGCTTTGCTGGGGTGTATGTTGTTCCCCTGTTGTCCACTGATGGTAATTTTAAGTTTTATATTGGAAGTACTAAACGCACCGTTGGCATCCGTTTAGCAGAACATGCTCGGGATGTCAGGGATAGTAAATTTTCAACGGCTCTTGCTCATTTGTTGTTAAAGATAATTTTCAGCCTCTTTTTTAAAAGACTTTCCTTTTGATGCGTTCTAATAACCCTCGTGATATTCTCCTTTTGAATCCCTTTTTATTTATATTTACCGTGAGTCCGTTTGTAATTTTGACCCTGTTATGAATTTGAGTTACGCTTGGCGACTCATTCTCGATTCCATGCAATTCAAGTCTCTGAAAAGTTATCTTTGACGTCTTCCTCTTTGGGATTATGCTTGATTGCCACCTCCCCCCCCCCCTTTTTTCGATTTCTGTAATTAAATTGTAATTTAATATGCTGTTCTTTTGTTGTTAAAATTTTTGAAAAATTGTTTACGGTTATCCTTGTCTAGACATAGATTCTTTTGTGGATTGTATTTATGCAAATTTTGTCGCTATATCTGGTCTATATATGAAAGATTCAAACTTTATTTCCGTGTAGCCACTGATGAAGAGCATACTTATGCTCGAAAGCGCTATGGCCTGTTTTAAGCATTTGTACGTCTTAAGGAAGTGAAATAATGACCTTCTCTTATGGTTTAATTTGCAATTTTCACTCTTGTTTAAAATGAGAAAATATAAAACAAATGGTGGGATGAAAAATTCCATTAAGCGATCGGAGAAGATCCCTATCGTAAGATTCAGAGTTATTTAGCTTATAAAATAATATGAATAAAAACAGTTAGTATGTAGTTCATAAATTTCGGATGATTTATTGAACCACTAAGAATATGCATATATACTCAGAATATGTCCAGGATTCAAAACCGGCAACTATTGATTCGAAACCCAGATTGCTGACTGTCTTTACTTTTGGATTGACCTTGCAACTTGCTTAAATATCACTATGTGTAAAACTTTCGTGTGACTTCATAAAGTCTCTTAAGATAAGATGTTTCATGGCTATGAGTTATTTATGTTAAGTAACAGACAACTGAATTAAAACGAAAGAATATCTCTTAAAAAAGGGTTATATTTAGTATTTTAATGACTAACTAAGGAACAATTAAGTAGAGAGTGTAATTTAGGTCAGAAACACATGTTGTCACAATTGTAGTTATGTCAGACGGAATCCAAAGCAATTTTAAGGAATCCACAATTATTGCAATTTTTAGCAATTCATAATTATTGCAATTTTGAGGAATCCCAAATTATTGCAAATTTGAGGAATCCATAATTATTAAATTAGCATTTTTCTGAATGTTCTGCTTGGTAGATAATATAAATTGCAGCTTTTGGTGGTTTATAGCACTTTATTTGTTACGAAATAATAAAAACATATTGTATTGAAACACAATTATAATAATAAGTTTAATTAAGAGAGCAATATAAATTCATAAATATGATGAGAAAAAATACCCCTATTAAGTTAATTTGCCGTCATAAAACCATAATAAGAAACAAGAAATGGTAGAAACAATTTATGTCTAAAAAGTGAACTAGGTTCCTTAAACAACCCTCTAAATCTCATTTAAGAAATGATAACTTAAATTCGACACTATTTTCTCTAGACGATTTTTTATCTTAGTATAATTTAATAAAGTGACGTTTTTCAGCAAAGGAAATAAGATAAGAAATTTAGCGTTTCAAACTTATGTAGTTGCACCTTAAAAGTTCTTGAGAACTTGATAGAGTAAATATTTCTCTTAAGAGAAAATCAATTTCCGCCTACTTATCTGTTTGAAATTTATTTCGTTGATCAATTGAAAACGTCCTAACTGTCCAGTTCGTTTAGTTTTAGTTTTTCCGTTCTTTTGCCTTTTGCAACGCATAGATGCTGAAATTAGTACGTTTTAGCTGTTTTATCATGTTCAAAATCTAATTAGATGCATCATTTCTAACATTGGTGTATAACTAAAGTATTAGTTTTTACTAAAAATTAAAATCGATTTTAATTACTTTAGCGAATTAAGAAGAAAGGACACTTTCCACCTTCAATGCAATTTTATTTAAACATCTCTAATCTGCAAAACATTCCTTGGTAATATTTTAAAACTTATCACAATATTACATTAATTTATTATATTTGAAAACTTCAACCTTCATCGAAATAAATGAACTTCATTCAAATGACGGCAATGAAATATAAATTGTCTGGTTTAAACATTTCTAAAATGCGATACATTCCTCGGTAATATTTTTGAAATTATCATAATAATACAATAATTTATTATATTTGAAAACTTCATCGAAAACAACTGAAATTCATTCAAATGACATCATAGGAAAAATAACAATATGGCCCTTTCTATAAAAACAGCATTTTGATCATAAATTATTTCCCACTCATTTCATTCATCACAGTACTAAAATAATTTATTTTATTTAAAAATTAATACCATGGAGCTACAAGTAATTAAACTCTATACTTAAAACTTCATCGAAAAAAATCGTCCTTCTCTCTGTAAAATCAATGAATACTTCATTCATATCAGCTATGCAGACTCCATGAGCTAAATAATTGTGCGTTAAAGAAATACAGCAATTCTTATACAACTCATTCTACATATTTTGCTGTTTACATTTTACATAAGTGAAAAATAGGCTTCGTTGTAGAAATAATCAAATTTGGATTATCATTTAAACTAAAATATATTGTAATTGCGTTGTTTCAGTATGTAGATGCACAAAATTTAAGCAAAAATAAAGCGGTTTTAGGACGGATACAACACTCAATATGAATTAAAAAGAACTTTAAAAATCACGTTTTGGAGACAAGATGGATGTCATATTTCATTTTGAAATGGGTCACGTGATCTTTTCATATCCTGATCACGTGATCGCTTCATATAAGAGGTGTAAATAATATTTTAATCTTTATTTAAAAAACTACTGAATATATTTTGCAGAATTTTTCTTTTTATATATTTTATGGAATAATTTGAATATTACCTAAAATTTTTTAAGCAATTTGCTAATTTTAAATCCGCTTAAAAAATATTTGATAATTTAGGACCCATAAGGTTCAATGTATTTCATTTTTTCAACCCGGATTCAATCCAAAACTAATTGGTTGATATTATACATTTATATTCCCATAGGTTCTACAGACCGTCTGAACAACATACTAAAATTTCTTTTTGATTAAGTCATTTTTACGGCAGTTATGGTGATAACGGACAGACAGACAGACAGACAGAATTAACAAAGTCATAAGCACTTTTCAACTGTGTTGTAAAATGCTAAAAATTATCACAATACTACATTAATTTATTATATTTGAAAACTTAAAAGTTCATCAAAAAAATGAACTTCATTCAAATAACGTCAATTAAATATAAATCACCTGGCTCCTTGGTAATGCTTTTAACATTATCATAATACTACAATAATTTCTTATATTTGAAAACTTCATCGAAAACAACTGAAATTCATTCAAATGACATCATAGAAAAAATAACAATATGGCCCTCTCTATAAAAACATCATTTCATTCATAAATTATTTCCCATTCATGTCATTCATCGCAGTACTAAAATAATTTATTTTATTTAAAAATTAAGACCATGGAGTTACAAGTAATTAAACTCTATGCTTAAAACTTCATCGAAAAAAATCCTCCTTCTGTCTGTAAAATCAATGGATATTTCATTCATATCAGCTATGCAGACTCCATGGCCTAAAATAATTCTGCGTTAAAGAAATATAGCAATTCTTAAACAACTCATTCTACATATTTTGATGCTTACATTTTACATAAGTGAAAAATAGGCTTCGTTGTAGAAATAATCAAATTTGGATGATCATTTAAACTCAAATATATGGTAATTGCGTTGTTTCAGTATGTAGATGCACAGAATTTATATAACCCGGGTTCAATCCAAAACTAATTGAGTGATATTATTCATTTATATTCCAATCAATGACAATACGGGGGGCACTTATATCACTCAGTTTAACAGTTCATGGATTTTCCATTTATATCATAATATCTCAGCCTCAAACATTATGGTGCCTAAAAAGTTCTCTTAGGCAATGAGTATTTGGACATATGAAGAAGATCAGCTAGGAAAACGGACAAAGTTAGGCAATAAAAGTAGACAGTAAAAGTTCAACAAATCGCAAGAAATATATTCTCCAATGATGGGTGATGGTATTGTGGTTTTGTTTTTGCTTTAATACATGTGTATAATTGTTAACATTGAGTTCTATAAGGAACTTGAGTCTTAAACTGATCCAATTTAACTACTGGCTTTGGTCTTAGAATACTTTGGAAAGTCAACGTTCGTATAATCTTATTATTGTACATAAATTTTGTGGAATTGTTGTGAGTGTTCATTTTAATAAAAAATACCGTTGCAAAATTTGTACTTGGCACATTAAGTGACTCTATGTAAAAAAACTATTTTTAGGCAACTAAACGACTATCATTAATTTCTCCCATTCATTTCATTTCTTACCATTCTTTTTATAACAATGAAACATAATACATTCAATGTTAAAAATATACTGACATCTATATTTACTAAATTACCTTTTTCGAATTTTCCATTTTACATTACTCGAATACTTCGCAATTTTAAACTTTACCCAACTTTTAAACTCTCTCTTAGAGAATAAGTAGCTGGGCTTATAAAATATATCAACTATGAAAATCGACAAAGACAGGTAATAAAAGTAGACAGTAAATGGACGACAAATCATAAGAAATATATTCTTCAATGATGGGTGGTGGTATTGCGCTGTTTTTGGTTTAATGTAATATGTATAAATGTTAATATTAAGTGAATGAATTTTGCCAAAGATTTTGAGTCTTAAACTGATCCATCCGGGCTTTAACCTCAGAGTCCTTATATAAGTCAACGTTCGTATAATTGCATTATTGTATATATAAATTTTGTGGAATTGTTGTGAGTGTGCATTTTAATAAAAAATACCGTTGCAAAATTTATACTTGGCACATTTAGTGGCTCTGTGTGAAGAACTATTTTTAGGCAACTATACGACTCCGAGTTTATGAGAAGGGGCACTATGCGTAATTAATTGTATTTAAATTCACCTGCTCACCTTAAACACGCTAGATGCTTAAAACATTTTCCCCGGTTTAATATGGGAAAGTATGAAACAGACGGTGGGAATTAATATGTCGTCCTAAGCAATTACTGAAGATTACTATCAAAAGACTCATAATTATCTACCTTATAAAGCATTATGTATAAAAACTGCCAGGATATAGTTCTTGAATTCAGTTCCAAAACAGCATGAATTTTTTCTTACCATTATTTTATAATAATGAAACATAATATATTTAATTTAAAAAATAAACTAACATTTTGTTTTTATTAAATTGCATTTCCCGAATTTTCTTTTTTTACAGTCCTCGAAAATTTCATAATGTTAAACTTTACTCAATTCGAAATCAAATTCCATATCTATACTTTATACTAGTTGCATTTTAGAATTATTTTAACATTTGAATTTAATAAATTACATTCCTCGAATTTTCCATTTTGCATTCCTCGAATTTTCCATTTTGCATTCCTCGAATTTTCCATTTTGCATTCCTCGAATTTTCCGTTTTGCATTCCTCAAATTTACCATTTTACATTCCTCGAATATTTCGTAATTTTTTAACTTTACTCTCAACTTTCCAACATCAATTAATTTCAAAATGTCATTTTAGTGAGTAATAAAATTTTGAAACCAACTTCCATATCTATATAGAAGTTTGTTACAAAATTCGCAGGTTTTATGTATGGAATACAAATCTATTCCATACATGAAACCTGCTTTCAAAACCCCTAAAATTTAAACTTCCGTGTTTTTGATAAGTCTCCAAAATCAATACTGAACTAAGGCAGACACTATTGACGCTTTTTCTCCAAATATATAGAATTCTGTGTTCGAAAACCTCTTTACAAAATGCGCGAGGAACAGGAAATGCCTTTCAAAGCTATGCATTTCAATGCATTCAATCCGGATTAAACCGGCTTTTCATGAGACAGCGTGCTATTGTGTTTACCGAACCAATGTATGGGTTGTTGCAAAATACGTATCAACTCATTGAAGAGAAGTTACATCAAGTTGTCGTGAATGGACATGTTATAAAAGTCTAGTGTATACACTTATTGGATATGTTTGAAGTAAAATATGCGTATGCACTCGAGTTTTGCAAAGATTCTTCTCCTGTTCATTTATATCAGTATCAGGATTGAATACATTTATATATATTTCTAAACTTTGCTGAATTATTCGATTAATGTCTCTTTAAAATCTTCAAGAAATATGTTTTAAGTTTGCAACATGTCATCCAAGTTGATGCATTCAGCGAATTTATGTGACTTGTATTAATATTATTTTCATACTTTTTACATGCATAGAAGGGAACAATTTTTTACTTCTTGGTATATACTGTGGTACCTTTATTTTTCCTGAAATTATAATTTTTTCTCCTTTGAGAGTAATGTTCTTGGTAACTTATATTTGAAATTTAATAAATTATTTAATTATTAATTTAATAAATTACATTCCTCGAATTTTCCATTTTGCATTCCTCGAATTTTCCATTTTGCATTCCTCGAATTTTCCATTTTGCATTCCTCGAATTTTCCGTTTTGCATTCCTCAAATTTACCATTTTACATACCTCGAATATTTCGTAATTTTTTAACTTTACTCTCAACTTTCCAACATCAATTAACATCAATTAATTTCAAAATGTCATTTTAGTGAGTAATAAAATTTTGAAACCAACTTCCATATCTATATAGAAGTTTGTTACAAAATTCGCAAGTTTTATGTATGGAATACAAATCTATTCCATACATGAAACCTGCTTTCAAAACCCCTAAAATTTAAACTTCCGTGTTTTTGATAAGTCTCCAAAATCATTACTGAACTAAGGCAGACACTATTGACGCTTTTTCTCCAAATATATAGAATTCTGTGTTCGAAAACCTCTTTACAAAATGCGCGAGGAACAGGAAATGCCTTTCAAAGCTATGCATTTCAATGCATTCAATCCGGATTAAACCGGCTTTTCATGAGACAGCGTGCTATTGTGTTTACCGAACCAATGTATGGGTTGTTGCAAAATACGTATCAACTCATTGAAGAGAAGTTACATCAAGTTGTCGTGAATGGACATGTTATAAAAGTCTAGTGTATACACTTATTGGATATGTTTGAAGTAAAATATGCGTATGCACTCGAGTTTTGCAAAGATTCTTCTCCTGTTCATTTATATCAGTATCAGGATTGAATACATTTATATATATTTCTAAACTTTGCTGAATTATTCGATTAATGTCTCTTTAAAATCTTCAAGAAATATGTTTTAAGTTTGCAACATGTCATCCAAGTTGATGCATTCAGCGAATTTATGTGACTTGTATTAATATTATTTTCATACTTTTTACATGCATAGAAGGGAACAATTTTTTACTTCTTGGTATATACTGTGGTACCTTTATTTTTCCTGAAATTATAATTTTTTCTCCTTTGAGAGTAATGTTCTTGGTAACTTATATTTGAAATTTAATAAATTATTTAATTATTAATTTAATAAATTACATTCCTCGAATTTTCCATTTTGCATTCCTCGAATTTTCCATTTTGCATTCCTCGAATTTTCCATTTTGCATTCCTCGAATTTTCCGTTTTGCATTCCTCAAATTTATCATTTTACATTCCTCGAATATTTCGTAATTTTTTAACTTTACTCTCAACTTTCCAACATCAATTAATTTCAAAATGTCATTTTAGTGAGTAATAAAATTTTGAAACCAACTTCCATATCTATATAGAAGTTTGTTACAAAATTCGCAGGTTTTATGTATGGAATACAAATCTATTCCATACATGAAACCTGCTTTCAAAACCCCTAAAATTTAAACTTCCGTGTTTTTGATAAGTCTCCAAAATCATTACTGAACTAAGGCAGACACTATTGACGCTTTTTCTCCAAATATATAGAATTCTGTGTTCGAAAACCTCTTTACAAAATGCGCGAGGAACAGGAAATGCCTTTCAAAGCTATGCATTTCAATGCATTCAATCCGGATTAAACCGGCTTTTCATGAGACAGCGTGCTATTGTGTTTACCGAACCAATGTATGGGTTGTTGCAAAATACGTATCAACTCATTGAAGAGAAGTTACATCAAGTTGTCGTGAATGGACATGTTATAAAAGTCTAGTGTATACACTTATTGGATATGTTTGAAGTAAAATATGCGTATGCACTCGAGTTTTGCAAAGATTCTTCTCCTGTTCATTTATATCAGTATCAGGATTGAATACATTTATATATATTTCTAAACTTTGCTGAATTATTCGATTAATGTCTCTTTAAAATCTTCAAGAAATATGTTTTAAGTTTGCAACATGTCATCCAAGTTGATGCATTCAGCGAATTTATGTGACTTGTATTAATATTATTTTCATACTTTTTACATGCATAGAAGGAACAATTTTTTACTTCTTGGTATATACTGTGGTACCTTTATTTTTCCTGAAATTATAATTTTTTCTCCTTTGAGAGTAATGTTCTTGGTAACTTATATTTGAAATGTTTTCAGTAGATTTAGGTATCGGCATACTTCTCAAATAGGGAAAAGTTCTTATTATATTCTGACTGTTGCAGTTTCGACAAATTAAAATTTTTATCAACCTAGAAAAAAAATACTTAGTAAATATACAGGTAATGACGCAACCGCTATATTAACTCCAAACATTCTAGTCACTTTCGTCTGCTGTGGTTCACACATGTTGCACTGCTAGTAACGTCGCCAGAAAAAAAATCTGATGTAGGCAATACATAACTTTCCTTATATACTGCAATGAATTTACTACTTTTACAGCAAAAAAATAGGTTATTCTTATAGTAGATACTTAATCTTCTTTCCAAGATATTGAATTTTCGTTAATTAGTCGTCATTTTCATCAATTTAGCGTCATTTTTATCCATTTCGCGAGATTTTCGTTAATTCAGCAATATTTAAAAATGTCGCCAAGTTGGCGACATTTCACCCAATTCGTCGCCAAAATCTCGCCAAGCGTTATGGACGAAGAAATAGGTTATTCTTATAGCAGATAAATGACTATTGGCGTTCAAATACAAAAGTATTACGCAACGTATCTTTTTTCATGAATGGAACGAGCTAGATCCGCGAGAATGACGTCACCCAATTTATCGCATGGTATTACATATGAAAAGTGAACATGCTTCTCAATAGGAAATATTTTCTTTTTATTTTATATGACTTTTTGATACTTTTTTTGAAAAATGTGCAATATCACGAGAACGGTTCATGTTAGCGTTCTAAAATTTATGTCAATCGTTTTCTAATGAAAAATTTCATGAGAAATATCTATTTGCGTAAGTTTAATAGCGGTTTTGATTTTTTGACGATTTTTTCAAAATTCAGTTGAAACTTTAGGGGGACTCTGAACATTCGATTGCATATAAAAACAATAGACTTCCAGAGTTTACGGATTGCGATTTTTGTACCAAATTTCGTTCAAATCGGTCCATTCGTTCGCCAGGTATCGTCTCCACAGACTCACTGACACACACACACACACACACACATACATACTTTCACACACACAGAGACATTACTTCAAAAGTGTTTGATTCATGATCAGGGATGCTTGAAACATGCTCTCCCGTCGAAAACTCGAATTTGAATTTTCGACACCGTCGCAATACTTTCCTTATACATTATGTATATGAGGAATATCCTTATACATTATGTATATAAGGAAAGTAAAAACATTGGGAGGGGTTTTGATTTTGTTCCCATTTCTCCAAATATCATTTCGTTGAACCTCAAATTGTTCCTATGGATTATTGAGAGGGGTTATAATCCTTAAATCCCCCCCCTCTTGGCGACGCCATTGTACTTGACTGATATTTGATACGCAATTTAGATCTAAAAAGGTGCTCCTACTTTAAAAAAAATGTACCAATCATTCAAAAGCTTAGCTAGGAGGTTTGAACTTTCTGAAGATTCCGAGAAAGTAGCCTTTTTTAAGCCATGCACAGCCATCACTTCAAATGGAAGTCAAAATGGCCGCCGTTACGCCAGCCTGTATATTTAGGAGTCTTATCCCAAAACTTTCAAAGTGTTTTTCTCTGTGTAAATAATTAGTTTGATTAATAATGCAAAATTCGTAATATGAGTTCCAATTATCGTAATGATATCCGTTTTTAACACTTTACAACATATTTGAAAAGTGTTTATGACTTTGGTCATTCTGTCTGTCTGTCTGTCAGTCCGTTCGCACGATGACTACCGTAAAACTGACTTTATCAAAATGAAATTTTAGTACGTTGTTCAGATAGTCTGTTGAACCTATTGGGAATATAAATAAATAATATCCCCCAATAAGTTTTGGATTGAGCCTGGGTTGCAACAATGAAATACATTGAACCCTATGGGATCTAATTTTTCAAACATTTTTTAAGCGAATTTAAAATCCACAAATTCCTTCGAAAATTTTAGGTAATATTCAAATTGTTCCATAAAATATATAAAAAAAAATCACGAAATATATTCAGTAGTGTTTTAATTAAAATATTAATTACATCCATATCATATGAAGAGATCACGTGGCCCACTTCAGCATAAAACCATCCATCTTGTGTCAAAATCGTGATTTTTAAAGTTATTTTTAATTTATATTCAGTGTTGTATCCGTCAAAAAATCTCTTTATTTTGGCTTAATTTCTGTGCATTTATATTCTGAAACAACACAATTACAATATATTTGAGTTTAAATAATCATCAAACTTTGATTATTTCTACAACGAAACCTTACTTCTCTTATGGAGAAAGTAAACAAATCAAGCTGTAAGATGAGTTATGTAAGAATTGCTGAATTTCTTTAACACAAAATTATTTAGCTCTGGGATCTGCAACATAGTTGATATGAATAAAACATTCATTGATTTTACATAGAAAAGCAGACGATTTTATAGAAGGCATATTCGATGAAGCTTTATGCATAGAGTTACATTAGTTTTACCACCATGGTTTGAAGATTTTAAGCAAAAAAATTATAGTATTGTAATGAATGAAAGGAATAGAATAAAATTTTATGAATAGAATATTTACTACTTTTACATTTAGAGCCAGGCAATTTATATTTCAATGACGTCATTTGAACAAAGTTCATTTTTTCGATGAAGTCTTCAAGTATAATAAATTATTGTAATATTGTGATAATTTCATAAATATTACCTCTAAATGTATCGCATTTTAGAGATGTTTAAATAAAATTGTATTGCAGTTGGAAAGTGTCTCATAATTAATGATTTATGCATGATTGATCTTTCTTGTTTAGAATCATCTTGATATGAAATAGGGGTGAACAATAAGTGGAGTTTATATCTTTTATAAATATAATTATGTTTGGGGATAAAATTATTATTATTAATTGATAGTGATCGTGAATAGTATAGTTCGTACATTTTTATTGTCGCCGCAATAAATCACCATTACTTCATTGCACGAGTTCCTAAACAAAATCATTAATTAAAACACAACACGTTAAATTCCACATTTTTAAGATATATATTATTTATTCACACATATTATTTTTATGATTAAAATTACTTTATTATAACAAACGCTTAAGGAGGAGAAAATGCATGTGTGAGACCAGATAGGTCCTTTGAATATTACTCCAAAATCAATAATTGACCTAATATGTATTAAGACAGGCACATGCCTCTGTTTGTCGTGGCTGTTGCATGACTGGAATTGTTGCCACATTTTTCCAGACATTTCGAGTCAGTTTTGTCTTTTTCTATAACATGCTAATATTTAAAATAACGACTCACAACACTGCCTGAAAACACGATTTTCTGAACTTTTGGATAATCATTCTGCTTACGAACCATAATGCTTATATTCACATACCAATCTTTTCGTGATCGCTCACCTCGCTCCTTGAATATGTATTCCTCAAAGCTTCATTAATGTTTCTCTCAACGCTTTTGGACATTCATCACCGAATATATATTGAATTATATCCTTGTTGTCACATCATTCTGCCTGCAGTCCAGATATGCCCTTCGTTCTCTTATCCCTAATATATATATATGAAGAATGAATGGTGTTGTTAAAGACGGCACAGCGACTAACAATTTATATTCGATCTTAAACTTAAAATTGGCTTTGTTTTGCGTCTTAATTAATTCCTATTCACCCCAAGTATTGATATAAGTATTTTAATGATATAAGTAATAAGTGATGTTTTGATATTCTTGAACTTAACAGAAATTTTGAATTTTGAAGAGATATATTCATATATACACCCTTATCCGTTATTACTCTTCAACCCGCCTTTTATCTCATTATATGGTTTACTATCCGATATATGACTAATGATATATAATAGGATTATAGTCGCGTATATGGACTAATGGTCTAGTTTTTCCCTGAAACATGTCACATAAGAACTAAATCTCCACAACCTCACGTTTCAGTCGTTTGCCTCCGGCTGAAAATCTAACTGAAGTTTCAAACTTGATGAGTACGTGGAAGTAAAAGAAAGTCAAACTTAACAACGTCCTGATCCCATTGGGAAAGCTTTTGCAGATATTATAGACTTTCATTTTATATCGATTGATAAAACTGCTTTATCGAAACGTGATGCATTAATATCGGATAAGTATGCTTACCCCCTCACAAAAGTTTCGAAGTTTTTATTTCTGTTTTTATTAACTGTTTTCTAATAACACAGACATTGCATGCTACTTCAATACTTTAAACATCAAAAGTTTCTTTTGTGCTATCCTTATTTTGCTAGTACTTAAAAATGTTTTGAATATTCAACATAAGACTTTTTAACCATTTGTAAGACATTTATGTCCCAAAGGTGAACCAAACCATAGATTTCTTAAAAACTAAATAACACTCTACTTTTGAATGCTGAAAAAAATATAATAAATTCTATATGTTTTCAATCATAATAATCCCCATAAACGAACATTACATTTTACCCTTATAAGTATGGAAGGCTGGGTAAAACGGCCCTCTAAACAAAAATAATTTAAAAAATACTAATCAATTTAAAAAATGAAAATAACACTAATAACCAATATTATGATTTACGCAGCTGTTTATTGTTTGCGTGTCTTATAAGAAATAACTAAAGATAACCCTATCAAATGGCCTCTTTACCCGACACAGGAGGGAAACTTGGCCACTATAAGAAGGACCGCACAGGTAAGAAATTCTGTAAATGACTCAATTATAAAAAATTATAAATTATCTTTAAGATTGGAAAAACTGAGTTTATTAGAATATTTAAACGCAATATTGAATTTTAGTCCTTTAGAAATTTCTAATAGTTGGGGCATTTGTAATATATCTGCGGGTGTGGTTTTTCTTATATTGGTCAAACTAAACTTGCTTTAAAATTCCATATTAAGGAACATGGAAAGTATGTCAAAAACAGGAATTTAATAAATCTTCTATTGTTCAACATTGCTATCAGTTTGACCACCGTTTTGAGTTCTTTATCGAGGATCATACAAAAATGCACATTGATCTGTGATCTTGACTTCATTGAAGCTTTATAGATCAAGAAAAATTGGAGAAATTTAGGTTATGACTTGTCCAGTACTCCATTTTTGTCCGCGGTCTGGCGAAATGCCCTGTAAAATTTTCCATTTTCTTCTTTCAATTCCTTTGAGGCTCTTGTGTCCAGTTTTAACATATTTCACGTCATGTTAGGCCTCATTTATTCTTGTTAGGATTGATACATCTTGTCGCGTTATTCATGTTGTGTTTTGCGCACTCCAGTCTTGTGTGTTACTACTCGTTTCAGATTGGCTAGACTGCTCCCCATGCTGCTTTCTGATTGGCTCTCTTTGAATTCATGTCTTAGGGCAAAAAAACGTCTGTTTCTTCGTTTTGCACCCATTTATCTTTTGGACTTCGGGTTTTGGTCCTCTTTTAACGACGAATGGATACCGAATTATTCCCGAAATAGCTGTATGCTGCCATATTATGTTATTTGTTTTTATATACGTTTCTCAACTTATCCTTATCCTATGCATAAAGTGTATTTCACATATTGATAATAATAACATTTTTTAATAAATTTTGGATTTGTGAACAGACGATTCCTAAATTATATTTTTTAAATATGGGAAATATTTTAAAGAATGTAGTTAATTTTAAATCCACTTTAAACAATAAACTCTCTTAATTTAAGTTATTGTTTTCCAACATAATAGACATTTGTTTATCTTCAAGGAAAGTTATGAACATATATCATATCTTTAAAACACAATTTCTCAAATATTTAATGCTCATTTCACTTTTACCGAATTTTTAATATACTTTATTTGATAGTTTCTATATATATATATATGTTATTTTAGTAGCTAGATTAAAATGCAGATATATTGTACAGTTAAAAATTAACAATAGTTTATTAGAAAACTTTGAATAGTGTTATAATCAGCTTTAATTTAATGGTAGGGAAGTCAGATGTAAAACAACAGCCGAACAGTTTTATTCAAATGCCTTGAAATAATTTCCTTTCTATAAAACTATAAAACTATTTTTAGTAAGGCTTAAAATCGAACTCCAGGTAATATTTCTACAAATATTGAAGAATAAGCGGATTCAAAGCAAAAGATTGTTACAGAGCTATATCCGACATTTAAAATATTTGAGCAAAACTATGGATAGCAATTTTTAATTTGAAACGCAGAAAATGTTGCATAAAAATATAAAATGGCAAATCACAAAAAACAAACTGAAGCAGTACAAAACATTCTTGAAAAATGCATTACTAATAATTAAACAATAACATAAAAAATTAGAAGGCAATTCTAGAAATTAAGAGAAAAAATACATTAGTAATATACTTCATTTTGAAAAAAGATAAAATTCATGTGCACTTTTGTGGGACAGCTTATATATTTTTATCTCTTTAAAAAAAAGTGGAAGTACTGTTTTTATTTTTATATCTACAAATCTTAAAATACATTTAGCATTTCGAACACTTTTTATCAAGAAAACGTTAATACGTTTTTAAAAATGTAATTTCATTTCTTTGTAAAGTTCTCCTATATTTTTAAAATCGCATTTAATCAAGATAAATATAGTTTAAATGCATGCTACCTTTCAAAATACTTTGGCTGATAAAAAATTCCTTACGCAGCGTCTATATTTGTATTTTTTCTTATTTTCAGAAAAAAAATGAAATGGAATAAATCTTGCCGTGCAATTTGGTCTTGAAAATATTCGTCGCAGAGATTAAATAAATCATTTTTCCCGCCATAACTCGCGTTTAAATGGAAAAAGTTCCATCATGTATAGAATTCCGTATTGATTTCATAAACCGTAGCATTGGCTAGACATTGAACCATTTAGGAATAACTTCAAGCATATGAAAATTGAACATTTATATATTATGTACACCCTAATCCGCATCGTAAGGAAGCATTTTTGAGATTTAGATGCATAAACACAAATATAATTTATGTCCGTATTTGTGTAATTCAGTGATTTTAATTTAGGTAATATATTGAATCGATTGCAAAATATTCAGTTATACATGTCTTTGATGAGGTTCATAATTAACTATTAACATGAATGATAATTGACCATTTAAAACATACTAATTCATCTAATGAACATTATTGATAAATTTTCTCTATCAAAAGTATTTGCATTACATTAGCAAATTGCAAATTAAGTAATTGATCTTTTTTGTAAATTTATTTTCTTTTACATTTATAATTTAGACTTATGGCTTTTACTTTTACGCCTCATTTGTATGGCTCACTTTTAGGCTTCATTTTTATGATTATCTTGTAAGTTTAAAATTGAATACTGGAAAACACAAAGGTTTAAAAACTAAATGTTAATGCTAGAACATTATTATTTAAGACACAAAAATATGTAAATTTCTAAATGCTCAGTGTATTAAACGTCATTTTTCCGATTAAAGATCGGAGGTTCAGTTGTAAAGAGCATTACTGTTCCAATCTACCCGAACCCCGGATCTTTAAACTCTCCCAATCCAAATTAAATGGGACGGAATTACAACTCATATCATAAAAGTGCACCCTGCATTTCCCTCCCTGTAATGTCAGATTGAAATGTAAATGTGCAATCGGTCTAACTGCCTTCCTGCTATATCTACCTCAGGTTAGCATCCTCAGGTTAGCATCCTGACGATATTCATATCCCCCAGACAAGCCTCTTACATTCTCGTTGACTGCCGATTTGAAATCGACGCCCAATACACATACACCTTAATAGTCAATGCCCAATATACTTTAATAACGGACGGCCAATTTTTCTTAATTATAGACTCCAAATATTCCTTAATAATCGTTGCCCAATATATCTTAATAATCGAAGACCAATATTTCTTAATAAACGATATGAAATCGACGACCAATACACATACCCCTTAATAATTGACGCTCAATATTCCATAATAATTGACGCCCAATATACCTTAATAATCGACGATCAATTTTGATTAATAATCGACGTCTAACATTCTTTAATAATCGACGGTCAATATCAATTAGCAATCGATGCCCATTATCCCTTAGTTACTTTCAGAACCCCCCAAAATCATTGCCCAAACCTGCAAGTTTGATTTGTTTGGACGCCATTGTACAGAATATCTTTGTCCCTGCATGGACTAGTATTGTCGATCTTCGTATTGGCCAGTCTACGCTGTCCCACACGAACTATTGGAACGAAATTGCCATCTCTAATCGTTGAAATAGATTCTGCACAGTTCATGTCAGAAGCATAATATTCTTACATATTTATCAAGAGTTTAGTGCTTTATATATTTACAAAAAAACTACATTGAAGGAAAAGTTCATTCGAAATCACCTAAATATAATATATGGGATATTATTAAAAATCGATATGAAATGACATTATTATTACAAAAACAGTAATTTCAGTACTCCCCCTAATAATAATATCTTATGTGGCCAGCACATGACTTTCCTTATGTGATGCAATGCATTTACTACTTTTACAGTACAAAAAGAGGTTTTTATTATACTAGATACTTATATTCTTTCCAAGATATTGAATTTTCGACAATTAGTCGTCATTTTCATTGATTTAGCGTCATTATTATCTATTTGGCGATATTTTCGTAAATTTTCAGACATTTCAAAAATTAGACAAGTTGGCGATATTCCGCCAAATTCGTCGCCAAAATCTCGCCAAGCGTTATGAACGGAGAAACAAGTTATTCTTATAGCAGATAAATGACTATTAGCGTTCAAATACAAAAGTATTACTCAAAGAACATTTTCTCATGAATGGAACGAGCTAGATCCACGAGAATAATGTCACCCAATTTATAGCATGATATTATATATGAAAAGTGAACATGTTTCTCAACAGTTAATATATATATTTTTTAATTTATGGGATATTTTGATAAATTTATTTTAAAAATGTGCAATATATCGAGAACGGTTCGTGCTAGCGTTCTAAAGTTTATGTCAATCATTTTCTAAGGAAAAATTACATAAAAAATGAAAACATATATTCATATAAATTACAAACATATAAATTACAAAAGATGAAAACATATATTCAAAACCCATGCGCTGCTCACATCATATTAAACAAGAAAGTTTAATCATGCATAAAGCATTGATAATAAAACACTTTCCAACTGGAAATGTAATTTTATTTAAGCGTCTCTAAATTGTGATCCATTCAGCGGCGATATTTTTTTTAAATATCACAGTAATTTATTATATTTGAAAACTTAAAACTTCAAAAAAGACAATCAAAAAATACAATGCCAGTAACCATGGAGGTAATAGTGAGGAGTTAAAACTTCGCATTCAGAAAACGATATCGTGTAAGACAATAATTTAGGCGGCGCTGGGATAAGCTGCATTGCATGAATTTCTATGGCTAAGGACTTAAAATATTTTTTAAACTGCCAGTTTTGTAAAAATAAATAATTAAAGCAAAGGAAGTTAGAACTGAAACAATAACGAATATTCCTACTCATTCTAAATTATTTTACTTTTCAATTTATTTTTATCTCCATATATTCTGTACTCTTATGTTACTACTATGAAAAAATACTGGCTAATTATACTCATAATTATTTAACTCTTAATTTAAAACTAATCAAAAATGCATATACTAAATACTACGCCCTTCTTTTGTGTAAATTAGCAATAGCAGCCACTTTAGTAGCACTAGCGACACCTACATATAATTCTCAAAACATTATGGCATTTTTAAGCATTTCTTCCATAGGAGTTTTATCTCCTTTTCAACTCCATGCTAGTTACACTAAATGAACATTATTTCTAGTTATAATAAAAGCTTGCTGGATTTGCGGATGGCAAAATTATTTCTGATTGTAGCCCACAATTTGACAGTCCAGCAGAAGTGAAAAACTATTTTATGTAATATCTTGGCATTTTTACAAAATAACGCTCATTTGCGTCAAATTAACATTAGCGACAAACTCACTAACTTTACACAGCCTGATTAGAATACTCGAATTCGAGAAAAGTGTTAATCATCTATTTCTACTTATAACGGTATCGATTTTATCTTTCATATTATATGATCTACTTGGTTATGATTTTTGAACATAATATACTCATGGGTAGGATAAAAAAAATAATTAAACTCTTGGAAAGATATTTATTAAAAAATATATCTCTTTCTGAAGAATATAGCAAGAGTCAGAATTTAATTGAATTTGTTTTGCTTCCTATATTAAACATTTTTTATTAAAAAAACTACCTAGCATATTTTACTGAAATTGTTTTTATATATTTTGTGGAATATATTGTATATGTACTAATACTTTCGAAGCAATTTGGGAATTTTAAATTGGCTTAAAAAATGTTTGAAAAATTAGTTCCCATATTGTTCAATGTATTTCAGGTTTTCAACCCGGGTTCTATCCACAACTAATCGGGTGATATTATTAATTTATATTCCCATATGTCCCACAGATAGTCTGAACAACATACTAAAATTTCATTTTGATAAAGTCATTTTTACGGCAGTTATCGTGCTAACGGACAGACACATAGACAGACGGAATAAACAAAGTCATAAACACTTTTCAACTATGTTGTAAAGTGTTAAAAAGTATAAAATAAAAATATTTACATCAAAACGCTGCTTAACTCTGTAGAAAAAACTTTGTCGTATCCAAAAAGTTGCATTTATCTCAAATACTTTTTTTTTTCATTTCATTGCTTTTAAAAGTTACATAATGATTAGTCATTACGGATGGGATATTAGCGTGCACTTGAAACGTATATAAAAATTGTAGATACTTTATAAGCTGCAAAACGGCCAATAGATGTAAACGTAAGCCGATAAATGGATTTTTATTTTATTTATTGCCCTAAAAATCCCTATAAATCAGGATACTTGATGAGCTAAGGT
The DNA here is from genome assembly GCA_951213105.1 of Amaurobius ferox. Lineage (NCBI taxonomy): Eukaryota > Metazoa > Arthropoda > Arachnida > Araneae > Amaurobiidae > Amaurobius > Amaurobius ferox. The sequence continues at coordinate 58,623,099 of OX578139.1, forward strand.
TTTATGCAATTGCTTCAGCTGTTACAACGCATGTTATACTATGCGGCGTGTTGTAATTTCGATATGCATTTCGACCACCAAGAAATAAAACCACTGAGTCATCATAATCGATTTTATTGAAATTCTATAACACGCTGTGGGAATTTCAGTTCACATTTTTGGTGAGGAAAAACGCGGTTGAAATAATTTATCGTTTTTGAATGGGAGTAATATTTGTACAGACAGTCAGAATGAATAATGACAAGGTAAATAAATGTATTTCCTTTTTATTACTACCCCTATATATAGAGAGTAATATATATGGAACATATTGTGACGGAGTTGAAAATTCTAATATGAGTTCTCGACGAAAGATCACGTTTCAAGTATCCATGAACGCGAAATTAGTTACGGAATTAGCTAAACTCCTGGTATGACACACATCGCCAAGTTCTTTTTAAATTCAAATTAGTTAACAATCCATAACCCTTTAGAGCCCAAGCTCGCCAGTTTCCACCATTTTGTCAAATCAATTTACCCATTGCATAGTGCTCGCGTTTCCGTGCTCGCGTTTAAGACGCAAGAAGTCTTCGAACTATATTTCAGGCATCCAGTCCACGCATGGATTACAATACATTTTACGATTTTCTAAATTCATGAATTTAAAAAAAATAAATTTTCTATTTTAGGAACATAGAATTAATTTAATATTACAAGTGTGCTCTGGAAATTTAACTTAAATCGGATGAAAACTCGTTGAGATTGTAATTAATTTTACGAATTTTACTTCTGAGTTAAAGGAACGTTTTTTTTTTCTGTTTTGCGATTTCATTTTCATTTATTGTTGTTTATATGCAACATTATGACTAGATGAATGTCAGTTTTCTAACTTCGCGAATTAAAAGATTCACATGATATAAATTATATAAGTTATTTTGGTGTTATTCTGCCAACGATAGCAAATTAGAAGGTTGTAAGCATGCATAGCGAATTTCAGCTCGTTTATTTAGGGCATATGAAAGGCGTATCTATATTATGTAGGTATCGGGCGCCTATGTACGATCCGATCAACGTCGGGTATATTTTCTAGTTTTCAACAAATGTCGCTAAATTCAAGGTGTACAACTTTTTTGCCATTTCCAATTTGGCTGATATTGTACTTTATATATTTGGGCGCGTATGTCCAATTTTTTTCCACTGAAAAATTAAATCCATGTGATTCCCGAAATGTGCGTCTACTCATTCACCTTTATTTGCGGTGCATTTTACGTTGTGAATCAGTTTATTCATACAATACAGTGCAAAATGCCTTTATAAAATTATTCTACCTTTATACAAACTAAACAAAGGAATAGTAAATGCTGAAAACAAATATTGTTTTAAGATTTAACCGTGGCAATTGATAACAAATGAAATAGTATGTAAGAATGGTTAGTTAAATTTAGCGTTTATTCCATCTATGAACTTAATCTAAATTACTAATGCGATGTTTTAAATGGAAAATAGGAGTGCATAAGAAATCCAGTGATCAGATTTCAATCTCAAATGGATGTTATAATGCATAACACATATTTGGCACTAAAGTACAAGTATATTTCATGCCCAGGGATGAAAGGGGAAGGAGTAACAATTACTCAAAATGTGTATAATGTGTATGGTATAATGTTCTTCAGCGATGCCTCCACATAGGCAGGATGGGACTGATGTGGCGCCATGGTTTAAATGCACATTGACACGGGTTGTAAACGTTCATAAAAGAGTTTCTAACAAATGTCAAAGTGCAAAACTAGAAATTTATAGCCCCTGTCAGGTGTGGCTCACATCGAGGCCCGGTCCAGGACCTCCCGGTTTTGGGACCCCGCCGGTCGTCATTTTTTATTGGGACGCATAAGAGATGAGTGTGACTTCGCAGGCCAGTAAGAGTAGTCGAAATTGAACCGCCAATTTCTCCACATCGTGAAACATCGAATGAGAAGACGATGTGACTGCCACCTTAAAATTTTGTTCTCTCCGTTTCAAAAATCTGAAGGGACTCGTTTTTAAATGAAAAATTAGACTCGATTCTGATTTCGTGAGTGTAGGTCTCCAAGGGTATTTGCACTTGTTTTCAAAGCCCGATCCGATATACATTTTGATGCAGTTTTTAGGCGCCGTGTCCGCTGCCCCGCTCTAGCGGCAGCCAGATGCATACAGCACAGAACCAACACCTTTTTTATCCGTTACGACCAAATGCACTCAGGTATAGCTCGTAGTCCAGCGCAACTTTTCAGCCAATCAAGTTCATGACTGCTCTAAGCCAAATCGAGCTAGGGCAGAGCCAGATCAAGAGATGCTTTCATCGGGCCGGTTATAGGAACATCGGTTATAGGAACAGCGAATACTTCGCCACTTTTGATACGCAGTAACACACAGCTCTGAATATAGATGGCTTAGTGTGTGGAAACCCCAGGCCGTCCGACTCATCAAGAGGACTTGAGCAACTAGTTGGACGACCGTAGATGGCGTAGTGTGGCGTAGTGGTCCCTTTGGACCCTTATACTATATTAAACCGTGACAACTTTGTGAACTGCAAGGACGGTACTCAACAGCAATCTTGATCTCACCTCACGATCGAGTCGACATGAGCGGACCTTTTGCGAGGTTCCCACCTTGTGCCTCTATGCAGCACGCGTTAGCCATCAGCTGAGTGCCACAACCGTCATCGGTACGGCATGTGTGAGGAATACTACCGTAAAGTTTATGAGGAATACGACCCAAGTGGCATCAGCCTGTTTGTAGTTCACAGTTATTCAGGAATCGCTTGGTCAAACCAACAATTGGGAGGAGGAGAAGTTAGCGAACTGTGATCACTGATTCCGCGACAATCCGCGATGGTATCCAGCATTTAGAGACCTCTCTAATAAACCGCGCATCCGTACGAACTGTGTTTTTAATTGAATAACCGAGACCTCTTCATCAGAATCTGTGGCAGCTCAAATGTTGGATTACTAGGCATCTCATCTGGGAAGAGGTATCGTAATATTTAAGTTCAGTTGTATTGCCATGTGTTATTGTGTGTTAAGATAATCTAAGTGTTAGTAATGAGTTAAACTGTGTAAATTTTCCGCACTGCACTACTTGCATGCAAAAATAATGAGAATTTAAAAGCAATATATATTAATTAGCCCGTGCAACCCGAGGTCAAGCTTGGTAGATTTGAGTGTAAAGTAACTGTGTATTATATTATTATTATTGTCGAATTTGAATATTTCATGTGTTAATAAATGTATTAGTGGCCACAAAATCCACTGTTTATTCCAGTGTAACGCAATGTACTTTGATTCTTTCGGTTCCTACTATAATGTTATTGGTTCAATTGGGGGACACTATGAGTAAAGAGTAGTAGTGTATATATATGAATTTCATCTCACCACAGTAGACACGCCTAATCCGTCTTTAGAATCTTCCGAAATAAACTGCAAACAAAGAAATAACAAATGTGAAAAGCAAATAGTGTTTTAAAATTTAAATCTGGCACTTGATAACCAATTAAATGGTATGTAAGAATGCTTAGGATTCAGAGATTATTTCAACTATTAATTTAATCTAAATTTCTAACGTGGAGTTTAATATGGAAAATAGAAGTACATGAGTAATCCAGTGATCGTCTCCCAGTCTGACATAGATACACATAATCCTTCTTTAAAATCAGTAAATATAAAACGTAAACAAAGAAATAACTAATGTTAAAAGCAAATGGCGTTTAAAAATTTAACTGTGGCACTTGATAACCAATGAAATCGTATGTAAGATTGGTTAGTTAAACTCTGGATTATTTCATCTATGAGCTTCATCTATATCACTAACGGAAAGTTTTATATGGAGAATAGAAGCACATAAGAAATTCACTGATCAGATCTCAATCTCAAGTAGTAACACGTTATCATTATTTAGAATCTGCCAGCATAAATCTAAAACAAAGACATAACAAAGGTTAAAATAATGTTGTTTCAAAATTTAACCGTGGCACTTGATAACCAATTAAATCGTATGTAAGAATGGTTAGTTAAATTCAGGTATTATTCCATCTATAAACTTAATCTGAATTCCTAACTTGAAGTTTTATATGGAAAATAGAAGCACATGAGAAATCCAGTGATCATATTTCAATCTCAAGTCGACACACCTAATCCTTCTTTAGAACCTGCCAGAATAAACTGTTACCGTAAGATAAAAACTAAACTTTTCTTTCACCTCCTGTTTCAATTTATCCGAGTCAATCTATTGAAGAAAAGTCCTAAACGTTTAAGTTGTTTAGTTTTCTCAATTTTATCTCTATTTTTTATCGACAGGCATATATTTTTAAGATTGGAAGGTTTAGGTTTTTTTTCTTAAAGTTTAATGAATTAATTTGACTTCGAATATTAATATAAAATTAATTATTATTTTTCAGTAAATATCTTTCTGTAAATGCATTTTTCATTTAACAACAGTTTCGGCAAAGGATGGAAAAAAACTCAAACAACGTAATGAAGCACCAATTAATGTTTGTTATCTATTTGTTAATCTGTGCTTGATTAAGTTGTTAGAGTTATTCCTTGCACTTTTCGTGATTTTTTATTTAATTAAAAATCGAGCACATGTTCTTTTTTCAGTGTTTATACTTAGTTAAAATCACATAGTAATAAGAAAAGATAAAACATAGTTTTTTAAAGTAACCTCTTTTATTATTTGTACAGAACTAAAACATTTGAAAAATTTACATATTTAACCCTGCTTTTATGTTCGGGTTTACTTGACCTGACATATTTATCATTTGTTTATATACAAAAAATAAACATGATATATTTCCACAGTATTTCGTGGTTTATTTTTGTATAGTTCGTATCAATACGGTCCGATTCGGCATTTTTATAAATATTTATTTAAAACACGTATTTTTGTTTGGAATGGTTTAACAATGATCGATAACAATAGCTGCAGCAAGTTATATCTTTGTCATTTTATTTACTATTCGTCGAAAAATGTTCCAAATCACTTGACTTGAGAGCGCTTGCAAGGTCAAAGGTGATGCTAGTTTGAGAAAGTTGGCTTATGATCAAAATATTTCCGCCCGTTGTTACGTATTATATGAGTCTCAACGATCCGACGGTAAAATTGTGTCGGTGCAATAGTTGTGCCAGTAGAATATGCTACTTACAAAATATGCCAAATCGCAGACGTCTGAGTGACGCTGGCATATCTAACAGAATCATCCCTCACAGCAAAGATCGCCACATGTGACAGTGACGTTGTAGTCACGTGACACTTGGGTCACAATGTGACATCATATTTGTTACTTCTATGCGACGTTACTTATTAGTAACTTTGTAACTTCATTGTGACTATATTTTGTGACGTTTCCACAATTTAATTAACACGTAACAATGTTACGACATTACAATGACAACTACAATGTGACATCAAAAACAAGTTAATATGCGACGTCACAAACGACCATGAAAATAACCAAAATGTCTTCGCTGTGACCTCAATATGACATTGCCGAGACGTACTGCGACGTCCTGTGACGTCCCAAAGTCACAGTGTGACGTAGATCTTACGTCACCGTAAAAAAAATGCTGTTAGGGATCTGACAGCGAAGATGTATCAGAGTATGAAATTCATACAAGTGACGAACGTGAATATGAAAATTCTGACGATGATTGCTATATTGTTATGCAGCCTGTTCATATACTGCCCAGTGCATTCGATCCAAGACTCGTAGCATAAAGTGGAAATTGGATCTGCCTCGACATTAAGAGTTCGTGGAAAATAGTGGGAAAATGTAGTTAGTTACATCAAAGTTACTAAAAATTTGGTAATTATTAGTTTCCGAAAAAATACTCCTACACGCTTCATCATGCTGGAAAACAATCTTTGAAAAAAAGCAGAGAAAATATTGACATCCTGTACAAAGAATTGCTTACTTTAAATGTCTAGAACATACAAATCAACGTCAACAGAAGCTTTATATATAATAACGGATATTATACCAATAACGCTATCAATTGAAAAAGAAATGATAATAGCAAATATATATAGACTCAAAAAAGAATGCTATATAGAAAATAAAACATTAAATCCAAAAATATTCGCATGTAAGCCAAATATTAGGATTTTCCAGCCAAGTCCCAAATTCTCGACACATTTCACAAAAATCAATATATAATAAAATCGAAGGATATGCTGATGGATTAAAAGATCATATTGACACATTTTTAGTTTTTCGTATTTTTGAGGGGAAAAAATGTCATTACTGAATAACCAATGCTGTTTAGAAAACATGATTCCATTTTCAAAGTAGAATTACTTGCTTTTTATAAATGTATTAAATGATTTATTGATCATCTAATTTCACCTAAATAATTATATTTACATATTATCAATCAGATCAGCACTCTACAACGATAAAAATATCTGATGTGGGCAACACATGACTTTCTTTATATAATGCAATGAATTTATTACTTTTACAATAAAAAAATAGATTTTTCTTATAGTAGATATTTATATTCTTTCCAAGATATTGAATTTTCGTCAATTAATCGGCATTTTCATTATTTAGTGCCATTTTATCCATTTGGCGAGATTTTCGTTATATTGGCAACTTTTGAAAAGTTAACATGTTTCTCAACAGTTAATATATTTTTTTAATTTATAGGATTTTTTGAAAAATTTATTTAAAAAATGTGCATTATCTCGAGAACGGTTCATGCTAGCGTTCTAAAGTTTATGTCAATCGTTTTCTAAGGAAAAATTACATAAGAAATGTCTATTTGCGTAACTTTATTAAAGGTTCTGATTTTTTGATGATTTTTTCAAAATTTCACTCGAAAATTTAGGGGAGTTCTGAACATTCAATTACGTTTAAAAACAATAGGCTTCCAGTATTCACGGATTGCGATTTTTGTACCAAATTTCATTCGAATCGCTCTATTTGTTCGTGAGACATCGTCTCCAAAGTCTCACTGACACACACATACACACACACACAGACATCACCTCAAAAATGTTTGATTCATGATCAGGGATGCTTGAAACGTGCTCTCCCGTCGAAAACTCGAATTCGAATTTTTGACCCCGTCACAATACTTTCCTTATACATTATGCATATAAGGAAAGTAACAATAACAAATTTTCAACTTTAAACAAAATGTATGCTACAATAAATATGGTGCTATAATATCCAAGTCAAATGGATTGAAGCAGATAAAGAGTATATAGCAAATGAAAATGCAGATAATCTCGCGAAATCAGCGATCATAGATACCACTAAAAATGCAATAAATAATAATAATCTGTATTCAAGCTCTGTTTCTGCATTTCATCAAATTCAATAACCCATGCATACATTACACTCGCTTTCATGGCCATTGAAATTCCCGTTCCATCTTTCGAATATGTCTGAGGAAAGCATTAACAAAATAAGACAGACACCATTCACGCCTCGTTTCCTAACACTTTAGCTTCGTGTTTCAATCAACCTCTGTCTCGGTTTCCAAATAGCGCGATGAATAAGAAGTGCTTTCAAAGCAATCTATTGGAACTCATTCAATCTGGATTGGAAGAACTTTTCAGGAGACATATCCTGAATAATCGTTTTTGTGGAAGCAGTTCCATGGCAGTGATTGGTTGAAAACGTGTTACAATTTAGGTAAGTGGTGGGGGTTCGGTGGATCGTAGCAAATGGGATTTATAAACTTCATCCAAAAGAGAGGATGATAATTTGGATAGCACATGACGTATCCTGGAGAATAATCTACAAAATAACCAAAATGTCATTTTATTTGTTTTGTTATTTACATATGCAGATATAGCTCATTTATGCAGTATTAAATTCTTTGAGCTATATATATTTTTAGCTCAACGCTACATTTTGCTACTGCATTTTAACCCGAAGGTTATACCCGAATATTGCAAATTTGTGCTTTCTGTACATACTCATTAAAATTATTAAAGTGATATTCGTTTACAGGTATAATATCTTTTTCAGTGAGAACTTTACGAAATGTTCTAATATTTGTATTATATAGACACAAATGAAATCATCATTTTCATCACTGTGATACAGCACCTTGTGATCATTTATGGACATTGAAGATGGGTGCTGCAGTGTTGGAGGTCACACTTCAATTTTTCCCTCTCTTTCTAATATAAATAATTAAATCAATGGCAATAATTAAATCGCATGTATGGTCATCCAACTTGGATGTTGTCTATTGTTTTGGTATCTAATCATTTTTATTAGGATCCTTTGACAAAAGCATTATGTGTCTATCCTGCACACCTATTTTTAAAGTAATTGATGTCTTGGAAAGTTTGTAAATTTTTAAGTTATATCTCCTATTACACTGGCGTCCTTATTTCATAGTAACATGCATATAATTATTCTTTAAAGAACAATATGAAGTTAATCTTATATTCATTTACAACATTGAAATGCTCAAATAAAAAATTTCTATTACTTCAGTTCAAGTAATATGCAACGTGGTGTAACATAACATCTACCACTCAAAAATTTCAATAATAAATGCATTGATTTCCATCTGCTTGCAGAATGGTCAAATGGATAATATTTTATTAGCAAAAATGTAAAATATGCCAACAAACTTGGTATTTTCGTTTCAAAAGTTTATAATGAACCTTGTTTCCCTAATCCGGAATCGAACCACGGATCTTCGAACTGACCAGCCTGAGCTCTAACGTTGAGACACTGGGACGGAATTGAAAAATCTAATTGAAGAATCTAGTTGAATTAGACTATGCATTTCCACACTCTAATATTAGATTGACGTGGAACTGACAATATGACCGACCACATCTTTCTATGTTTGCCTCAAATTAGCCGTCTGCCTGCTAATTTTATCAACCAGGTTAGTTTCCTACGTGGTCGTTGACCTCCCGATATGAAATCGATGCTCAATATATATATACGCTCAGTCTACTGGATCTTCTATATACTCAGTTCACTGAATCCATGCTAGCTGCATTAGGGTCACTTTCACACCTCAGATAACTTTGCACTAACTTACATGGTTGATTTGTTCGCTGCATGGTTGATTTCATGGTTGATTTGTTCATTAGTTCGAACCATGGATCATCTTAGTAGCCAGCAGATGCTCTATTAAGCCATTGAGCTACTGAAATGGAATTACACACTCTTATCATTGAAGTGGACTCTGTAAGCTGCTGGGATTTATATCTAGATCTATGGTTCACTATTTCATAAAATTACACTCACTGAATGTGCTTTACAGATAAAATTTGAATTATTTAAATATTTGTATATATATATATATCTATAAGCACACAAAGGTGGACGCCAATATATATTTTAAAACCACCAGACAAAACTCAAGAAACTTTTCAACGAATTCGCTGTTAAATATTTAAGGTATTTAAGACGACTACATACAAATATTGAGGAAAGGGTTTGATTGAACATAATTTGAATATATAAAATTTTGTGGCATAAAGTAAAATTTTATTAGATGGCTGGGAGTTTTTGAATATACAGTATTGTGGCAATTAATTGAGAAATGTCATTTTTTTCGTTTTATCACACGTAAGCTTAGGAAGAAGCACTCCAAATTAGCTCAGAGTTCAAATTGCAGTTATGATCAAAGTAGCAGGTGTTCGTATGCACCTGGTAAGTAGCAGGTGTTCAAATTCCTCCGCCAGGTGGCAGGTGTTCCGCAGTGGTAGTTTCTCAGTTGTTGCGGGGCTCATTAGCGTCATGGATATCAGCGCGGAAACACGTGCTAAAGTGATTGCGCTTAGAGAACACACTTCTAAGACGTTCGAGGAAATAGGTAAAATATGTGGAGTGAGTACAGCAAGTGTCGGGAGGATCTGGAAGCGGTTTCAGGAAATGCTGGAACCAACCGCTCTGGATGATGCGGCCGAAAAAGATCAACTTCGACTCGTGACGACAAAACTTTACATCGAATGAGTGTTAAAAATCCTCGATTAACCAGCTTTGACCTGTCTAAGTCCATGGTGGCAGCTGGTGTTGATATTGCAACTTCAACAGAGCGGTACAGGCTGTTAGAACGCGGACGGAGTGCACGTCGACCGTACATGAAGCAGCTTCTGACGCTTCGCATGAAGAAAAAAAGGTTGGAATGGGCACGAAAATACAAAACATGGACTTAGAAGAACTGGGAGAAAGTTTTATTTTCTGACAAACACATTTTGTGGTTCAGGGATTTAGATCTATGTTCGTGAGAAGGAGCCAAGGAGAACCTCTCAATCAGCACCACATCAATCAAGCACCCAAGCATCCGCCCAAAAAGATGTTTTGGGGTTGTTTCAGCGTTTTGGGGACATAATCTCTTGTTCCCGTAGAGGGAATGATGAACAGTGCCAGTTACGAAGTCATATTGACCCGAAAAGTGCTTCCAACCATGGCTAAACTGTAGCCGAACGGAGATTGCGTTTTCCAACAAGACAGCGCGCCACGTCACACTTCGAAGCGAATCAAAAATTTCTGCTCAAAAAAAAATATTACCGTACTGGATTGGCTCGGGAATTCACCAGACTTGAATCCCATAGAAAATTTGTGGGCTATTGTCAAAAAACGGCTTCACAAATTTGACTGTACGACGATGGACAAGCTAATTTCGGCCGTTATTGACATATGGTTCAGAGACGTTGAAATTAAAACTACATGTGCTAGTCTAGTACATTCCATGCCGAAACGTGTCTGTGATGTTATAAAGTCTCGGGGAGGTCATATCACTTATTAGTTTTAAATGTATCCATAGAAAACTTGAATAAAACTGAATTTTATAAAAAAAAACTGCATTTCTCAATTAATTGCCACAATACTATAAATATGTTATGAATATATTGTAATTAAACATACAGAAGTAATACATTATAATATAATGTGACAGAAATTTTCTAAATCATACTTCACATGACTTCCATTTTTAAGAAGATATATCCCAATACATCTCAAATTTTTAAATTTCCAAATGTATTTGACACATATTATATATTGTACACATATTGTATTTGACACATATTGTATATTACATTGCATACTCGTTTTATAGATATCATTATAAATCTTAGTTTCTTTTAAAACATCAATTTATTTCGAAAACAAATCTAAATTTCGGTTATATCTATGCATTACGTCCATTAAAACGCAACTATTTTATATTCCGAGTATATATCTTCGAAAATATTGAAACTCATCTTTTCGTGTTTTGGATAAGTCTCTACAAGGTACGACCGAAATAAAATATTGAAACAATATTTAATCTTCGTTTCTAAACACATAGGACCAGACCTTGTGATTCAATCCCTTCAGACTTTTAAAACGACTTTCAAATGAACTGCGAATAGGAAGCGCTTCAAATGAGGTGCATTGAAACCAATTCAATTCAATTTGAGTATGGTTTTCAATAGACAAATCAGCGCGAATATTAAAGTTTGCGTAAAAAGTTTTTTAACAAGACATGTTGCAAGATTGTGGCAAATATTTGCACATTAAATTTCTTATCAATTGGGATTCATGAAATTTGTAAAAGGAAAATGAAATGCATAATATATATATATATATATATATATATATATATATATATATATATATATATATATATATATATATATATATATATATATATATATATATGGAAATGTAATGCCTTCTTGACTAATTGAAAATTGTACATGAAGGTAGCAAATGTGTTTATGCATTAAAGAAAACAAGAATTATGTACTAAGATGAAAAACAAATATTTACTTTTCGTTAGTTATATGAGGACGTCACATTTGGGTCATTAACAAAATGATGTTCAAAAGCAAACAAACCGAACAAAACATATGGTATGTGATCACGCCGAATCTTCACACGAACTTTACAACGATTTTTTTATGCTTTCAATGAGGTGATCAACTATCGCAGATGCGAGAAATGACCATTCCTGCTATAGGGCAGTTTCCATCTCTCTGAGACTGGCTGGGGGTGGTAAACGTGCAGAGACAGCACACCCTAGGGCATCCCAAAGGTTTTCAATGGGACTGAGGTCGGAAAAATACGCCGGACACTCCATACGAGAAATGCCCTCACTTTTCTGGTATTCGTCAAAGATGTTAGCTCGATGTGGACGGTCATTATCGTCCACAAGTATGAAATCTGGACAAAGTGCTTTAACGCAGAGTCTCGCAATGGCGTCTAGGACTTCATCCAGATACCGTGCAGCTGTCACAGAACAGACGGTAAAGATATGCAGCTCTGTGCGATATCAAATAGAAATTCCAGCCCACACCATGTACTGCCACCTCTGAATGCATGATGTTCGATGATGATCTTGGCTATCTCAACCTGCAAAATATTATTTATCTCCTCCTGCAAAATATTATTTATCTCCTCCTGCAAAATATTATTTATCTCCTCCTGCAAAATATTATTTATCTCCTCCTGCAAAATGTTTCCAATTTTTTGTTTAAATAGAAGATATAAATTTCCTCAAGGCCTTTTTCAAAAGATCGAGAGAGGTTTATGCAGAATTTCAAAAACGAGTTTTTAAATATTTTCCAGAATTCTCCGTATTGCCCAGATTAAAACTGTCACCAAGAAAACAGTTTTCAAAGTAAGGTCTTAAATATTTGTCACCATGAATTCTGATTCTTTAGCGCAAGAAAACTGCATTTGTTTAGTTGTCACTTTATGAAGTTTTACAGTTAAATAAAGGATTCAATAACTCTCATTTAAAAGCGCATGCGGGGAAAGTACTAAAAAATTTATTGCTATAAAACCAAACTGATTGCTATATTTAGTGAGCGCTAGATGCAGAATATGTAGCTAGTAAACTCTATTATTACAGTGCTACTCGAAAAAATTGCTTCAGCCACACCTTTTCATGACTTGGATGGAGGGAAAGGACAGTGACACATTCCGGTACGCTATATTAAACATTTATTTTAAAAATACTGAAATTTTCGTGGTAATGTAAATTTCTCTATGGTTTATCTCTTATCAAATCTGTGATAAGTGTGACTGTCTTCATAGTTTTACCATTCAATGTTTTTCACTGTAAAACATTTCTGTGAAATTTCGTTACAAAAATGATAATTTAAGAAATGGAAAATATTTTTCTTTTATGCAACAACGATTTGCATGTACAGAAAACTATAGATAAAATTGCCAAGGAGGATCTTTCTTGCTCTGCGAGTTGCAGAGTCCTTTTCAACGACCATAACTTGTAATTTCGTCTTTGTAGCTCAATTGGGAGAGCTTCGGCTGATCAGTACGAAAATCCGTGGTTCCCGTCCCTTATGGGGTACTTTACAATGGCGTCTGAAAAAATTAACCGTGTATCTTAGTGCAGTAATGTTGGGGAACTAAATTTGATTATTACGGATTCAGTGATAGCGGGACCCAGACTCTCCCCAGATCCACCAGAAAGTTCGTTTGGTGGGATGGTAGACCTTGGGTGCCTCCTGAATGCAGGAGGAATCCTTTCCCGGCCGTGCAGATAGCTACTCTAAACCCAATATGTGAGTCGCACGGTCTGGGGTCTTCAGACTCTCCCCAGATCAAAAGTTGTCGAGAATCACGTCGGATACTGAATCTGGATTCATCACTGAAGAGGACGAGGCCCCAATATTGCCTGGCTCCACGAAAGGCGGGCTCTCTCCTGTGATCTGTTGAAAGGAACACACACCACTGTTCACAAGGCTTAAATGGCCTTATCTGATAAGCGTCTGCATTTAAGATGCCTAGAAATTGTTGTTCCAGACGCAGAAGTGAGATCATGAGTGAGCTTTCTAGAAGGCATCTCTCGATGACGTCGGACAGTTAATGCCACGTATCGTCATCCGAAGTGTAATGGCTCTTGGGCATTCTTGGCCGGGCCTCCTGGTGATAATACCCGTTCTTTGGAATTGATGCCATAACTTGAATACCACCGTTCGAGACACTTGTAAATATCGAGCTAGCTAGCTTTACTTGAGACTGCTCAGCTGCAAGCCTGCCGATTGTTCTTCATCTCAGTCCAGCGTCTAACTAAACGATTAAGTGAATTCATTTCAACTGAAATCAGTCCGTATCGTGATTTTTTCTGCAAGAAACACACTTCTAAGGACGAAATTCTTCGATTCGGAAGACGGCCATTTTCATGTTTTCCTACTAAACATAAGCTTTTAACCGTTTAACAAACACTGGATGCTAGCATTACAATAGCCGTTCCCCAATTATATGTGACACACATTTTTTTAATGCTGGTTGTAGCTATTTTGAATTATTGCGAAACAATTTGAATTTTGGACACCAGTGTATATGTATACACGTATATAGAAAATGAGCATATCTCACCAAAAACAAGCATATTTTTCACTGGGCACGGCATCATATCTGCCACAGAAGGTACGACATATCATTATTTCAGGAGAATATTAGCGTACATTCAGAATATTCCCTCAAGGCTTAAATGCGTTATTCAAGTAAAAACATGTGTTTTTCAATAATTTGCTTCAAATTCGGATAAAAAAAAGTTTATTTGTCTTTGGTTTTCAAAATTTCAATTGTATATCATTATTTGCGCTCATGAAAAGCTGTTCTAACTTTGTTTTCATTTAATTAAATCATGGTCTTAATCACTTTATTAATTTCTTTAATTTTATTAAAACATAAATTTTTAAATAAAGTTATTATTCAGCTTTTAAATTCCATATTTAAGATTACGACCTTATTGCCAAATTTTATCCTCAAGAATTTTATTTTAAATATTTAAAGACTCTAATCTAAGAAATAATTTAATAATTACCAACTTTATCCTAAATCTCAAAAGTATATATAAGAACGTATATATAAGAAGAGAAAGTATATATAAGAACACTCATTTATTTAAAATTTATAGTACTAATTAGTCTAATTTTCATGCGTTATCCACAACAAGGTTTTGGACATAAATCCTTGGCAAACAATTCTAAGAATTCTTTCAAACTCAGCGTAATGGAATTTCCCCTCATGTCTAGAGTCAGCTAATCCTTTGAAATGATATGCTATGAGGAGACATATTTGAATTCCTGAACCCCAATTATTTTTTGCACTGGTGAAAGAGAGATCTTTCTCAGCATTACGGAAGGATGTGATTTCGGGAATTAAGTCAACCGAGAAAGAAACACGGCATTTCAGATGCTCTGTTATGGTTTTAAAAACACGCATCACTGTCATTCCTTAGAGTGAGCACACGATGTGTTTTAATTAGAAGCCGAGTTTGAAGTTTTCCAAAATTTAAATTCATTTTAAACGTAGCTTATATAGTAATTAAAGGTGTCTGGTGATTTTGGAATATAAGATTATTTTATTATTTAGCTAAAAATAAAGCTTTAAAAGAAAGTAGAATGAGATAAATATTACGTTAATATTTTTGTTAAAACTTTAAAAAATTAAACACTTAAAATCTGATTTTCTGATATTTACTGTACAAAACAAAACTTTATAAAACCTTGATTTCTAAAAAGTGGAATTCTTGGAAAGTTTAATGAAAAGTTCAATGGAAAGTGCAATTGATATAACTACGATTAGAGTTAGGATTGAAATTAGAGTTGAAATTTGAGTAGAATAAGACCTGAAATTTAAGACATAAATTGTCTATAATGTTTACTAATTTATTTGCAGGAATTATAGATAACATTTCAAAATTTGCATTTATAATGTTTGATTCATACATCACTCATATAAAAGTTAGATATTTTCTTCAAAATAGTATTTTATTTATTTTCTTATTGCTATACCAAAATATCTTAAATACATAATAAAAACATGCTCTTCGCTAATAAAGAATATATTTATTTCGTAAATAAATGGTTATGATTTATATTTATATCTATTTTTAAAACGTTTTGCGTTTTATTTATTTTTTTAATATCTTAATAATTTTATTAATTTTACATAGACCATCTACGCCCAATAAAATTTATTTTTGTAAAAATTATTTTTGTCTTAAAGACATATTAAAACATGCTCTTCGCTAATAAAGAATATATTTATTTCGTAAATAAACGGTTATGATTTATATTTATATCTATTTTCAAAACTTTTTACGTTTTATATATTTTTTTAATATTTTAATAAATTTTTTAATTTTACATAGACCATCTATGCTCAATAAAAATTATTTTTATAAGAAATTTTGAAAAACAGATTCATAAACAAGATAAATTATATTTTATGCTACAGAGAAATTTAAATGTAATACATTATATTTCAGTGTGTTTAAGTTGAAATATTGTAAATAGAATTTCAAAAAACATTTAATATTGCCATTCACTTCTCTAGTTTAAAGATTTGCGAATCTCAATCGTATTGTGTCTTAATTCTTTATTCTAAAGATTTGCGAATCTCTAATATGTTTTAACAGATACCGTGATCAAAATGAAGTTGAAAATTCAAAGCCATCTTCAGTCTTATCTTCAGTCAAACTCAACCATGCTTAGAAATAATCTACGAATCTACATTATTAATTATCTTTAAAACATGCAAAAGCAATTTTCTATAAAAAAAAATATTGGTTAGTGTCCCTGTGTCTCCGCGGAGTAAGGACACGATAAATATATATGTTGGAAAATCGTTTCGAGAGGGGATGGATCAGAAGAAGGAGGGAACGATCCCTGTGTTTGCCAGTCTAAATTAAGCCAGTCTCTTTTAGGCTCCAGTCTAAAGGGGGTGGCTCAAGGAATCATTGTCATCCGTACCCTGTGGTGCGCCGCAGCAATGTCTTGTGCTTTTAAAAAGGTTCACGCTTCTTTGGCTAAATAAGCGAATCATTAAATTATAAAGTTCTTAGCTGTTTGCAGAAAACAAGAAAGATCAATGATGCATAAAGTATTAATTATGAAACCCTTTTCAACTGAAATGGAATTTTATTTAAACGTCTCTACAATGCGATACATTCAGCAGTGATATTTTAAAAATTATCACAGTACTAGAATTATTTATTATAGTTTATAACATAACTTCATTGAAATAAATGAACTTTATTCAAATGACGTCATCGAAATATAAATCGTCTTAAACTCTATGTAAAAGCAATAAATATTTCAGTCACATCACTTTTACCACAGACTCTAGGGATAAATAATTTTGCGTGAAAAAAATTCAGCAAGTCAGATATAACTCCTCTTAGAATCCCGTGCTTACATTCTACATCCATTAAAATTAGGCTTCGTTGTATAAATAATCAAAGTTTAATGATCATTTAAACTCGAAAATATTATAATTGCGTTGTACAGAATATAGATGTACAAAAAATACGCAAAAGTATATCCGTTTTAGGACGGATGCAACACCAAATATAAATGCAAAAGAATTTAAAAATCACGATTTTTATACTGGATAAAAAAGATGGATGCCATTTTTTATTTTGAAGTGGATCACATGATTTCTTCATATAATATGTGTGTAATTATTATTTTAATTTTTATTTATAAAACCACCAAACATATTTTGCTGAAATGTTTATATATATTTTATGAGATAATTTGAATATTTCTTAACATTTTAGAAGCAATTTGTGAATTTTAACTTTGCTTAAAATATGTTTGAAAAATTAGGTCCTAAAAGGTCCAATGTATTTCACTTTTTCAACTCGCGTTCAAACCAAAACTAATTTGATGATAAATTTTAATTTGCATTCCCATACGTCCTACAGACCGTCTCAAACACATACTAAAATATGATTTTGATAAAGCTAATTTTACGGCAGTTACCTTGCGAACGGACAGATAGACAGACAGACAAGCAGTCAGACAGACGGACATATAGACAAACAAAATAATACTTTAACAGTCATAAACACTTTTCAACTATGTTGGAAAGTGTTTAAAAATAATATTGGTGTGGTTTAAAAGCATCTTGCCAAGGGCCAATGTAACTCTATATTTCGTAAAATTAAGTTTTACATTTAATAGGTAATTATCAAACTTAATGGTTCGCCAAAAACATTTAAATTGTGTTGTTCTTGAATAAAAGAGAAGGACAACTAGACTCTCTCATTTTGATAGAAACGTTTTTATTGAGAAGTTGTTAATAAAAATGATGAGGAATGTAAATGAATGAATAGTAAATTGACTTATGAAAATTTAATTTGTTAATAATTGTGGTGCTAAGCAAACATATTGCTCTTATTTTAGGAAATTACTCCGAATTAACGTGATCGTGAATCATATAGTTCGTACATTTCTATCGTGTCCGCAATAACATATCATTACCTCTTTGCACGAGTTCCTAAAATATAATAATTAATTAAAGTACTACATATTGAATTCCATATTTTTAACTTTTAAAATAAATTATTATTTATTCACACATCTTATTGCTATGATTAAAATTACATTAATTTTAATAAACGCTTAAGGAGGAGAAAATGCACCGTGTGACATCAGGTCATATAATATTATTCCAAAATCAACAATTGATCTAATATAAACGCAGACTGGCACATACCTATGCTTTTGAGTTTCTTGCTTAGCATACTTGGAATATTTGCCGCTTTTTTCTGACATTTGACTCAAAATAACCACTACACTGCTTGAAAATACGACTATCCGAACTTTTGAATAATCATTCTTTCTCTCAATTCTCTTGGGCAGTCATTACTTGAATATCATTCAATTATCTCCTTCTTGCCTCATAATTTTGCTGGGGTTCAGATAACTCCTCCGTTCTCACATTGATTGCTCCTCAGTGCGATGTAGCATCATTTCATCTTTGGCTACTTTAGTTTCCAATGCTGTTTGGTTTAAGCCTTGGTCCTAGGAGATCTTTTCCTCAACCACACCTGCAATTTATGTGACGTGAATTTATTGGGGTCATGACCTTCCGGGCCAAGACTGTCGTAAAACGGTGCCTAAAAGTCTGCGCTTTGTTTCGTTGCAAATAGTTGTGAATATCAAAACTGCATAATTGCCTCCTGGTCTCACAATAACATTTTAGAGTTTGAATTTCTAGTCCATTTACTAAGAAGAGACATACTCCAAGATCAGTCATGTTGTGTGTGATGTATCCTCTACTGCGCTATTTATCCCCTGAAGGTAATTTTGAAAACTATCCTACTTAATAAAAAGAGATGGTTGTCTCTCTCTGTGTGTGGTCTGTAGAGGGGAATCAGCTTCGGACAACAACGAAATTTAGAACAGAGGTTTCTTAAAATTTGAATTATTCTTTCAGTTATTTTATGATGAAGAACAATTTTGAGCAATTTTAACACACATCGGCTGTTTGGCGAGCGAAAATTTTATTACAGAGTTTCAATCTCGACGTTATCGTAAATATTGAAGAAAGTTCTTTCTAACAATGTTCTAAGGGAATGCGTTAAGTAATTACTTCAATATATTTTTAACTTAATTTTGAATTACTCGAATAGGCACTTGTTAAGTGTTCTATTTCCTATTTCGTCGTATTTGAAAATGAAAGATTAGAACAGTTATATTCTTTCACAGAACTCAGAGCGTATATTTTCGCAGTATAACAAAACAATTTTTACTATATTACTTGACTTTTTAAGAATTTCCGAGCAGGCGGATTAAAATTAAAATTTTAAATTTCCGCTAATAAAGTGTGTTTTATTTTTCTTCCGTCCCCTGTCGTTATGCAATGGACTGGGCTTTCTAAGTGGAAAAGTGGTTGTGCGCATATCTGATGGCAAAGCACAATGATTTGAAAATTGAGTGGTGTTAGATCTATATTTGTATTTGCTATGAAGCCGACGGTTATTTAGAACATGGGCAACGGCTGTAATATGTTCCAGTTTCACATAAAATCACTTTCGCACACGATGATAGATATTTCTAAAAAGTATGCTTGACCTTCTGAAATAGGTACCTGCAGTTAATGTTCTTGATAAGGAGTAGATATTATCGCCGAGTAGTTTATTATGTGTTAGGTTCGCTAAATATATTTAACAGGTTAATTTATTTTTAAACATATATAAATTATCTACCTTCTACATATTTAAAAGCGAAAATAACAACTGCATTCCAAAGCTAACCGGCATTCCCTTTACCTCGAATTGCGATGCCATTAATTGGCCTAGAACCTCGCGTATTCTTTTAATGCAGCTTTTGATCCGAGGATGAATTTGAAATATTGGAGACTTCAAAAAATTCGATATCTTTATCTCCTCTTTTCTGCAGAATATTCCCATTGTTTTTGTTTAAATAGAAGATAAATTTCCTATAGGCTTCAGAAGCCGGATTTTTCAAAAGGTCGATATTTATGTTTTTTCTGCAGAATTTCAAAAACGAGTTTTAAATATTTTCGCCAAATTCTCCTTATTGCTCATTTTAAAACTGTCGCCAAGAAAACAGTTTTCAAAGTGAGATCTAAAATATTTGTGATCTTAAATTATGATTATTTAGCTCAAGAAAAGTGCAATTTGTTTAGCTGTTTCTTCAGGTGTTAAGTTTTACAATTAAATTAAGGATTCAATAACTTTCATTTAAAAGCGCGTGCTGGGGGGGAAATTGTTAAAAAAATAATTGCTATAAAAACTGATTTCAAAACTTAGTGGACGCTAGATGTGTAATACGCAGCTAGTAAACTCTATATTATAGTGGTATTCGAAAAAATTACATTAGCCACAATTTTTCATGACTTTGATGGAGGAAAATCACAGTGGCACATTCTGTTTTGTTACTCTGTATTAAACACTTTTTTAAAAAAAACTGAAATTTTCGTGGTGATGTAATTTTCTCTAGCACCACTGTCTTATCAAATATGTGATAACGGTGTCACATTTCTGTTTTCATAGTTTAACCATTCAATGGTTTTCACTGTAAAACATTTCTATGAGATTTCTTTATTGAAATGGTAGTTTAAAAAATGGGAGTTGTTTTCTTTTATGCAACAACTTTGTCCATGTCAAGAAAACTATAAATATAAATTGCTAAGCATCGCAAATACATATTCTGCATATGAAGAATCTTTCGTGCTCTGCGAGTTGCAGAGTACCCTTCAAAGATAATAGTTTGTAATTTCGTCTTTGTAGAAGCGAGGCGAGCGTCGAAGAGAGCGTCGGTTGATCTGCACTAAAATCCGTGGTTCGAGTCTCTTCTGGGGTACCATGGTTCTCTAATGACGTCTGAAATAATTTACCGTGCAGTTTAGTGCAGTAATATTAGGGGACTACAATTAATTATCACGGATTCGGTGAACTCTGGCAGTTTGGACGCCGAATTCGAATGGAGATCTCAACGACAACGCAAATTAGTAACTAACACAAAAATAGTATCAGGAAGTTAATCTGAGGTAGTAAATCTGAGGTAGCAGGAGGTGGTCAGTCAGATTGTCCAGTTGCACGTAAATCTGACACTAGAGGGAGAGGAATAGATATTCCACTTCGATGATAAGAACGTGTGCCAATTTCATCCCAGTAATTTAATAAGGGAATCGTCTGCTGACCTGTATGAAAATACGTGATTTGAGTCCTGACAAGAATAGTAAGATTCTTTAATTATCGGCTGGAATAGCAAGATTCTTTAAGTCCCGGCTGAAATAGCGAGGTTCTATAAGTCTCGGCTGGAATAACAAGGTTCTTTAAAAAAGACTTAACCATAATTTAACCACCTTATTCACATCGCGGATGTTTCAAGTTATATACGGAAAGCAAACCTTAGTATGACACAGCAGGTTAATGCTGCTAGCCGGCTAAGAAATTCTTTAAATGATACAAACCATTTGTGCATTTTCATCTTTCTTTACTAGTAATAGTTTGTCGGTCTTATTAGTACTAACCATGAGGATACAACATATCCCAGAAGCAGCTGTTTGAAGCCGTACATCTTAATTGATTTGCTTAATTTTATCATTTAAAATCCATCTTTCCCATTAAAGTCCATTTCCAATATTTTATACAGAAAATTTTGTACAGAACAATTTTGTAAAATAATTCTTATAACTTATCTCATGTCAGACAATCTTATGTCGGGAATAGGCTAATCACTTGAAATGAAACGGTACTGGTATATTCCCTTTCTTAAGCCTGAATTCTCTTGTTCCTTGTGAGAAATATATCCCTTCATTAGCATAAATATTTAACTCTAGAATTTAAACTATGCATTAAAGCAAACAAATGGAATTTTCGAGACCGTACATCAGGTTTGAAGAGATATTTTAACATCCTTCGTTTTCTGGGTAAATTAAAATTAAAGCGAGACATTTATTTAGAATTATTTGAGATCTTGATAAAAGTTTAATATATTGACGAATTCAAAATTAAATTCAGACGTAGAAAAGAAATAATTAAATGCATAGTACTAATATTTAAGCCTGGCAAGGACATGGAAACTAACACATTAATAAAAAGTATCAGCAACTTGTTTTTAATAAGTCTTATTTTATTTAATAATGCGTGGCGCTCAGCGTCGAGATATTATCTTAATTAGAACATGGCTGCGTTCGGTTCTGCTCCGTGATCGATACTATAACTGTATAAAGTTTCAGCTTCATATATCACCAGGGGGTTTCTGAATGATTTGAAAATACTTTTTGCCCTCCCCATGATTGTTTCCGCCCCCCGGGAGCAAAATTGAAAATTGGCTCAATTCTGTTTTACACCGTAGTTGATATATAAGTCTGCAAAGAGTCAGTCTTTAAAATCGCAAGGGCGTCTGGAGCGTCTGGAAAAAGTATTTGGAAAGAAAATAACATATTATACGCCCCTAGGCAGTGTAATAGAAAATTCGACTAGAATATATTCTGTATCGTGATTGATTCTTAATATACGTCTGCAAAGATTCAAACTTTTAAATCCGAAACGGCATTTGAAGCGTCTGGAAAGACTTTTCGGAGAGAAAAGAACATTTTCTACGCCCCTAGGCAGTGGAATCGAAAATTTAACTACGACAGACTCTGTATCCTTGTTGATTTTTACTATACGTCTGCAAAGTTTCATCCTTTCAAATCACAGAGGGCATCTGGAGCGTCTGAACGACCTTTATGGGAAGAAAAGAACATTTTCTGCGCCCCTGGACAGTGGAATAGAAAATTCGACTATGATAGATTCTGTATCGTGACTGAAACTATCTATAAGTATGCAAAGACGCAAACGCCAAAGTCATCTAAGTCTGCCCCAGAGTTTGAAAATACTTTTAGACCCCCACTCCATTCCACCACTTTTTCCACCTCCTGGGAAAAATCGAATGTCTGTCTTCCTTAGGTTCTGTCTTAGAGTCATTCCTATAATAGTGCAAATCTTCAGTATTCTAGATTAACGAGAGGCGTTTCTGGAGGGTTTGAAAATACACAAACACCTGAGACAATTATTATATAGATATTTTGGAAGAAATTGATGAACTATATACCTGTCAAAATACGATATCTGAATGTAATGATGCGGAAATGAAGAACCACGCCTCGTTATTCGTACACCTCTCATAGTAAAGCAAATGCAAATATGCCATTCAAAAAAAATAATATCTACAAATCCATATACTTAGTTTGCCATAAAAGTTATATTTCTATCTAAATGTACATCAACATTAACATTTCTGAAATCAACACCTAATTTTGACACCAGATTTCGAATGTACATCACAATGTAACCTCTGATACCAAGTTTCAAGTCCTCTCGTTTTAACACAATTACGATTTCCTTTAAGAAAGCAGACATATGCAAATTACGTGACAGCAATTGTTTCGATAGAGTTTTGATCCCTCTTTATAAGATCAAATCAGTGTATTTACTTAACAAACGCCAATCGATAGTTCTTGCTTGGCATTTGTTAAGTAGAGATGCTGTTTTGACTTGATGAAGGGATTTTGACTTGATGGAAACTCCCTTGAAACAATCCTTGTCACATAATTTGCCGATGTCTACTTTCTCTAAAAAAATATTAACTATGTTACTCTCGGAAGCAGCAGTTTTATATTTTGTCATTTGCTTCTGTCGTTTCTGGATTATAAGAATGTAAAGTTTTATGCTGTTAATATTAAATTATTTTCCCAGACTTTTATTCACATGAAATAATCATTTTATGACGCTGACATTTTTATTACGTTATTATTAATCGACCCAAAACAATATATATATTTTTTCTTTTAAGTAAGATTTCTTATGAAATATGATTCTTGAAATTAATATTCGAAATAAATATGAATAACGACCTTGATATAATTTGATGGATATCATCAATGCGGAATACTTGTCTACATGAGTATGCAAAATTTTAGCTCATTCCTCACGGTAGTGTATTCGCTACAAACTTAATTTTGATCATCATTACTATAATCATCCATTAATTGCAAAAAGAAGTGACTAACCGAAAAATTTGTATTTCGAAGAAAGTTTCGGAACCTTACTACTTTTTTAATATAACGACATTACTTTTTACAAAGTGACATCAAATTTTGCAACAATAATTTATAAAAATCTGATGTGAGCAGCACATGACTTTCCCTGCAAACTTATATCCACGTTCTCTTTATTTTAATTAAATTTATTTCACTTTTAATTCAATTTTCGTTCTCATTTGATAACTGGATTTATTTTCAAAGCTGGCGTAGAGAAAGTACGAAAAACTAAAATATCTCGAGAATGGCTAGTCCTAGTGTAATGGGGTTGGTCTTATTCTTTTCGTCGTTAAAAATTACGTATTAAATCAGCATTTAATGGATATATTTGAGTATACCCAGTTTTTTATTTTAGATTTTGGAAATTTTTGCGGGCCATTTCGCAAAAAAAGGCAGGTTATTTTTTTCTGAATTCTACCAAAATCTAATCAGCACCAGGGTGACCTATACGTGACTCATCTACCGAATTTTGTGAAATTCGGTCCATTAGTTTTTTAGCTACAGTGGATACAAGCTTTTGCGGGCCATTTCGCAAAAAAGGCGGATTTTTTTATTCCGAATCGTACCCAAAATTAATCAGCTCCAGCCCCGCCCACAAGTGACTTACCTACAAAATTTTGTGAAATTCGGTCCGTTAGTTTTTTAGTTAGAGTGGATACAATATCTGCACAGACAGACAGACACACAGACAGACAGACACACAGACACACAGACGCACAGACACACAGACAGACACACACGCAGACGTCACGCTAAAAATAGTTTTTTCGTATTCTAGAGGTCTCGAAATGTGTGGATCCGTCGAAAACTCGAGTTGGGATTTTCGGCATGATTCCAATACTTTCCCTATAAATTACCGTGTATTGCAGGGAAAGTAAAAATGAATTGGCTATTGAAAGAATATTCAATTATTGAAATCTAACTTTTTCATTAAATTCATGCTATATATGTTTTACATACTCTTGAAACGTTTCTATAGAAAATCTTGACACAAATAGTTATAATATATTCACCAGTGTTTTCTCAATTTCGGCACACAGTCACAAAGTGTAACGTGCTAGTGAGCAGTAATCTGGTATTGTATTTGATGTGAATGCAGATATCCATCCTCTACCGCTGTAAAGGTGTCGGAATGAACATGCAGGTATTTTTTGATAAAAACAACAAGTTTATTCTTAATCTGTAGAAATCATAAAATAATCTCCATTAACGTAATTTACAAATAATAAATTGGAACGTGCATGGTCCCTTCCTACCATCGTCTGCATCCACATACGCCACGCTCCAACTCATACCATCTCGTATTATCTCCCTTCATCATTCTCCCTCTCGTGCATCGCACTTCGTCTTTTATAACCTGGGCGCGAGCTCCCTGTACCGTCCTCAATCTGCGCGGCTGCCAGACTAATTTAGATTCTTCTTTTCCTAGGAATGACATTGCTTTATGTATAAAGTCGAGGATAGAAATTTTTGTAATCATCCTTACATCGTACGATAGATATTGTTCTTATAGTCTAATAAAGGCTAAAATGGTTTGCCGATATTGAGTGCTGTTGATCATGTTTCAAGAGCTTCGAACATCTGGTGCTGAATTTGATGTCGATGGAGAGCTCTATCTTGTACCTTACGACGGATTTCTTTCTGGTGTTCTAACATGGGCTAAAATGGTTTACTGATGTTGATAGCTGCCTATTCTGTCTTAAGAACAGTCTGGTATTATATTTGAGGCCAATGGAGAGGTCCATCTTATACCATACGCTGGGTTTCGTTCTGATATCCTAAAAAGGGCTAAAATTGTTTACTGATATTGATTGTTGCTGATTACGGTTTAAGAGCGTCGAAAATCTATTATAGCGTATTTTAGGCCATGAGCCTTATCTTGCTGTATTCTGCAGTTAACGCCCTATTTTTAGATATAAGGTCGGCTGTCTAGTATGAATCGAATTCTAGAAGCATCAAATTCTAAAGGAGGTAGGTATATTCGCTATGGATTCCCATTTAGAATTTTTGAGATGTCAATTACAGTTTTTCCGAAATATGTATGCAAAAGAGAATTAAAATCTTAATTAGATCCATAAAAAATGAACTGTACACCTTACGAAGGTTAGTTCATATATTTTTATTTGCCTTCCTGATATTTAAAGCCTCCAATAATTAACTTATAATCTCTGAGTCTATAATGCAAATTCGGGCATCGTTCTTAGGCAGATCTGCCTAGAATTTCTTTCCATTTTAGAATACCTACTGTGTCTGAAATCTGATAATATTTTCGAATGAGATGGTATATGTAGACGTATCCGCATTCCTGAAATCGAACGCTTGTGTTTGCAAATGGAGCGAGGGATTTATTCGCATAGAGAAGTATATAATTCATGGGATTTAAATGGCAAGTAAACAAAGAGAATTTCAATAGAATTCGTAGGGATTTGAAAACATAATTAACCATCATTCGCTTTAGAAATCCCAATTAGACGCAGAACATTTGTTTAGATTTAATTAAGAACTTCAGTTTGATTTTAAAGTATTATGAATTTATTTTCGAAGGTAGTAGGGAGCATTAGAATTGCTTAAACTTTCGATTTACAATTGAAAGAATGTATGAATTAATTCCTGATTAATTATTTCGCATTCTCTATACCATGGAGACATATTAGAACCTTGCAGCGGGTGAGATACCCGAGGGTTACCAACTTTGCAAGTATAATTTGGGTATGCTTCATTTGTTCATTATTTTCAAATCGCTCGTCCAGTTTCCTTTACTTTTCAAGCTGCAAGTTGAGGGTGGAACAGCCCAGTGGTTAGCGAGCGGAGATTACACCTGGACGACCCAAGATCGATTCCCTCCTCTGCCCAAGCTGTCTTCCTATTTATGTGGAGTACGGGCACGTTTAATGGATGAGTGTGCAAGTTCTACAGAGAGTTTTCTAGTAGGGGGAGGAGGGTAAAGTCCATGTAGATGCTGCCCTGCTAGGTCTATGTCTACATTGAGTGGCACGGTCTCGGTCGTCGAAATGGATACCTCACAACTTTGGGTAAGTCGGACGGCCTGAGACGAATACGAAGAAGCTGCAAGACGAGTTGTGGGTCTGCTCCTGCAAAATTTATTTTTAAGATACTAAATCTTATCATATTTGTTATGAGAACAACATGATAAATGCAAGAATGGGGGTTGTAAGCTATAAACAGCAAAAAATTGTGTATGGGTGTAACAGATGTAAAGAATACTGAATAGAATTTTGAAATACAATTTCAATGCGAGCCGCGGGTTGGAAATTTCGTTCAGATGCTGAAGCTTCGGGATGAGTTGCTTGTAGATAATTTTCTTTTTTACGGGTTTGGGTAAGGTAGGCGGTCGAATGTTTCCTTTACTCCTGGTGGGTATGTATAAACCTGACCCGCACAGAACTGCAAGTCATATCAAATAATATCGCCCATCCCCCCTCCAAAAGGAGTCATGAGGTGGTGACTAGCTCCAGTTAGTAGCACACACTATTTTTTCTCGGGTGATAATTACGAATATTAGTTTAATATTTCTCATATTATCTTATTGCTTAACTGTGATTATATTTCTTTTGTCACACAACCTTGTTAACTAATGACCTTCTTATATATATCCTCTGTGGAAAATTCCTAAACGCTATTTAACTACCAAACTACTAATCTTCGGGGACTGCTAAACTTCGGGACCTTTCCGTAAAATTATTAAACTGTCCCAGTTGTAGTAGCTAAGGTTTGGCGATCTGGATATATTAACTCCAAATTTGTAATTAATATTTAGGGATCTGAATGTATAAGTGCATACTGTAAATGTTCCTGCCAGGAGACTTTAAAGATAGGATAAGAGGCTGTAATAAAATACCCACCTGACTGTACTAAAATGTAATTAATTGATTGCAGTCCAATAACTACATATTTTAATCCATTTAATCATTTATCTAATTAAATTAGTTAAGTATCAAATATAAACATAATGCAAATTGTTCATAAACTATCAAACTACTGTTACTCATCTGTTAACTTATTTGAGCGATTAATTTCCTATATGTGTTTATATTTATCTTGAAAGTGTGAAAGTGTTTAAAACTAACGTAATTATTTTTTTAATATGCTTAGTTTAATTTTTGTCATTACAAAGTTCGACCTTAAAATACCATACGAGAAATACGTAATACACGTAGCCTTCAGCTTTGACGTCATCATCATCATCATCATCATCACCAAAATTCGACAGTCTGCTGTGGACCTTGGCCTTCATCAGAAGATTTTTCCAAGCTGTCCAGCTGGAAACAATGCTTCTCCAATTTTTTATTTTTACCACCCTCAAATTCGGTTGTTCTTTAAATATTTTCTCTATAGGTGTGGACATAAAAATGTTCCTTGTGATTATTTTTTATCCAACCTTGTCAAATGTCCCAGTATATTGCATTCTGCTAATTTTAATGTATGCCAGAAAATGTATGTATAATTTATTTGCATAGTTCCAAATTGTATCTTCTTCCCCAAATATCATTTTACAGAATTCTACCAAAAATACCGTGTGAAAATTTTCGCTCATATATGCAAACAGCTTCTTCATTGTCTCCTATGAGAGTCCAGGTTTTTGAAGAATAAACTAAGGTAGGTGCCTTCAATTTTGTGTTGACGTTAAATACATGGCTTCTAAATTCTTCATTAAATACATGACGTTAAAACTATTGCAACCAAATAATTAAAGAATCTGATATGGGCAGCACGTAACTTTCCTTATATAATGCAATGAATTTACTACATTTACAGTAAAAACAAAATAGGTTATTCTTATCGTAGATACTTATATTTTCTCCAAAATATTAAGTTTTCGTCAAATAGTCGTTATTTTCATTGATTTAGTGTCATTTTTATCCATTTGGCGAGATTTTCTTTGATTTGATAAAATTTTAAAAAGTCGCCAAATTGGCGAAATTCCGCCAAATTCGTCGCCAAAATCTCGCCACGCGTTATGAATGGAGAAATAATTTATTCTTATAGCAGATAAATGATTATTGGCGTTCAAATACAAAAGTATTACTCAAAATATTTTTTTTTTCATGAGTGGAACGAGATAGATCCACAAGAATGATGTCACCAAATGTAACGCATGATATTACATCTGAAAAGTAAACATGTTTCTCAATAGGAAATATATTTTATTATTTTATATATATTTTTTGAAAAATGTGCAATATCTCGAGAACGGTTCATGCTAGCGTTCTAAAATTTATGTTAATCGTTTTTTAATGAAAAATTGCATAAGAAATGTCTATTTGCCTAACTTTATTAGAGGTTTTGATTTGTTGATGATTTTTTCAAAATTTCATTCGAAAATGTAGGAAGGTTCTGAACATTTGATTGCGTATAATAACAATATACTTCAGGTATTCACGGATTGTAATTTGTGTACCAAATTTCGTTCAAATCGGTCCATTCGTTCGTCAGTTATTGTCTCCACAGGCTCACTGACACACATATACACACGCACACACACACACACACACACATATATATATACATATATATATATATATACTTTCACACACACAGACATGAACTCAAAAATGTTCGATTCGTGATCAGGGATACTTGAAACGTGCTCTCCCGTTGAAAACTCGAATTCGAATTTTCGTTCCCGTCACAATACTTTCCTTATACATTATTGTATATAAGGAAAGTAAAAATCGCTTTACAACTGCTGTGCTAAAAGCACAACAAATACTAACTTCTGGAATATAGCATGTATGCACAAAAATATAGAGCGGTATTTACGAAGTTTTTATTTATTGTGCCCATTACAACGTCGTAGACCAAATTTTAATGATTAGAATCGATAATAAAACTATTACAGAATGTATTTATTTGGTGCATTATGGTGATAGGTAAATTGAGACCCTTTTCAAGAATGCTGTAATAAATAACAAATGCACGCACAGGAATAGAATGTACAGAACATGGAGGTAAAATTACTGAGTTCGAGCTTCGTTCTGAGAATATGGCAATGTCGTTTGAGATAATAATTTAGATAGGACTGGGGCAAGATAAGCAGTCAAACATTGCATGAATTTCTATGGCAAAATATATAAAGTATTTATTTACGTTGTCACTTTTGAAGAAATAAATTATTAATGCACTGTAAATTAGAACTGAATACATAAAGAATATTCCTACGTTTTCAAATTTATTTTACCTTCCGATTAATTTTTATTTCCATATATTCTGTAGACATAATACAACCATAAAGAAATTCTGATTAATTATATGCATAATTATGAAAACTTAATTTAAAAATAATCGAAAATACATATACTAAATATTACGCCTTTCTGATGTATCAAATAAAAGCAAAAGGTGTTTTACTAACACTAGTCCATGCACACGTCCATGGACGCCAATATCTGAAAAGGGTGATCGAACTGTTTGGGATAGAGTATGTCAAATACCTGTCTGTTTGAGGGGTTCTTTGTTTGAGATGGACGCTGTCTCACTCCTTGTCAGGATATTCCTGTTGTATCTTGGAGCACGCAAATCTCCTGCGTTGTTTCTCGTTTCTGATTGGCTGGGAGTTTCTTTATTCTGCTTTCTGATTGGATCTCACTTAATCCACGTCTTGGGTATATAATCCCTTTTTATCTTCCTTTGCACCTAATTCTCTTTTGAACTTTGGCTTTGTTGGTTCTCTTGCACTGATGAAGGGGGTTAAACGTATCTTCGAAACAGCTATATGCTGCATAATCATTTCAATTGTCCTTATTTGTTCAAGTTTTCCTTATTAATGGATATTTTCTTTCAAAGTGATTTGGGCACTTAGGGACTTTTCTTGGAACCCAGTATGTTCATTAAATAGAACATCCATTCTTCTAACAAATAACTTTTCGCACATCTGGGATTAAAGTATTATATCTCACAAAAAAGAGCTTTCTAAAGCGGAATTATACCCCCAAAAGAGCCACTTTTCGAAATGCAACAGTTGTCAACGTCTAGTGACGATCGATTTCGCAACAGTTGAGTCCTTGAGAAGGCCATTTCGTCTCTTTTGCGTTTCCCTCCAGATAATGTATGTTCGTGTTCAAGGCGCCATTCTGATCACCAGACAAATCGATCTCCGGCAAGACGCGATCAAATGAAAGGGTATTATATGTTTAGGGTTATTCCTATAAATTACCTTTCTAGATAATTCTTCTTGTTTACTCCATGAGATAAACCTGGTTGAATTAAATTGTCGTTTGAATATTGCTTTTGCATAGATTATAGCCAACGTACTGAAATGGTTAATTGTATATACGTATTTGTAGATATCGTAGCGGTGTTACGTAGACTTAACATATAAATTGTTTTTAACACCGGAACAAAATAAAAAAACTAAATAAGTAAAATTATATATCCTGAATAAAAAAAAATTAAAACTTGAAACATAAGATATTAATCATTTGATTTCGGCCATTCTTATACTTGTTACTAGTGTGAACTATTTTTATACGTGATTGTGAGGCCAGAATATGTCCTCACATGAGGCATGTTTATTGCAGTAGTTATGGTGCATAGAACGGCTAACAAAGATCGAGTCTGGCTGGCGCCGGTGTTTACAACAACTTGAACTTTTAGGTCAAATACAATAAATTTGAGTGTCCCAGGCCAAAGGGGGCTGAAAGGGGCCTTGATAAATGTCAAGTGATGCCATTGGGTTCAGAAGAACCAATGAGCAGCAAGGAGAAGAAGGGTGGAGCTACCTCCCCCCCCCCCCCCCCCGCCGAAGGAACCAAGCCACTTCGATACAAAATGTTGGAGAACGAACTCGGATCCAGAATGTGGTTGCAGTAACTCGGATACGAAATGTTCGAGAAGGAACGGAGATACGAAATGTTGCAGAAGCTGACACGAAAGTCTGACGCGAAATGTGTTGTTGAAAAAAGTTTCATTCGAGGTGTTGGTGCAGCAGGTTTTGCAGTTGACTATAAGTACGAGATGCAAGCCACATACGAAAGAGTTGTGGCAGTACGGTCAGCAATAAGACGGATGCAAGACTCAGTGTGATGAGCCGAAGATTAAACTGTAAGGTATGTGCTCATTTCCCCAGGTCATAGAAATTATAGAAAACTAATATTGCTGGTCGTATCTCCCCTAGCTAAAATATTAAATGAAAATTGATAATAATTGAAAGTTGATATTGTTGAAAGTTAGTGCTTTTGATAAATTGATGTTGTTAATAAATGATATTGTTTAAGTTTTAAATAGGCTAGTCTTTTTATAATGATTAATGAATTCTTTTCAGGACTTACACAAAAGGTAAAAATAATTGGAGGGTTATTGCGGCACAACAACGAGCGATGTACGATTTAAATGTTAATTCCACGTTTTGAGTTCGACGGCCATATAATTAATGTTAATTTTTATGTTAATTGTAACTTAAAGTCTCATCTTATTTTCCACGTCCCACATTTTTTAATTAATAATTATTTTCAGGACTTACACAAAAGGTAAAAATAATTGGAGGGTTATTGCGGCACAACAACGAGCGATGTACGTTTAAATGTTAATTCCACGTTATGATTTCAACGGCCATATAATTATTGTTAATTTTAATGTTAATTGTAACTTAAAGCATAATCTTCTTTTACACGTCCCACAGTGATGTTTGTGGTTTTTAATATTTTTATAAAAGTTTGAACCTTCTAGATCTATGTATATTTTACAGAGCATCAGATTTAATATTATAGCTGCATTAACCTTACGAGATTCAGCAGTTCTAGCTTATTTTTCAGACCAACCATTGTTCATGATGGAGAACATCTTTCAACAGGAATAGATGTATCCTGTAGAAAAAATATTTTCCCCGTAACTCGGATGAAATTCGGTATTAAATTTTTTTAATCCCTGAAATTCTTCAACATTTAATTATTTACAGTTTCTTTCCGTCACAGTTTATTTTCATTATTTTCCGTGTGCCACGGCTATTTCAAAGGCAAAAATTTTAAATTTGTAATTTGTTTTAATTTATTAATCAGGCATTTCAAGAATTAATTTTTTTGCAGCTGTTTTGATTAAAATCGAGTTCCCTTAGCCATAAGAACTGTTCTTTCCGACCAAAATTTTATTACAAGAGATAAAAATTAAACTTGGATAAAATGGTAAACCGGCTAGGACTTCGGAATATACCTTTAAACTAGGACATTTTCGGTCAAAACAGGACGTATGACAAGCCTAGTTATGAATATTAAGTTACCATAAAATGACCCTGCAAATAATAAAACAAAATATGTTTGTTTTTCTGCCTGCGTCGTCTTTAGCGGAAAATTGAAGCTTCGGATAGCAGCTAAATTCGGTATAAAGCTACATCATAGCCCCAGAAGACCGGCTTGAAGAACTTATTTTAAAGGCAAAATTAGTTTTCTATCCTTTTTAAGTTTAAGTGCAGTTTTGAGCGAGTTTCATAAGTATCGGCTCCTTTGAGATTGAATACATATATTATCACAGAGTTTCCATCTACACGCCAAAGGAAAGATTGACGATCAATATTCCCAACGATTTTTAACTGAATCCGTAGGACAATTCTTTCATATTTTTTATTTATTTTTAAATACTTACATGGAAATATTCATGTTTTAGCTTTTATTATGTCGCATCCAAAATTGAAAGATTTCATCCTTTGGTGTAAATATGGATTTATATCTTCTAATATTTTTTAATGCTGTATTTTAATTTGCTATAAGATTTTAAACAAAAGCATAAAAGTTGATGTTCTTGATTTCCAGAGAGACAGATAGAGTGCAATTTTTCCCCCTCATACATTGCCATGTCTCAGGGTATCGCAGCTTATCCGCTGCTATGGGGAATAGTGAGGTATTTATGGAGTTGTTCAGGACTTTTTGTGCGATAATTAAGATTATGGGATATAAATTCAGATTATATAATCGTAGTTTTATTAGTGTGCTAATTTGCGAAATTAAAGAACTGTTTTGCATTGATTCATCAATGTGACGTGTTTTGAAAGCAACGTAATATTATGTTTTTCGAATCTGATCCTATCTCTTATTTTAGGTATTTTACTAATTATGCTAGAATTACTAATTATTCAAATAATTCTAGAAGTTTTGTTTACAAACTATAATTTTTAACTTAAGATAATGAAGACCATGTATTATATAACTTGCTCTTACCACATGCTCTTATCACTCCTGTACAGTAAGTTATTACTTTCCTTATACAGGATGTCCCAAAAACATTGACCTCGGCTTTTATTCCTTAAATATTGATATTAGACATATATAACAAATTACAAATTTGTGTAAAAAAGGTACAGAATTTTCGGAAATTGATTAAAATTATCAATGGAAATAAATTGTAAGAAATACAAAATTTAAATTTTTATACGGTCCCCGTACAGAAACATTTCCAATGAGTAAAATGTGTCCCATACGGTATGTGATGTACAAAATTTCAGTATTTTATCATAAAAAGTCCCAGAGATATGAAAAGACAAAAATGCTGACTTAAACCTATATTCGATGCATCGACATGGGTTCTTAGAGGAGAAAATTCATGTCGGCAGATCGCGTTTCAGGAGTCATACACAAATTACGAAAGAAAACAATGATTACATAAATAATAATTTTGCCATTTATTGGTACAAAATGATCTACACTGTGGAAAAATAATAACTTTGCACAAAGATTACAAAGCTTGTTGAAAATGGTCTCCATCCATGCCAAAGATCCATTAAAGATAAAAGGAAGAGATTATTTGTCTATGATGCATTTCTGCGTTGCGTCATTGCTGTAAACATTTACATTTTATTTTGTGATTAATCCCTCACTAATTTTATTTAAACATATCTATGGGAGTTTTTATGATAAAATGCTAAAATTTTGTATATCTCCTTTTTAGTGTATGGGCACTTTTACTCATTGGAAACGTTTGTGTACGGGGGTCTAAATTTTTTATTTCTTCAAATTTAATCCCCTGAAATGTTTATTGATTCCATAAAATTCTGTATCTTTTTTGTAATTTATTATGTATATAGCTAAGATCAATATTTACGGAATAAAAGCCGAAGTCCAATGTTTTGGGACACCCTGTATACATAGTATAATGCATAAGAAAATTATTGTGACAGGGTCGAAAATTCGAATTCGAGTTTCCGATGGGAGAGCACGTTTCAAGCATCCTTGATCACAAATTGAACATTTTTGAGGTGATGTCTGTGTGTGTGTGTGTCAGTGAGTCTGTGGAGACGATATCTCACGAACGAATGGAGCGATTCGAATGAAATTTGGTACAAAATTTACAATCTGTAAATACTGGAAGCCTATTATTCTTAAACACAATCGATTGTCCAGAACCCCCCCTAAATTTTCGAGTGAATTTTTGAAAAAATTATCAAAAAAAACAAAACCTTTTATGAAGTTACGCAAATAGACATTTCTTATGTAATTTTCCCTTAGAAAACGATTGACAAAAGCTTTAGAACGAACGCTAGCACGAATCGTTCTCAAGGTATTGTACATTTTTCAAATATATTTATCAAAAAATCCCATAAATAAAAAAAAAATTAACTGTTGAGAAACATGATCACTTTTCATATGTCATATCATGTGATAAATTTAGTTACATTATTCTCCTAGATCTAGCTCGTGCCATTCATGAGAAAAGGAACTTTGAATAATGTTTTTGCATTTGAACGCCAATAGTCATTTACGTTCTAGAAGAATAACTTATTTCACCGTCCATAACGCCTGGCGAGATTTTGGCGACGAATTCGGCAAAATGTCACCAACTTGGCGACCTTTTTAAATGTTGCCAAATTAACGAAAATCTCGCCAAATGTATAAATATGGAGCTAAATCAATGAAAATGGCGATTAATTAACGAAAATTCAATATCTTGGAAAGAATATAATTATCTGCTATAAGAATAACCTTTTTTTACTGTAAAAATAGTAAATTCATTGCGTTATATAAGGAGAGAACCATGTACTGCCCACATCAGATGTTTTTTTTTCTTGTATTGGAATTATTTTATAAATAAAATACTTTGAACTAAGAACATATATTTAAGTTAGTTGTACTTGACAAGATTTTCAAAATACCATTATAAAAAGCGGTATATTATTCTTACATAAAACGATATAGTATTAAATGATAAATCATTACCAAAAAGAGATGGATATCTGACTAGGATATCTGAAATAGGAGGCCAAACTATACGTCGGATTAAAGAGCAAGTTATTTATTGAAATTAAATAGTCATTGTACATCCGTTTTCGCTATAGTAAGCTGAAATATGCCGAGTTCAAAAAAGGAAAATTTACACAGGCCATCATACATTTTGGTACCTTAAAAGTTAGATATATTTGTGGATATATTTGGGAAGTTGATATCAAAAGTAACTTTAGTTTACTCTATAAACCATTACGGTATAGCCACCTTATAGGCCGATTCAGTTAGTCGCTTGTCAAATGCCTGGACCCTTAAATATTTAATCTGTATTTTCGATATGGTTCTGAAAAATATTGATGCCATTTATACTATTAAAACAACATAATACTCGATCAATTTATTTAAAAATTAGACCATATAAAATGATCACTTACTTACCACATAAGAATCTTATTTTATAGGAGTTTATAAGTCTTTCTAGAGTGAGATTTTTCAGGACAGTCTCGCTGAAGGTTTCAGCTGAAATCTGTCATCATGTTGATATCCAACCGTTCCTGGTATCCAACCTTCCGTAGTTTCTATATCCTAGTCAAAACTTTCTCCTTGCTCTTTGCTTAAATCACCAAGGTTTTCTAGAAAACTTTATGGTTGATTGGTTGGTGTCGTGTCCCTAACATAATTTATTAAGGAAGAATATGTGCACTGCTTCTGTTTAGTCAAAGACACAGAGCGCCCGAAGGTAGAAGTCTGACTTTTGCTCCAATAAGACATCACAACATCCATGCCCGCAGGCGGGATTCGAACCCGCAATTTGGAAGCCGAGCCACCACGAGGAAGCGACTGCCTCATTGACCGCTCGGCCACCACATCGGCTAGAAAACGTTTTAAGAGGATGCACAGGTAATGGTCTTTGAGGATCTTATTGCAACCGTGATTACTAAAATTAGCGAGGATGGCCTATACTAATTCAGAGTAACTGTATGCCTTATGATTTTCAAGGAAGTTCTTAGTACCTCGAATGAGAAAAATTGAGGCACAAGACGTAGTCTTGTCCATTAAATCTATGAAATGTTAAATTTTATAAATTGCCTTATATAGTGATCATCAAACATCACAGCTTTAAGTTTTTGTGCTCATTTTAGGGAAATTGCTTAAAAAGAAACGAAAGCACGAAGTTTTTCTTTTACAAATCCTTTACAAATATCTTCAAGCATAGCTTGATATGCAATGGAGGCAGGATGATTTTTGCAGTGTAAATCAATAGTTCATTGATTAATTTCGTTCTCCAACTACCATAACTTTCCTCAAAAGTGAATATTTCCTTATTTATCTTATCCATTTCTTATATATTTGCACATCAGTATCTAATAAAGCGGTTATGCTGCATCTCCAAAATTTGAGCAGATGGGGCTACACTGATACCATTTTTTGGATCAGACGCTCAAATATATCCGAAAATCGTCCCAACTTGTGACGGAACATTTTGCTGATTTTGGGCTATGTTACCAATTCGTTCAAAAATATTAGATTAGTTTTTCCCTCTTTTATACTCAATTACAATCATTATACTATAATGACGACACTCCAACTAAGATTAAACAAAAATTTATTAATATTCTATATTACTATAGAATTAATTCGTTAAGCTAATTTTCAGAATAGAAAAACTGCAATATTTTCTAGTAGCATTTTATTACTCATAAAATTTGAAGACAATATTTTCCGCTACAAGAATGCTTTCGTAATACCTTCGAAAATCCCGCTTATAATTAGAGCTGAAAACAAGTCAAAGGAGAAGTTCTGCATCATCTAAAATTACGCTAATTTTCTGTTTTAAAGTCTTTGTGCATTTCAGTATTATTAAACCACATTGGAATAAAACGTAAAAGGGCTTTTTGATTAAAATATATATGAATAATATATGTATAATAATATTATATATATATATGTATATTATATATATATGTATATTATATATATATATATATATATATATATATATATATATTTATATAATATCCAGAAGGAAAATCAATTTCAAAATATAAGAGTTAAAAAGTATTTAATAGAATAGCGCTATCATCAGCTTACTCTTATAATACCGAAATTATGACTAAATAGCGAACAATAGAGGTAATTATTAAAGCGAGATATTTTACTATATATGATAAAAGAGAAGATTTTAATTTTGATTACAGTTTTCTTATCTGTTAAAATTCAATACTTTAAATTGGGCGAATCTTTTATTAAAATATCATTCTTAAATATTAAATTGCAATCATTAACGTATATAAACTTATTTTATAACTTTATATATATATATATATATATATATATATATATATATAAATATATATATATATATATATATATATATATATATATATATATATATATATATATAATATTATACATATATCATAGTCTAAACTAAAATCTTAAAGTCTGCAGGTTCAAATATATGCAACTTAAAACTTAAACAGGACATAGTCACAGAATCCGCCCATAGGTGGCAATTCAAATCTTTGATTGGTGTTACCACATCAATTACTATGATTTATGACTGTAAACTTACTATTTTACTCTTTGCAGCCTTTGCAGTCTGAGCTCAAACATATTGAATTTAAAAAAAGAAAATGGTATAACCAATATTTGTCAATTGCCGCTCAGATTGAAAAATTTCGGCCGATAAATTTTCCATCTATATTTACCAACTATTACTTGCCAACGTGCTATTTACAAATGATGATCCTTAAGGTTTCAAGCCTAACGTAATGTGGTTTCAAACATAAACACTGAGATGATTGCTGAGTCTAAAATAGGTGGTTCAAAAAAATAATGTGACAGCTCAGTTAGTTTAATATTTCGTAAAATGGATAAAATACGAGGACTTTTGAAATATCATTCTCATTAATGCATATGCTGTAAATACTAGGTCCATGTCACTATATATTTCTTTCATTCGTCAAAAACTGTCAGACTTAAGTCTGATTCT
Source organism: Amaurobius ferox (assembly GCA_951213105.1). Lineage (NCBI taxonomy): Eukaryota > Metazoa > Arthropoda > Arachnida > Araneae > Amaurobiidae > Amaurobius > Amaurobius ferox. The sequence continues at coordinate 58,662,565 of OX578139.1, forward strand.
TGCCAAACAGTCCGGACTACATCCTATTTGTTCCAAACCGCCCGACCTACTCGAAAGTGTAAGAGGGCTCAATATATCTGGCAAACGAAAATTGCAATTGGTGCAAATGTTAGGCCGACCAATAGAAAAATATGTGCACTAACTATGTAGTACATACAATGGTCCTATATTGTAAATACAGCTACCTCAGCATCAAAATGTGATACATTAAAGAACCAATTACATAACTGTAGAACAAAATGGGTATAGTAGATATTGATATATGGTTTACGCTTGACTGTAAATATGTACATTATAAATCATCCTAGATATTTTGAATGTTTTTTCCATTTTAAGATAAGTTTTAAATGTATAATGCATGTTTTTATAATTATTATCTTAGTTATCAAATATCTTGTATATTTATTAAAATGGTCACTGTCGACAATTCTATATTTTTCAGCTTTCAAACGCCGACTTAACATTTATCCATATTTTAAGTATTTTCTCTATTTTTGTGGCAAAGCATGAACGTGCTTCTCTACTGTATTGAGTATGCTCAACACACACAGCTTTGCAATTCCCAGTTCATTCTATCACGCTGTGCTACTGAGATAATTTTGTTAATGTTTTAAATTAGCCGATTAGAGTATTTTTTTATTTCTTTAATTCCAGTAGGTATATAATTTTTTCTATGAACTCTCCGATTTATTTTATCTTTTCAACCGTTGTAAAAGAATAGTAAGATGAAACCATATATTTTTTTTTCAACTGTCTATATTTTGAACGCTAGCACTTGTCTTATCATTTCTTCGGTTATATGAACTTATTTACGAGTGCTTTCTTTATTTTTCTTTTGCAAAATTCAAAGCATATTGTACAATGTTTTGAAAGGTAAGCAAATATTTTTAGGATGTGATTCCGTTGAAGATAAAATCATCCATGGATATTTTTCAATCTTTATGCTTTCTTGGGCATGTAAGACCCGATAAAAGTAATGACCACAGAAATTCATGTAATATGATTTTGCAAAAAGTAAAGAAAAATCTATGGAGACAACAAAATCAGTCGTCGTACCATGTAGCGGGGATGATATTTTAAAAAAGATTGAGATGAGTAAAAGTTTGATCTGAATAATGAGGTGAAGAAGACGATTGAGCTGAGGAAGGAAATATGTAATCCGAAATGCAGGATTGAACTCACATTGCGTAAATATTATCCGTATTCGCAAATATTTTGTTTACTTTTCCAAACGGAATCGCAGATATTCCCAGACACAGTTTATAAAGATTGAGTTGAGGAAAATGACTAATCAGAAGAATGAGCTGAAGAAGAAGAATGAGCCCTGGAAGGTAAGATGTAATCCGAAATGTGAGATTAGCGCTCATATTACATAAACATCATCCATGGACCGCTTTCCTTAAATTTTATACATTTTTCCAAAAGGAATCGCAGATGAAAGGATCGCAGGAATCGCATGTTTTATGAAAGCTGTGCACGCTCGAATCCTGAATTAAATATGTATTACTACTGAATTATATTTTTAAGCTGCAATATTAAAGAATAAGAAAAGCACGTATGTCTCTTTCTTAGAATATACAGTAATAAAATAAAAATAAAAATATCATTCCTCTTTTGGACTTCGGGTGTGTTTGTTTTCTTATACTAAAGAAGGGGATCCAGCTTATCCTCGAAGCAGCTGTATGCTGCATTATTGTATTACTTGTGCTTTTACACGTTACTCAGGTTTTTCTTATTCTTCGCACAAAGTGTATTGCACTTATTGATACAATAATATAGTCCGGAAAGATAAGAAATCCATACTAGGCGTTTTAGCAGTGAAATCTTGCTTAGGCACACTGTTCAAGTGATATATGAGTTACTCCGAAAGTGAAATTTAGTAATGACAATTGGATTTATGCCAGTTTCTTCAATTCAATAATGATTACCAAAAAAGTCCCTGCGTTATTTAAAGATGTCTTTGTGTATATACAAGCTTTTTACCTGTTGTTAACTGTAATTAACCAGCGTTAAATGTTGTTAACTGGCATTAACTATTGTTAACTGCTTGTTGACTGTGCGTATGCTCAACTGTTTGTCCCGGTCTGTTCTGAGTCCTTAAAATCGTGACACAAATGTAGTTCTTTCAAATGGAATTTGTTACAACTAAAATATTTAAAAGTGTAAATTGAAGAAGCCTATTTAACTTAGAACAACGAGACCAGATAAAATGTCCCTATATTTAAAGGTATTGAACGAAAGCGATAAGAAATGCCTGTATTAAATAACGTGAAACTAAAAAGTAGTACCATTCGTCAATTTTTTTCAAAGGTAATGATAATATTTCTCAGACATTAATATATCTCATTTTTGACATATTGCACTTTTTCTTCTAACTCGTACAAAAACGTAAAAAAAAGAATATATGATGGTTTACAAGAAAAAGGTATTATCGTCGGAAATTTTAAGATTGAGTTTAGGATATTGTCCAGTATAGTTTTTGAGAAGATAATGAATATGATAAAATTGAGAGGATAAAAACCAGACAGGACACTAACCTGGGTAAAAATAAAGTAGCAGGAGGCCAATCCTGAGGTAAAAATAGGAGATGGTTAGTCAGATTGTCAGTTTCCCGCCAATCTGACATTAGAGTGTGGAGAATGCAGAGCCCACCTCAAAGATAAGAACTTGGAAGTTCGTCCCAGTAGCTCAACGGTAGAGCGTCGGTTGGGCAATTCGGAGATCCAGAGTTCGCCTGCCGGTTGAGGCAACAAGGCGATTTACTATTATCATTGACGAAAATGTTCAGTAAAAAATCCAAATTTTAGATAAACAATTGATTTTTATAAACCTTTTATAGTTTATAGTATTCTTTTTATAAAGTTGAAATTGATAATTTTACTTTAACACTTTACAGCATAATCGAAGAGCGTTTATACCTTTGCGGTCATTCTGTCTGTCTGTCCGTTTGTGCGATAATTACCGTAAAAATTACTTTTCCAAAATGAAATTTTAGTATGGCGGTCTGTCGGATGTCTTGGAATGGAAATGAATTATATTACCCAATTAGTTTCGGATATAACTCGGGATGAAGAAATGAAATACATTGAACCCTATGGGATTTAATTCTTCGAACATTTTTTAAGCGGATTTAAAATAAACAAATTTCTTCGATAATTTTAAGAAATATTCAACAAATTAGTACATAAAATATGTAAAAAGACTCAGCAAAATAGTTTTAAAATAAAAATTGAAATGATAATTGCACCAATATAATATGAAGGTATTATGTGACTCTTTGCGAAATAAAAAATGGCTTCCATTCTTTTCCGCTGTGCATTATGTATATGTTTAAAGATCGTGTAAATTTATATTTACTGTTACATGAGTCATAAAACGTTTTATTTTTACATATTATCTGTGTAGTTAAATTCTGTGCCAACACAATTAGAGTATTTATGGTTTTAAATGATCACCGAACTTTCATTATTCCTACAACGAAGCCTAATTTTATCACTAAACTATAGCAAATAGTATGTAAACCAATCACAATGTAAACATAATGTAAAATTGTAAGGTAAGTTGTATAAGAATTGCTGATTTTATTTCCATGCAAAATTATTACGCTCTGGTGAAAATTATTACGCACTGATATGAATGAAATACGTATTGATTTTGAATGAAATACTGATAGAGGTTAAATATCTCAAGGTATAATATCTCAAAGGCATTGCCACAATATAATGCTATTTCATAGTCATGAGATTTTACGGCCTGAAGAAATTACATGAAAAACTGTATTGAACTCATAAAGTTTCTTTATCTCCATGATTCAACTAAATAGGAATGTTAATATTGAAAGTTAATATATACAATTTAAAAAAATCAAAATTTGAATCATGGAGGTAAAAATAAGGAGATATAACTTCATATCATGGAGATAAAAGTAAGGAGTTAAAACATCATATTAAGAAAACACCAATATCGTTTGAAAAAATACTTCAGGTGGCGCTGGTTTAAGATAATCAGTTCTGCATTGTATGCATTTCTATTGGAAAAAGCCTAAAATATTTATTTAAATTGTCAATTCTATTATTGATTGATTCCCCGCGATGCGACAATATAAATTTTTTATTGAACTTTGAACCTATTCCGTGGATTCACCTGTAGCCTCTTCTTTATGGCTTACTGACCTCTCGGGTCAAGGCCGCTGTAAAACTGGCCTCAGCCAGACTGGACCCTTCATCTGGCCTGCTAGATATCATAAATAATCATATAAACCTGTCTACGTGTAGTATTGTCTTGCAACTTCAAAATATGCAGAGAATATACAAGTGCAAAACTACTTTCATATCTCCGAAAATGATTTATTGCATAAAGTAGGTTTCTATATAATCCCTATAATTAGGAAAAGGGAGATCAATACAAATTTCTTATTTATATCTCCTTGATACACCTCCACCATTAAATATTTGCCTTATATCAAGGTCATAAAATTTAAGAAAATGCCATGGATTTAGGAGAAACCGTAAAACTGACGCCGTAACTGCTGGCAATATTTTGTGTCAAATCCTGTAAATCATATATAATCATATAATCCGAATCTATAACTCTTGAATGTTTAAAATTTAGTCTTCTTTGGAAGAAAATCTGCAGAATATTAGGATTGAGAATAGCTAATTCATATTTGCAAGTTATATCTATGCAAATCGCTATTTGTGATTGTTAGGCATTGCTACAAAAATTGCCATTTTTCTTGTAAAGTTTCATTTTCAGTGGTCTTAAACAGTCGTTGGTGTCAACTTCCCTATAGATGACTTTAAGAATCTTCTCAACAATCTGTTATCAGTTCCGAGAAGTATTCTCGGGTCTTTGGTTTTCAAAAAGTTTGTATTTTATATTTTTATAGATAACGCAATGATGCGAGTGTTCTATTTGTCTTATTTAATTTAAAACTTTTTGTCTGTGAGTAGCTTATTTGGAACAATCGTGATTTAGTGCATGTTCAGCAACATTATTTTTTTTACTTTTCCTATCTATGTAACATAGTATTATAATGTATAAGGAGAATTTTGTGACGAACTCGAAAATTCGAATTTGAGTTTTTGCACGTTTATAGCATTTCTGTACTTGAATTGAAGGCTTACGTTGTGATGTTCGTATGTATATTGCAGAGTCTATTTCGACGATTGCAGCTTGCAACTCCATCCCAGTAGCTTAGCGGCAGAGCTTCGGCTATCTAATTCGAAAATCTAAAGTTCGATTCTCGGTTGGGGCAGCAAGATTCTTTACAATAGCGCCCAAATAGAAACTTACAGCTCTTCAAATGTCGGATGTTTCATGTCTAATATAATTGATCAAATTAACATGCAGACATCACCGATACGAATGCGGCATTTTACGCCTTCGTGTGGAATATTCCTCAGAAAAAATATCTCAATCAGGAATAAATTAAGACATTACAGAATAGTTTAAATGATTTGATTAAAAATGAAACCATTTTTTCTGATCCAAATGACTCAAAAAATCTACCAGATATATTATGAATAAAAGAAAAAAAATTATAATCAAAGAAGTGAGGTAAATTTAAAGAAGAAAAACACAGTAAAAATTGTACCTTCAAAAATATTCTCAGATTGAATAGACCATATGCAAAGTCTACTACAGTTGGATAATCCATATGGCTATAATAATAGCAAAAATGACTAGATTTCATAAATAGCCATTAATAAGTAGTTTTTATATTTAAGCACTTTGGGGGATTTAATTTTATGAGACCAGAAATAGATCTCGCATGTGTTTTGGTGAGACAGTTTTATGCCACTTATTTATTGATCTGAAACATGGAAAAATACTTGTAGTCTGAATGGCGCCGAGGTTTACAGTAAACAATAAATGTAGCAGCGTTTGGACAGAGGGGCCGAACGAACCCTTCCGAGGATGTGAAATAGTTCCATTGAATACATGATTAACCAATGGAAAAAGGGGCTTGTTGCGTCACTTTCAATGCCACAAATGAAATCAAAGGGGGAGGAACATCCCCGAGGAGAAAAAGCCACAACCAGTGACTTAAGAACAAGACGTGAGGAGATTTGTGCAATGAGTACAGCATGATGACTGAAGAACGAGTTCGACATTATGATGCAGAGACATGACTAACGAAGATACGTAGAAATGACTTAAAAATATGCTTGTGCGACATTATGCTGGTACGATATTAAGAGTGAGAAGTGCAATAATATGACTTGATCAATACGTTTGATTTATACTCGTGCGACATTATGAGTCAGCAGTACAAGATGATCGGTAAAGTACAAGACAGATTTGAAGGTATGTGTTCCTAAAATATTCACATGTTATCAAGATACTTTAGGCATAATATTACTGGTCTCACATGCTATCTTCCTAAATAATCAATAAGCTAAGTAATTATTGTAATTAAAGTTTATAAGTATTTTATGTTGTTAATAAATGTTTTAATGTTAAAGTTAAAATGGTGTGATCTTTTTAGTGGTGTTGGTGGTGGTGGTGGTGTCTTGTCCACACGAGTAAGTCGCTTGAATAGATCCATGTGCGAAGACCACGGCTCTGACGATCGCAATGATGCTATGGAGTAGAGCATCTCCTGTGGAAGTTCCAAGATGTTTTGAAGTGCTGCCAAAATGGCAGGACATGTAAAGACATGTTCAGGAGAGAGTTCAGTTTCGGGACAGTTTCTACAGTCCCTGTAGACCCTAGCTCCATCTTCAACGATTATCATACCCCTGTAATGACGTGTACGAAGCCTTACAATTGTTTTTGTGATGATTCTTTCTTCATTTATTTCACAGATTTGTTCACTTTCTCAAATTGAGCATTCCCTAAGTCTGAATCTTGCCATTGCATTCGCATCATCAAAGGTGGCGCAATTTACCTGGCCACTATTTAGGTGTCTCGCTTCTTTGGCCAGATTGTCGGCAATCTCATTTCCCTCGATATTAACATGTGCAGGAATCCATTGCAGGATGCAACTTTTCTCTAGTTGTTTGATCCTGTCAAGGAGGAGATGTATATCACCAGCAAGTCTTGAACATCCCAATTGGACATCCTAATTGGATTGCCTCAATGGCAGCCTTAGAATCACTAAAGATAACCAAGCCATTAGCCCTGACGGAATCTGAAAGAAAGATATAGATAATCAGAGCTTCCTGTATTGCAATAAGTTTGCTGGTATAATTGGATGAAATGAGGACCGCTCCAATTTTTTTCCATTTTTTTAGTATTATATTAATTAATAATTCCTCTACAGAACTCGCGCGAAAGTTAAATAATTGGAGGGTTATTGCGAACACAACGTAGTAGTATAATAATGTTAATAATGACTTTAAAGTTAAATAACTTTCTTTAGGTTGCCACAAATTTAAAATAAAAATAGTCTTAAAATGGCTTGACACCTCTGACTACATGTCAGTATATTCAAAAATTGGAATTAGATTAATATTACAGAAGTGCAAATTGCAGAATATACCCAGGCATGTAAATGTGAAGTTATGTTATATTGTAACGAAGTGCATAACTGCTTTAAAGCTTTCCATTCGCGCTATATATTATTATGTTAGGTAATGTCAATTAAGTGCAATGTGTACTTGGATAATTTAGAATCATTTAAGGAAGCATTTACTATAATTAGTTACTATTAAATGCCTTATTCACTGGAATATTTCCGAGTTTTATGACCAAATTTTCTGACTTGAATTTTATATTAACTAATATTTCTTGATTCCAAACAAGCACCAGTGTATAAATTGAAATTTTTACTTATAATAACTTCTTCAAAGAGCAAAATTGTCAATTTTGGACAGATGTTAAATTGCTATACATTTAACATATTTGTTCTTTTAATTATTATACTCTTGCCGACGTTACAGATATCCTTTTGTAACGTTCTTCTCTAAAGAAATGGAGCTTTAAAATAAATCGCTCTATTTTAGAACAGAAAAGGAATTGCTCTTATATAGATATTCTTATTTTATGTGGGGTAATAGAATTCTTTAAAAATCATTCCACAGTTTCATAATGCATTATTCAAATTGAAATGAAGGAGTTTTATATGCATTTTATTCTACGCGGGATGGCAGACAATCATTTATCTTCTAGTCTGGAGTAAAAGACACAAATTGGATATGAGTTACATCTGTAAATAAAAGTAAATTACATCTGTAAATAAATGTACGATACATCTGTAAATAAAATAACTGTTTGTTTTAATAAATCATGAGGTTGCTAAATTTCATTTTTTTCGTTCATTTCTCTATATTTGTACTAGTTAATATGAATCTATATTTATACTGGAAATCTCTCTCTATTTGTACTAGTTAGCATGACTATGTATTTGAAAGGGCTTATCATATAAAATAAAATATCTGGTATACATTCTTATAAATTAATTTGCACATTTTTTAATTAATATGTACTTAACTAATGCACTAATGCTTAATTCAAAATTCAAAACTCGTCTTGTACATCTACGGGATTATATTAATTTATATCTAGAATGATAGAACCGTACATTTTACCGTCTGTATGTAATGCGGTGTCTAAATATCGCAGGATTTTCTTTTATATATATATATATATATATATATATATATATATATATATATATATATATATATATATATATATATATATATATATATATATATATATATATATATATATATATATATATAGAGAGAGAGAGAGAGAGAGATAGCTATATTTTAAATTGTTTTTTTATCTATGTAGATTTTAGTATTTAAAAGCCTTTAAATTATGTCAATTTTTGCATCGCATATTATAAGCAAGCAAAACATTGAAATATTAAAAACAATGTTCTTTTCATTTACATTCAATGTTTTTAATTTGGACAGAAAACACAAGAAAATTTACTTATGTGTTGAGACGAAAAGTACAAATTTATTTTATCCAACGTACCCTAGAATGTATAGCTAGATGTATCCTCTATTATGTATCTAGATATTTTATTCCTATCTTCAGAATCGAGATTAGCAAATCGTGTTTGAAAATTAATATTTTATGGTTTTATTACTTTGAATGTTATATCCTGCAGTGCACTATAAAGTACAAATATTTGAAAACTCTTTACCACCTTTTTTTAATCGATTAGTATATGAGAATAAATTTCAAATCCATATGTAAACTGACAGCTTCTGCATTGATATTTGTAACAAACTCGATAATTTGTAACAAAATTTTGTTTAAACAGACTGTATAAAACATCTTATTTATTTAACGATCGAACAATCCATTGTATTACTCTATTCTAACTACTTTGTTCAGAAATTATAATTCTACATTCGCTTGGAATTTGAATATCAAACCAGAAAACACATAAATTTCAGAAGAAATACTTTTTGCGAGTATTTTAATTTTTAAGTAGTATATACAAATATGTCGATATAATATTTTTCACATATATTGAACGAAGACTGTGTACTTCATTTGCAGTGTGGGATATCACTTACTTGATCCAATGTATTAGAATAACATTTTCCAGTACTGGCCGTATCCTTACATGTGATTACGAAATTTCTAATACACAAATTTTAATATCCAGTCGGTTTGGATATATAAATTATATCCATTGTTTAGTCGGAGGTTTCATAAGATTCAAACATATTTGAAGCTTATTAATGTTATAAACTGTCGAGATATTCCATGCTTATACCAACGTTCCATGCTTATACTAACGTTACATCTTGGAAATATTTATTTACATACGACATTTATTAATTTTAACAATACAAAATATTGCTACAAAACGTATCCTCTGGAATCATGGGCACATACGCAGGATGCAGGAACGAATCTAAGTTTCTGGATAACCTACGTTTATTCGCAAGCACAAAGTAAACAAGAACAGTATACAATCAAACAGCACTTAAATACTCCACTAATTTCACATAATAAGCGATGTTATTCGCAAAACAGCAGCTATTATTTTCAAAACATCGACAAAATCGCAGTCCAATGTAGCTCATGTCACGTCCATTCGTCAACTTCCCTTCAACGGAAGGGTGAGTCCTTTTTATTGTCTCTCCCTAGAAACTTCTGGAAATCTCGATATCTCAAAGACTAATCGCTCTAACGAGAAGTTTCTGGAGAATTCCAGAAGTCGCCAAATGTCTCCAAATTGGCAATATATCACAAAATCTGGAAATCCTTCTTCTAACTTTGAAATTATGATATCCCTGGCTCACGTCATCCTCACGCCATTCTGACGTTATGCACTGTATTTTCTTCGTCTGCCCGTCGACACAGATGAAAGAGGAGGCACCAAACGGAGCATTGTAAGTTTGCAACACTGCCCTTCTTAAATCTACACGTCATGGGCAGAATTAACCTACTGTGGTCTAAAAATGGGACCAATCTGTCGATGGACAACTTTTGGCTTGATTGAAGACGATTTCTGGATTTAACAAAGGACACTGTTTATTATTTTCATGATGACGTAGGGTCCTTCCTCGTACCAGTTCTTTATTCTATCGGTAGCAATGTTGATCCTCTGATGAGCGAAACGATGAACCTTCTCTAACCGTGCCTTCAGATTTTGCACATATTCATCAGGCGATGAAAGAGCATCACTTGGTCTTCCCAACATTAGGTCACATGATAGTCATAGGTCCCGGTCAAACAATATTTTTGATGTAAAATGATCGGTCGATTCGTGAACAACACTTAGGCCAGCAGGATCAGCGGTAGGTGATGATCCCAGTCTTGTTGGTTTCTGAATACGAATATAGAGGGACGATTAAGTACCGTTCTGTTAAATATATCTACCACGCCGTCCAATTGAGGATGAAGTGGTGTTCGAGTTTTGTCCATAGAGAGTAACTTGCACAGTCCCGTGAATATGCCCAGCTAAAGTTCGTTCCCTGGTCAGAATGGATGAGAGAGGGAGCTCCGTAACGACATATCCAGTTCCGAATTAGAACTTCAATAATTGTTGTATACTCTTGGTCAGGGATTGCGTAAGCTTCTGATCACTTTGTGAAGTAGTCCACCACTATAAATATGTACTTGTTATTGTCTGCAAATCGCGGTAGTTGTCCCAAAACGTCGAGTGCAATTCTCTAAAAAAGAGCTCCGACATTATAACACTGAAGAGATCCACGCGTTTTACTTTTCAGTCCCTTCCGACCGCAGCATTACCGTGCATTCTTTGCACCAAAGCTCAACTTCGGATCTCGTTTTGCACCCGAAGGATCGTTCACAAACTTTTTTCAACGTCTTGCTGAAACTATAAAATATCCTCTAGTGGCTCTGTCATATATCTCTTTCATCTCGTCTTTCGTAGCTATTTGCCCGACTTTCACCTCGTCTTGAACGGATTTCATATCCCCTTACATCCCGTCTTGTCCGGTTTTCACCCCGTCTTGTCCGGCTTTCATAGCGTCTTGTCCGACTTTCATATTTTCTTCCATAAGTACTTGTCCTGCTTTCATAGCGTCTATCATATCATATTGTCCAGCTTTCATCGCGTCATTCATGTCGTCTTGTCCGGCTTTCATCGCGTCTAGCATAGCGTCTTGCTTGGCGTCTAACGTAGAGTTTTATTTATCTAGCATCTCATCTGGTACGGCTTTAATCAAAGCAACAACCTCTGAAAGAGATTATTGGTTTGATTAAAGTTCTATATCGCTAATGATTGATTAAAGTTCTCCATCGCTCCAGTACTGTTCCTCCATCGCTTTTCTAGTTACTGTCATATACGCTTGTCAAGTTTCCGAAAACCCCACTCCTGGCATCGATTTGTTACGAAACGTATTCCCTTGGAATGTGGGTGTATACGAAGGATACAAGAACGAGTCCAAGTTTCTCGATAATTTACTACGTTTATTCACAAGCGCAAAGTAAACAGGACCAGTATACAATAAAACAGCACTTAACTACTCCACTAATTTCACAGAATAAGCGATATTATTCTCAAAACGTTGACGAAAGTAATTACACAAAATCGCCGCTCCGGCCGTCCAAATAGCTTCTCATGTCCTAGGACGAGTAGGACGGCCTTGGTCTTCAATAAAACGGCCGCTATTATTTTCAAAACTTCTACAAAAATCACAGTCCAATGTAGATCGTGTCACGTCTATTCGTCAACTCCCCTGTAAGAAAGGGGTAAGTTGTTCTTATTTTCTTTCCATAGAAACTTCAAATATCTATACCTCAAAGAATAAGTGTTCTATCGAGAAGTTACAGGAACATTTCTGAAGTCGCCAAATGTCGCCAAATTGGCGATAAATCTCCAAATCTGAAAACCCTTCTCTTAACTCAGAAATTCTGGCAACCCTGGGCTCATGACATCAACACGTCATGGTGACGTCATGCACTTTTTTTTTCTTCGCCTGGCAGTCGAGACAGATAAAAGAGGAGGCGCCAAACGGAGCATTGCTCTTTCGCAACAGTATATACAATCCAATAATTAATACGCTTACATTCACAATGGATTTCAGCTGGAAACCAAATTTTATAAGTGCAAGATTATGAACAGAAATCTCTATGATCATCATATTTGAAGGTACATCCAGAATAATTAACTGAAATGTGGTTCCACCCGACATTCTTATACCAAAATCTTTTTTTAAACAGCTTGGGTACTTTTAGTTATTTGACAAATTTTACAAGAACATTTTTTGAAAATTGTTCCAAATTATCACAATTATAGCAAGTTACACTTCAGTTTAAATAGCTTGGAATTTTTTTTCGATTGATATCAAGTTTGATAATGAATCCTCGAGGGTGTAACTTGCCGACCCGGGGGTGGCTTGTATATCGAGTTTGATAATGTACAACCGAAGATGTAACTTGCCGACCCGGAGGAGGTTAGTATATCGAGTTTGATAATGTACCCCCGAGGATGTAACTTGCCGACCCGGAGGAAGCTAATATATATGGGGTTTGATAATGTACCCCCAAGGATGTAACTTGCCGACCCGGGGGAGGGGAGGGGCTAGTAGTGTCATGAAGACAGAAACTATATCGCGGCTCAGACATACAGACAGTCAGACGGACATCACTTTAAAAATAGCCGAAACGCGTTTAGGTGATCCTAAAACACACATTGGCATCAAAATCATAAATGTTCGTAAAGACATTCCTTCTCAGTACTACGTGTGAGAAAGCAAAAATTACAAAATATTGAAAGTCCGCAATAACAAAAAGGCATAATTGGCATAATTTGCTGTTGTATAATTTGGTGAATAATAGTGGAAGTGGTAATAATAAGCAATATGAATATTATTTGGTGGTTACATTAATCGGTAGATATGAATTTTTGTAGTTATAATAAGTAGGTTGCAAAATTTCTATAACTGCATTTTCCTTTTCTAGCCACCATTTTTATGCTTCACCAATTTTCCTTGTTTTATAAAAAAAATCTCAATATTTATAACTTTTGAAATTGTTTCAGGTGCTATCTATCTCACACATCCTTATAATGCTAAATAATTTCCATTTCTTCATTCTCGGTTTCCTCAGCATTTTTCAAACATTCTATTCCCAAATAAATTATATTAAAAGTCCTTAGAAAATCTAACTTTTTTAATTATCGCTGCAAAAAATAGGTCAAGACAAATATTTAAAGAGTTAAGATAAATTTTAAAGCACATTTTTAAAGCAATGATAAAAGTTGCTGATGTTAAAAAAGAAAATACTTTTGTAAAACAAAATAAAATTGATTTTTGAAAGTTCGTTTGAAATAATATATAGTCAAAGATAAAAGTAAAGCACTTCGTAATTCCATAAGATTAATAATAGCTTTACACATTGAAGGTGGGAAATAACGAACTCGATGATGTTCAGCTGTCTTTTCGTTAGGGGAAAAAATAGTGATTAAATACGGCATTTCTTAATTGTGTTTTTATATGGCTTGTAAATTAACAAATTTAAACGCCAATTAAATAAGACTTTTTTTTTTGTTTTTTGAGTGTTCAATTTCAGCTTTAATTTGCGCCATCTTTTATGATGTATATAAACTTTTGTAAATTTACCTCCTTTATAATTATTTTTTTAAATAATATTCAGTGAAAATAATAAAGAGAGTATTTTTATATGTTTGGAATGCAATTAATATATATATATATATATATATATATATATATATATATATATATATATATATATATATGTGTGTGTGTGTGTGTGTGTGTGTGTGTATTTATATAATATTCAGAAGGAAAATCAATTTAATATAAGAGTTAAAAAGTATTTAATAGAATAGCGCTATCAGCAGCTTACTCTAATAATACCGAAAATATGACTGAATAATGAACAACAGAGGCAATTATTAAAGAAAGATATTTTACTATTAATGATAAAAGAGAAGGTTTTAAATTTGATTACAGTTTTCTTATCAGTTAGAACTCGAATATTCATATTAATATATACAGAAATATATTTATCAACCACTTATATAGAAACTATAGTCTGATTACTAATGAAATAGACAGAATAAAAAGTGATAGTAATCTTATAAAACAGACAAATCACCAGAGATATCCAAGGAAATTTGTCACACGTCACATAACGGATTTCTATTCAAAGCAACCCGACTAACTTAAAAACTTGTTGCAACTGATGCATCAGGAACGACAGTAAGTAAATAGTAATTAAAAGATCGGAAAGGACAGAAGAAGTTGATTATGTCATATGTAATTGTTTTAAAGTTTGAAATATCGAACTTAACATCTAAGAGGTATATTATGTTAATCATTCCAGTTGAAACGTTTGAATGTTTGCAATGATGGGATGGCTATTTTTGTAATGGCAGCAATGGGACGCTTTCTATCAGTCAAATAAAAGGAGTGACCTTCGGTTAGTGTAAAATTTTTAAAAATTTGGTGTGTGGTGTAGCAGTTGGGAGAATCGTGATGTTTGTTGTATGTATTTGTGGTCGTGATTTTTATTATATTTCTTTGTTGTAAGCTATTTAGAGGCTTCTTGCAGGTTTAATGTCTGACTTTATGACGACATTTCGAAGTCATTGTCTATTCATATGCTGGCGTCCGAGAGTGCGCCATGGCTTAGAAGCTGTAATCGTGAATTAGATGAGTTCACAATCGCTCTTCCTCCACTTCTTTTGACACTATGTAGGCAATTTTCTCTTTTTTCTATTATTCTGGTTTTCATTATTTAGTCATATATATATATGCCTCAAGTACAATCAAAATGAAATATAAAATATAAAATCCAAGGAATAGTAAGGCGCATTTGCTGCTCTATCTAAGCCTATAAGTACAGTAAGAAACAAGAAAGATCAATCATGCTTAAAGCATTGATTATGAAACACTTTCCAACTTCAATGCAATTTTATTTTAAAAAGTCGAAAATGCAATACATTCCTCGGTAATATTTTAAAACTTATCACGATACTACATTGATTTATTATATTTGAAAACTTAAACCTCCATTGAAAAAAATGAACTTCATTCAAAAAACGGCATTGAAATATAAATTGCGTGGTTTAAATATCTCTAAAATGCAATACCTTCCACGGTAATATTTTTAAATCTATCATAATACTACGATAATTTATTATATTTGAAAACTTCATCGAAAACAACTGAAATTAATTCAAATGACGTCATAGAAAAAATAACACGCCTGGATCTCTCTATAAAAGCAGGATTTCATTCATAACTTTCTCCATTTCATTCATCACAATACTATAATAATTTATTTTATTTAAAAATTAAGACCATGGAGCTACAATTCATAAACTTTATGCTTAAAACTTCATCGAAAAATATCGTCCTTCTGTTTATAAAATCAATTAATATTTCATTCATATCAGCCATGCAGACTCCATGGACTGAATTATTTTGTGTTAAAGAAATACAGTAATTCTAATACAACTCATTCTTCATATTTTGCTGTTTACATTTTACATAGGTGAAAAATAGGCTTAATTGTAGAAATAATCAAATTTGAATGAGAATGTAAACTCAAATATATTGTCATTGTGTTGTTTTAGTATGTAGATGCACAGAATTTAAGCAGAAATAAAGTAGTTTTAGGATGGATACAACACTCAATATGAATTAAAAAGAACTTTAAAAAATCACGAATTTGAAACAAGATGGATGCCATATCTCTTTTGAAGTGGGTCATGTGATCGTTTCATATCATGGTCACGTGATCGTTTCATATAAGATGTGTAATTATTATTTTAATTTTTATTTAAAAAACTACTGAATATATTTAGCTGAATTTTTTTTTATATATTTTATGGAACAATTTGACTATTACCTAAAATTTTCGAAGCAATTTCTGAATTTTAAATCCGCTTAAAAAATGTTAGAAAAATTAGGTCCCATAGGGCTCAATGTATTTCATTTTTTCAACCCGGGTTCAATCCAAAACTAATTGTGTGATATTATTCATTTATATTCCCATAGGTCCTACAGACCGTCTGAACAACATACTAAAATTTCATTTTGATTAAGTCATTTTTACGGCAGTTATCGTGCTAACGGACAGACAGACAGACAGACAGACAGACAGACAGACAGAATGAACAAAGTCATAAACACTTTTCAACTTTGTTGTAAAGTGTTAAAAATGAGATTGAAAATGGATTAATCAATTAGAAGTTGTGTGTTTACGGGGTTGTAGAGAGGTCAAGGTGGATTGCGACCCCTTTTCCTGGTTTAAGCATGCTTTTAATATATATATATATATATATATATATATATATATATATATATATATATATGTGTGTGTGTGTGTGTGTGTGTGTGTGTGTCTGTCTGTGTGTGAGTGTATACATTAGGATGGTTCAAAATGTTCAACTTCTTTAATTTTTCAGTCTTTCAGTCTCATCCCTTAAAATTGTTCCATTTCAGGAAAAATTTTTATCTGTAAAATTCTTTTGCAATTGGGCAATAATAACACGTGCCGACGAGCATGTTTTTGTTGGGACAGTTTTCCCCCCACTTAAGCTGTTCTCCCTTCTTAAACTATCTCACTGTTAGCTTAATGCAATATTTTTAGCATGATGCCAAAAAACAAGTTGTAAAGCTACTATTGCAACAGTTTCATATTAACATGTGGTCATAACAGTGTCATAGGCGAAAAAATGGTCTGGAAGGGGAGAGGATTTCTGAAAAGTCCTAAATCTTAAAAATGAAATTTTGCGTATTTTTTAAAATGCTAAGTGAGGAAATATGATTATTTCAGAATGTAAACATAGTACAATCTTTCAAGAAATAGAGATATTTCACAACAGTTTCTTTGTGTTTTGAATTAAAAATAATTAAACCACTCTATCTTATTATAGTCGTTTGATTTTGATCATGATCACAATCTGTAGGCTTCAATGTAAATCCATTTTCATATGAAATAACAGCCATGGCCTAACTGTCATTTTCAATTTTACTTCCTCCCAGTTATAAAGGATAAAATATTACTCTGGGTGTGAGATCTTTTCTTGCCTGAATTCTAAATAGACATTGTGTCTATGATGCTGGGTGGCCAAAATATTCAACTCTTTTAATTTATCAGAGGCATCCCTGAAAATCGTTTAATGGTTCAAAATTATAATTGTAAAGTTTTGATGCATATGAATAAGTGTAGAATATTAGTATAATAAAATAAGTAATAGAATATTACTTCAAGAAAAACTCTCTAAATTTTATGAATAAATATTCCAAAAGTGCATTAACGTGCATAACCGTGCATTAATTTTGGAATGTTTGTTTATTAAAATCCGAAATAGAGCTTATGCACAGATAATGACAGGAATATCAACAAATGGAAAACACATGACATTCTCACTCCATTTTTTATTTGCTACAGTCTTCTTTCTCGCATCAGGATATCGAAGTCTCTAATCAGTGACAACTTGCAATAGAAATTGTTTCTGGTCTTCACTTTTTGTTAGTATTTTGTTGTAGTCCTTATTCTATAAGCTTAGCCCTTCTTTCAGCTATGTCATTGACCACCTTTAATTGTTGCACAACTGAGGCTTTCTTATACACTTCACTTTCAGGCCACGAAGCTGGATCTATATTAAGGAAATCTGCGGAAATATTAAATTTTTCAAAAAGCTGTTTGCTGTCTTCTGAAATGAAGTCTTCAATAGACTTATTTATTAGTCGAAAAATGTCCTCATTTTTAGTATGATTCGCTTGACACCCTTTTCTTGAGTATCGTCTTTCGCTAGTTTCTGTACCATTTTCATTTTAGTTTCAAGAGCTAAACCTTCACCAAAAAAGTTAAAGTCCAAGCTTCTGGATATAGATACCATAAATAATTTTTGAATTTGTTAAATGAGATACGACATATTAGATCCACAGATTCATACTCAATGAGCTTTTTCAAAAATTGTATATCATGGTTGTGTGCCTTTTAAATTGAAGGCGCTGTGAACCAAGTTTTAATATATATATTCTTACAAAAAATGTACATATGTCAGAAATGCAATTCCTTTTCTTGAAGATTAATTTAAATTCATCCCGAGACAGAAATATTGTGAAGCAATAAAGTGTTTTTGCCATTTATCGCGCATTATGGTATGCTCCTGGAGCTCGATTTCATTTGTATTGTTTCCAATGAAAATTTCTGTAAACTCTAATACTTCTTTATAATCATTTCAAGACGATCACATTTGAAGGTGCTGCATTATAATAGGTCAAAATTCTGTTCAGTTTGAACATAAACTTTTCGAACGTTTTTTTTTCTTCCATACCAGACTTCAATTGTTTTTATCAATTTTAAACTGTGCCCATTGAAAGCGTTTGGAAATTTGCACTTCTGGACCTGATTAAGAGGGAATTTTTAGCTGAAGAACAGTTTTAAGTATGATTTCAAATATATGATGTCTGCAGGGAAGATATAAATATCCCTTTCCAACATGTGCTCTAAAGAATTGCCGCCCTCCTAGAACTTTTGGGGAATCCCCCCTTCCCGAATTTTATTTCGGTTGTGGCACTGTTATCGTCACAGGCTAATCTGAAGCTTGCAATATAAGCTTTAAATTAGCAATATATGCTTCTGCATACCAATAGAAGCTTCTGCATAGCGATAAAAGCTTCAAAAATTTGTATTTTTGGCATTTTGCCAAGAATGTTACATTAAACTCAAATCAGATTTGTGGGAGAAAATGATAGTAAATATGATCAAAAAATAAAGTTCCGGTCTGCAAATTCAATAGGACAGAGAGAATATATTCTAAAATTGGATTCAAAGTAAAAGTAAGAATCACTGTGTTACATTAACCATGTGCATCTACACCTTCAATCATATTCATAAGGTACACACAGTTATGTAGTTAAATGAATCAAAATAACAGAAATAGATGAAATTTGATAGCATATCCATAGCTAGAAAATTCATCAGGGGTGATTTCAATCATAAGTGTAGAAAGCCCAGACCACACGACCAACCTGAAGGCTTATGGTAGCTATTTGTGTGGCCGATAATCATGAGTGTACTCATTATTGTCGGCCACACAAATAGCTACTCATGAGTGTACTTAAACCTATTACAACATAAAAATGTCAAATGAAATTATTTTAATAGAATTAGAAAAAGATCAGTATAACTTAGCACTCATTTCTATAACATAAATAAATATTTGAGCAATAAAAAAAAATTAAACTAATCAATAAATAGTGGCACTGATGAACTTACCAACATCATTACACTATGTATGTAATAAGGGGGAGGGGGGTCAAGGCAAATTCACTCAGTGAGAGACAGACTCACAATATAAGCTCGCGAGAACAGGTCACGCCATATATTGCAAATTTCAAAAATAAATCGACAACTATTTGAAAAAATGAGGAATAAAAATATTTTGGTAATAATAGGAACATTTCAAAATAAATATATATATATATAAAATTATAAAATAATGAAAACACATAATAATGACTAAAAGATAAAGTATTATTTTTTGTTAATTAATCACATTAAATTAAGAAAATGCATTTTTTAAAATAATATTAAATAAATAAAAACTCTCAACAATTTTCAAATTTATTAAGGAAAATTACGCTTGTTCGTTACTAAGTATAAGGCAATTAATAATTGAATCAAAATAATATTAACAATATTCAATTATATATTAATATCAATTTTATTACTCTTTATAATGGTAAGCTTTTAGTTATAATGATTATTATTGATACTAATAATAAATACTAAAAAAATTAAAATTTTTGATTTGAAATTGTACAAAATTTACAGAATAGGATTCTGTTAAATAGTTTTGTTTTAACTTAGCAATATGGCTATGGCTACTAATGTGTATTTTGTCACATAACTTATTAATCCTATGTAATTGCTTTAGAATGGTATTTTTATATACTCATGCACGATTTGTAATTTATAATTTTATGTGTAATAACAAATAATAAATATTAATAATAAATATTTTATCAAATAAAATAGATGTAAAAAATAATTCGTTATTAAGTTTAAAAGTTATATCTAAAAGTTGATACAAGAGGTGATATTATTTTCATTAGGAATTAAATAGGTAGCATAAATTAGAAAAAATGAAGCGATAAATTGATAGGATAAAAATTAAAATCCAAAAAATTTGAAGAGAAAATTATAAATATAATTTGTTTGGTGATCTTCAAAGCAGTTCGTGAAATAATTATTTTTATACCATATCTAACTATTACCCATAATCACTGGCGCACATATTTTGCAGATATTTCACTTCATGCAAATATACAAAAAAAATATGTTACTAACGAAATTTATGAAGAATCGTCCGATAAAACATTTTGTTCGAGCACTAATTCATTATTGAATTCTTAAAATTTTTGAAAACAATATGCATACTTCATAAATCTTTTACCCATAATGTTATAATTAATTTTAGTCGAAAATTTAACACTCTCTCATAGGCTGATCATGAGTGAAGTGTTACATATCCGTGTAATTTGCATATTGATATTGTCGAAAGGTCGTTTAAAGTACTAGAGGAAAATAATGCTCTGAGTTGTTGTTTGTGCCTGATAATGTGCGTAAATAGGTGTGCAGAGTTACATAAAATGTCCTATCTTCTGACATACAGTATTATCCTCCTTCACGGTAGTGTCTGACCGCTGATGTTAAATCAAAACCATATTTCTTTTTCAAGTACTGGGGGGGGGGGCTTTTCATGTATTAGGGGGGGACTGCGTTCCGTGCTTGATACGCTTCGCCGATTCCCGTAACACGCTTCTGGAATCGGGAAGCTTCGCCTAATACTCACTGGCGCTTGCAGAGCTCGTTTTTCTCGAGCTATTTCTCTATATTTTTGTATACTATAATTTTTTAGGTACGAGACAAAGAAAAGTGATGGACGTGCCAATACGAAAGAACATTTTTCAATTCAGAAGTGCATAAAAAGTAAAATATCTCATAACATACTTCGAAATTTAAAAAAAGGGGCTCCGTCCTGCAAAAATTCAACTATGTAGGTATCTGCGGGCAATTCGTTGTATTGCCATCGTTAATCAATCCAGGACGGGAACTCGCAGTTCAAATATTTCAAATATGATATTAAATATTTCTTAAACTGAACTGTATATTGAAAAACAATTTATTTCAGCATGTTGTCCAAATATTTCTCTGTAAGTGTAACAAATTTTATATTTTTGAATGTTATAGTTTTTGTTGTACGAAGCATAGAAACTCGATGGACGAGAAATTTGTCAAACAGCGACAGCGGCACCAGCTATTTTTTTCTAATATAGAGAGATTTGCAATTGGACGTGTTGCAGCATTTGCCCTACAGTCGATAATCCATTTAAAACGACTTTTGCCAGTTTACAACATTAATAGATCTCTTATCGTACCATATGTTGGATTATCAAGATGGTTATTTGGCTACTGCAAGATAGCTCTAACAGCAGGGAACTGTTTATACGTGTATGACACTGATAAACTCCTTATAGGTTGTGGCATATGCAGAGATTGAAAAGTTGATTCATATGAAAATTAGCAATATTATAGGTAGTGATAAGTTTGCAATGCTAAAGTATTTTCTAAGTTGCGTCGAGTATCAGCATTTTTTGTTCCACCCTAATATGTACTTAATAAATTATCTATTATCATAAGCACTTCATAAATTATATTTCCAGAAATAAAATGCATAATAAAATTCTCGCAAAATAGGAAATTGTGATGCGTAATAATGTGGATTCTTAATTCATCCAGATCCCATACCGGAACAAACCTGTAATTAGACTGTTTCCTTCAACGTAGTTCATATTACGAATTAGCTTCAAGAAATAGAAATAATTAAATCTCCTCTTAAATTGGATGAATTGTTTTATATTCTCTGCTTTAAACAATTCACTAACCGCCGTTGTTCTGCTTGTAGTTTGTTTCACGTTCTTCAGTCTAATGGCATTTTAAGTGCTTCATTAGTCTTTCACATAAATGGATTAAACAGCATAAACATGGTAAAAAGCATTTCCATTTTACAACTGCATTTTATTGTACGAAGTTATGGGAGAAATGCATTTGCATTTTTATTAAATATTTTAGACTGTCATTAAACTATTTCAAAATAGAATAAAATGAATTCTTACTAGGTAAGTGCATAAACGTTAAAATGTATTTGTAATATATTTATTCTTCTTCTTCAGCGACCTCGCTTGCTTCAAAAGCATCAGTTTAGAAGAATGTTATACACATTTATTTCTTAAAAGTATTGTCGACAAATGCAAACTGAAAACATTGTTCAATTAGATACTAAGAGACATGGTGCATAAAACTGTGGCGCCTTAATCTTGCTGACACATGTAGGTATTGGCTATTCTATCTTAAAAAACGCACTAAAAGCGAGAAATTCGCGCATGGATACTATTATGGGAAGTAGGAGCATTGTCTTAGCTTTGAGAATCCCTCCTTAATACGGTGTGTTGAGTTTCCAGTTTTACCACCTCAAATTTCAAGTTTTACCACAGTTTAACCGCTCCATCTGCTCACGTGAAGAACTTGAGTAAAAAAGTAATGATTTTTTTCAATGTCAAACTTACTTTTAGGCGGTAGTGAACGTTTACTCGGTTGAGACGAAAAGTGAAACGTTTCCCTCCCGAGGCAAGAAGCTGGACGTGGAGGGAGGGGGGAATGTACCTGCTCTCTTCACTTCGTACAAATGACGCACTTGCGCAAAGGAGAATCGTAGAATAAAATTAACTCTTTTGCAGTGTGCTTCGCATATAGTGCATTTAAAGCGTTGTTTTGTATTAGTTGACAAGTGTTCGTTGAGAAGTGTCGAATGCCCAGACCGACCGGGTCATCTGAAGACATAGAGCAGCAAGGTGGGCGACCGTCGTTAAGACGTGTTGTTGTTGTTGAGACCCAGACCGTCCGACCTACCAGAAAGGTGTAAGGTAACCGTTTGGACGGCCGGGAAGTGCCACCTAATTTTGACCGGAACCCAGTGGGGGAGACATCCACAGAGACCGTACCCTCCTTGCCCTACCACCAACCTCTCGGAAAGACTTACGGACCCACATGTTTAACGTGATCGTACTCCTCATGAACACGACGGCAGTTATGGCAGCATGCAAATCCAGCGCTCAAACCACCTGGCTACCTCGTCCGAAATGTGCCAACAGCACGCGGTGTTTTCAGGTGGTCACCCACCCAAGTACTAACCGCGCCCGGTGCTGTTTGACTTCGGTGATCTAACGAGAACAGGTGTTTTCAGCACGGTAGGGCCGTTGGCATGTCGTTGAGAAGTGTGAAATTTTGTAAGCTTTAATACGCATACATTGTATTTACTATGACGCGTAATTTTGTGAGGTTGGAGAGTGGTCGCTGAAAATTGTGAGTTTGAATATGGGAAAACAAAAGAGCATAGAACGTATCTGCGCGTTGTGGGTGTCCATTCCACAGGAATCGGTGATGTTTGTACAGGCCAATATCGACTGCAAAATGGAGAAACGATTGTCATGATCGTCATCTACAAACGTTGTTGAGGTATTTGAATTTATTCGCAAAGTCTTGCTGCCATGCAGTATTAAGGTGCGACATTTCTGAGAAACAATCTGGAGAAATTAAGACTGATTCTTAGTGGTGATTTCAACATTGATTTTGGTACAGAAGAAGCACAATCATTGATCGCATGCTTCGTGGAAAAATTCAATTTGAAATCAAATACTGATAGAGTTAAATACACTACCAAGTCGGTAACAATCGACCCATTATTTACTTGAAGTCAAGCAGCATCGGGCGCGGTTAATACTTGGTGGATGACTACTTGGGAATACCGCGTGTTGTTGGCACATTTCGGGCGCGGTAGCCCGGTGGTTTGCGCGCTGGATTTGCACGCTGCCACAACTGCCGCCGTGTTAATGCGGAGTACGATCACGTTAAACATGTGGATCCGTAAGTCCTTCCGAGAGGTTGGTGGTAGGGGAAGGAAGGTACGGTCCCTGTGGATGCCTCCCCCCACTGGGTTCCGGTCTAAATTGTGTGGCACTTCCCGCCCGTCTTGTGGACGTGGTGAGTAGACTCTCTTTCACCACGGGGTAATTAGTAACGAACGATGAACAAAAGCATGGAATACGTAATTTCAGATCAGTGTTGATTTTAAATTAGTTTGGCTATGAAAAACTTAAATTAGTAATTATTTTTCTGAATATGTAATTTAACAAATGTATTTTTTTAATAATTTAAATATTACAGCAGGGACGTCATGAAAAGGAATATGGAAAATTAACATGCATGGGAATTTTCTCCGGCAATATATCTATGTTTGTTTACTTATTTCTACTAGTTGCAAATCAGTCAACAGTACCCAATAACAAGTCTCAGATCAGTTCTGATTTTACACATAATGCTATTTGATTGGCTATGGAGAACTTAAGTTAGTAATCATTTTTCTAAACTTGTAATTCAACACATGTATTTGTCTAATAATTTAAATATTACAGCAAAGACTTCATAAAATGTTTGCCAAAGAAACATCCTGACGAATTTTTTCCAGGAATATATCTATGTTAATCAAAGTGACATCACGTCTGTTTCAATTAAGTAAAGGACACAACATCGTTAGACAAAAGGTCATTTAATAAAAACATCCTTTAACAAAGTTTTAAAACTTTGTTCGTCTTTAGGATGTTTTTATTAAATGACCTTCTATCTAACGATGTTGTGTCCAATATCTATGTTAGTTTACTTAGTGCAACTAGTTGCAAAACAGTCAAAAGC
>OX578139.1:59422683-59537683 GCA_951213105.1 Amaurobius ferox
CAAATGCGACTCGAGTACCTACATCAACAACGATCATGACATATTATTACAGGCAACCTGGACGTTATAAAGGATAATGAGCTTAGAACGTTTTTAAGACTTGGCACTAAGTTCAGATTATAGAATTTTAACAAGATTGACAAGACATTCGAACGTGAACTTAATGATTTTGTTTACAAAACGGCTATTCGTTATAGTATGCCACTGACTTCTTTTAATGAATGGATTGACAACATTTTATCGGATTTTAAGTTTTGTTATCATAATTCTTTTATGCCTCGTGAAAATTACACTTTGTGTAAAAAGGTCGTGCATGATGTACAACAAGATTATGCTATTACATATACTGATAAGGTTGCATCAAACTATTCATTTACCTGTATCAGATATTATATCGATCTACTCAATCTCAGCTATAAAAATGAAGAAATGTATGCCTTACTAAAAACACCGAAACGGGAAATCGAAAACAAAATCAGTGCATTGCACAAACGTATTGGTATAGACATAAAGCATATAAGATATCTCTATCTTGTTATGATACCAAAAATGCACAAATCTCCAATAAAGTTTCGCCCGGTGACGGTAGGATTTAAGGCATATATTACGACTGCAAACACGAAACTTTTAACTTTGTTGAAACCTATTATGGCACAGATATTAAAAAGGGGATCCATTATGGTAAACAATAGTATGGAGGTGCTTAATCATATAAGAAATAACCCTACATATATGATTTATAAAAGCTACGATTTCAAGGACCTCTTTAATAACATTAAACTGCAAGACCTGCTGATTGGACTAAATAAAAATAGCAATAAATTCGACATCGGTTTTTACCCATCAAATCTGGAACTTATCGAAACCAACGAGGATCAAGGGAATGAGATTAATTATCTTGATATTAATATCAAATTCAAGGAGAACGAACCCACGTACACACGACTATACGACAAACGTAAGCACTTTGACATGGAAATCAATTACATCATAAATTGGAAATTCAATCTGAGTCATGCAGTTTTTCGTAACGTCATGGTAAATCATTTCTTACGCAACGCACGTATACATTCTCATACAAGAGATAGAGTACAGAGCGACGCAGTCTTCATCGGGAGGCTTTGAGACAGAATTATCCATTGGGATTCATCAAACATTATTATAATACATTGTATAAGAAGGAAGAGAATGCTTTTCGAACCGATTTTGGCAACACCTTCGATATATAATTTAAGCTGGCAACGCCTTTAACGACTGCGTGCGCATCTTCATTTTTCTATTTCGACTGGATAGATAGACATGGCGTGTGGCGCGTTTTGCTTTCATTCCAATATTGCTCTCGTGCTTTTCAACTTATTCGATGTCGGTTGCAAACCGTTTCTTGGTTGGTTCCACATTGTCCGCGTATCTTCGAGCGGAGTGCGTTTTTTGTTCTGATGTTTCCTTCAAATATGGCCACAGGCATATACCGGCTCCGGGAGCGTTTCCATTGGAGTAAAAGTCGACTTTTAACCGGGAACTAGGGGTCACAATCCCCCTAGGCCTATTCGTATATCCCTGTTGGCTTCTTTCCACGTATTGTACTTTTTGAAACTTTTATGTATATTTGACACTTATGAGCTGCATCGCGCCTGATTGTCATTTTATTACCTGCTTTATTAGTCACTCTTGTCATCGTGGTTACTGCCTTTTGGCTTATATATATATATATATATATATATATATATATATATATATATTTTATATATATATATATTTATATATATATATATTTATATATATATATATATATATATATTTATATATATATATATATTAATATATATATATATATATATATATATTAATATATATATATATATATATATATATATATATATATATATATATATATATATATATATATATATATATATATATATATATATATATATATATATATATATATTAATATATATTTATATATATATATATATATATATATATATATATATATAAATATATATATATATATATTTATATATATATATATATATATATATTAATATATATTTATATATATATATATATATATATATATATATATATATATAAATATATATATATATATATATTTATATATATATATATATTTATATTTATATATATATATATATATTTATATATATATATATATATATATATATATATATATAAATATATATATTTATATATATATATATAAATATATATATTTATATATATATATATAAATATATATATTTATATATATATATATATATATATATAATCTCCCAAAAAGGACTAGTACCTATATACCCATAAAGATGTTAAAAGAGTATTTACGAAGTGACGACCGCGGGAAGTAGCGACCCCCATCTCTCCGGTTAAAGCTTTTACTGCCATGGCGAAACGCTCCCGGTAGCCGAAACCTTCAAACCACATCCAACAAGACACTCACCATTACCTCAATAAACGTAAAAACACTTTAAATACCAAGTCATTAATATAAAAACCCTTAAATTACTTTAAACAACACTTAAAACTATCCATAGATCTAAAAAGGCGAGGGGGGGGGGATCCCACATCAGCACATTAAAACCATTGTATGGAATCTCAAACTAAGTGGTTATATAATGTATTTGCAAAACGATATAAAAACACCATAAATGAAATGTACAAATAAAAAATATATTTCCATACCTGACTGTAATAGTCATGTAAACTATTTTGACTCGAACATTGAAACTACTAGTGTATGAAATCATTAATAATGTCGTTATTTTTATATAATACAAATAAAAACCAAATATAAATTAGAGGTCATAAAAAGACTTATGTATGAAATCAAAATAAATATATATAATGTATATATATTTATATATATATATATATAAATATATATATATATATATATATATATATATATATAAATATATATATATATATATATATATATATATATAAATATATATATATATATATATATATATATATATATATATATATATAAATATATATATATATATATATATATATATATATATATAAATATATATATATATATATATATATATATATAAATATATATATATATATATATATATATATATATATATATATATATATATATATTTTTCAGTTTTTCAGTTACAGTGGGTTCATACATTGTACAGACAGACTCACAAACTTAAGCTAAAAATAGTTTTTTGTGTCCTAGTGCTGTTAACTTGTAGATCCGTCAAAAAATCGAGTTGCGATTTTCAAATCGATTTCAATATATTCCCTATAGTATGGAATGTAAAAATGATTCTTTGTAAATATACATTCTACTCGAAAAAATCAGTTATACAATCCAGATTGCCACAATCTGATTTGTATTAATTTATGGTTGTAATCTTCCGAAGTGGTTCCCATTCTTTAATTTTGGGACAACAGTTTATTGGATCACCTCTAACATATCAAATATTATTATTATTGTCGTCCCTTGTACTTTAGGTAATCATATTTATAACGCGTTTAACACCTTATCCATTTGTAACTGAATAGCTTTCATCTCATAAATATAGCAAATTAATAAAATTAACTTCCGAATATAACATTTAAATTAGTTAACAGACATGTAGTTGGAAAATATTTATTAACTTCTAAATGCGTACAAGAATTATAGTTGTGTTATGGCTGAAGATTATTCTGACAAATAAAATTCATTTACTTCCCATATCATATATTTCCCATATCATGTAATTGCGATGGAAACATTTTTGTGATTTGAACATTTGATTTCTGCTGCTGTATACAAATGCTACTACAAAATTAAGAAGTATTTTCTGGCGTTCTTATTAAAGTTGCTGCATTTATCTGGCATATTTTCTCCGGTTCTTAATCTTATTGAAAGAAACAGCGTTTACGGATTTAATATAATTATCCGAACAATAAATGGCGGAATATATTATATTGGCAACACATTTATTTATATCATACCAACTTTACTGGTTTTAGAAAATAGGATGTAAGGGTTGTTTTTTCAAGTTTTAGGGAATATTCCAGAAACTCTGCTAAGAGATGCCGTAAATATGCCTTATTGGATTTATGTCTGATTTTGACATTTTAAAGTTAAGTATATGTAGCGAAAGCTCATAAGGCAGCATTAAATGTCTTGAGTGAGAGACGCCTTTAGCTCAATGCTATGATGCTGGCCTACAACGTTTTGTCCCCGGGATCTAATCCCTGAACTGCCAAATTGGTGATTTCGTGTTCTCGCTACATTGGTGATCTTGGACACGAGCATTAAATATCTTTGCCAAGTTATTCTGCTACTCGAGTATTATATATATGCACTGCATAAATGTCCCCATGAGATTGCGCCACCACACTTCTTGACTTTCCGAGATCCTTTGACGTCGACTTACCATGCGTCATCCGGCTTTGCCTCATTACGATGCCGCTTGTAACAACTCCTTTACTCCAACTTAAGAGGTCGCCGCTTCATCTGACACCCAGTGATAATTTAGTTCATTTTCAACGAATCTCACTGGGAAGGGGAGTACTGTAGCGAACTTTAATATGGCGGTATTGAGCTGGAGACGGCTTTAGCTCAATGCTATGGTACTGACCTACCATGCTTTGTCCCCATGATTAAACCCCAGCACTGCCAAGTTGGTGATTTCGTAATCTAGCTACATGTACTGTGAATACGCCAGTGTTTTGTGAATGCCTTTTCTTAATCATTATATTTTAACATTTAATTGTTGTTTCATTGTATGACAATTATGTTAAAAATTTGGCAGATATCTAGAAAGTTAATATTTGTATCTAGTTTTTATTAATCCCAATTTATGTTTATAAATAGAAGAAAATGAAGTTATATCTAGTTATTTAAACTCACCCTTTTACTTTCCCTGTAATACATGGTAATTATAGGGAAAGGATTGGAATCATGCCCAAAATCGCAACTCCAGTTTTCGACAGATCTATACGTTTCGAGACCTCTAGAATACGAAAAAACTATTTTTAGCGTGACGTGTGTGTGTGTGTGTGTCTGTCTGTCTGTGCAATGTATGCATCCACTCAAACTCAAAACCTAATGCACCGAATTTCATAAAATTCGGTAGGTAAGTCACTTGGGTGTGACCCTGGTGCTGATTAGCTTTTAGTGCGATGCGGGATAAAAGAACCCGCCTTTTTTTGCGAAATGGCCAACAAAATTCGTCAAAATCTAAAATAAAAAACTACGTCTGCTCAAATATATCCTTTAAATGCTTGTTTTATACGTAATTTTTAACAATAAAGAAAATAAGACTAACCCCATTATACTAGGACTAGCCGTTCTCGACATATTTTAGTTTTTTCGTAATTTCTCTACGTCACCTTTGAAAATAAGTCCAGTTACCAAATGAGAACGAAAATTGAATTAAAAGTGAATAACATTTAATTAAAATAAATAGAACGTAGATATAAGTCTGCAGGGAAAGTCATGTGCTGCCCACATCAGATTTTTCATCTTGCTACTACAGTCAACAATCCGAAGAACACAACACAACAAATATTTTAAAATGTTGAATTCAGTTTTGACCTTTTCAAAAATATAGCGCAAACATCCAGTGCGAAATACTTTTACACCCTGTGTATATAAGACCTGCATTGTGTCTCAAATTATCCGTTCTTTAATTTAAGTGCGAAACACATGCAAAGGGAAAAAAGAAAAAAATATTCATCCTTACACTATCCACATTGCATGACATTCGTGACTTAATCTACTATAGTTGGCACGGAAAATTGCCGACCACCTTTATCTAGAAAAACATTTCCTTTCCACAAAAACACTCGACGTACATTTATATTGAATTTCTTGTGTTCAGATCTTGTTATCTAACAGAAACTCAAGAACATTCACTTGTTCGATATTGTGAGTTTATATTTGCCTCTAAGTGAGGTTTCGGTAATCTCTCGTACCTTGATTTGTGAAAAGAATTACTATAATAAAACTCTTTTTAAATGGGGTTCAATCTACTGTCTGCAATGGGGTAGCAATTGTCTGCTGATGAAGACATCTTTTTAAAGATTAAGACATTCAAATATTGTGGGAAAACAGTGTACATATTAGATTTGCTTAATATGCACATTTCGATACTGTGTAGAAACACAAGTAAAAGGAAGGCAAATATAGTTTAGCAAATGGAAGTCAAATATAGTTAATCAAATGGAATTCAAATATAGTCAATCGAATAGAAATCAAATATAGTTAACGGAATGGCAATCAAATACATTTAATCAAATAAAAACATGCATGCATGGAATTGCCAAAACTTACATGCAATCCGTAAATATTGGTGCAACGTCAATGGTATGATTCTGACCCCTATCAAAAAACTAGAACCCGTCACTAACCGAGACTTTGAGTTCTAAGTAAAAATCTACCGACGGGCACAATTTAAATCTGAACTTTACCAGTCTGAGCACAATACGACCAAAATATTGTCTATATCTTAAGCAAACAACGCAATTTTTATGTCTCCAATATATAAGCATCCGCTACTTAATAATGTAGATATAGATAACAGCACACAATTCCCAAATCGCCTGTTTGAAACTACAATTATTACCGCTACACCGATAAACGAAAATACTTGAAATCACAAATAAAAGTTCCTCTAAACCCGAAACTTATTGCTATCTCACCGAATTTTTACCTAATTTCAGTCAAATTTTAGCAGAATACTCATAATAATACTATAATACCAAATAAAAACAAATAGGATGACATCTTTTGAATTCGCAAATTTGGATCAGCTGTTTTTCTTCTAGACTAAATATCTGTCAAACTGATCGATCATTATCGAAAATGAGGCAGTGAAAAAGGATTAGATTGAATTTGACAATATGGTGGAAAATCGTGATTTTAGATTTTAAAAATTCATAACTAAAAAACTCATATAATTTTTCAATAGTTTTCATCTTTTCATAACAACATTTTTGGACCTGAGAATTCAGCTGTATGCAGCTTTTGGATATTTACGTGACAATATTTAACGCATTTTACTTTCCTTGTAATACATGGTAATGTATAGGGAAAGTATTGGAATCATACCGAAAATCACAACTCGAGTTTTCGACGGATCTACGCGTTTCGAGACCTCCAGAATACGAAAAGACTGTTTTTAGCGTGACGTCTGTGTCTCTGTCCATGCGTGTGTGTCTGTCTGTGCGTGTGTGTGTGTGTCTGTCTGTGAAGATTTTGTATCCACTCTAACTAAAAAACCTTATTGGTTAAATTTCATAAAATTTGGTAAGTCACTGATTTGTGAGTCATCACACGTCAGGTATTGACGCTATATAGACCGATCTCGTAAAGTGGAGTAAATTAAAATACATCTAATAAGGAACTAAAAATGAAGAGACAAATTTTAAACAAAAGTAAATAAACATTTATTTATGCGATAACCATTACTAATATTTGATAAATTCAACAATTCCCACAATGCATGTTTAATATTCCAGACCTCGTATCCACTCATTTAATTTTACAATCATGCCGCGGAACCAATATTTCAAATCATATACTGATAGATCTCCTTTATCAACATCTGCTTTACGTGAGGCATACATTACACAATTGCCTAATTAAATTCAATAAAACCTTTATTGCTCCTAACACTTTTCATAATTAATAGAGAGAGAGAGGGTGAGAGCATACTGGGCCATTGACCTTCGTGCAAAATACATGTAAAGAAATTGCCTACCTCGGAACATCGCCGTCGACTGCTCGCGTCATCGGCAGGAGGAACCGGACTTCTCCGAATGGGCTGTCTGTCTTCTCGTCGCGCTCGTGCAACCACCTTTTAACACTCCAAAAATTCCCCTCCCCTCCTCGATTTTCAAATTTTAAAAGTTTTAGTCTCTCTTCATCTCTCCCCCTCTCTCTTAGGCCCCCAGACTCTCATTGGTTCCGTAAATACATAACTCCGCCTTCCGGCTATCTAACTGGCCGAAGCCCCCCTTGAAATATCAGATATTTGAGCATTGTCTTTTTCGAGCAGAAAGTTCTCACGAACATTTTCCCATGTCCATCAGGAAGTTAATTGACTTCTCGGGTCAAGAGGTTCAACCCCTTCCGTCTGATATAGTACCTCGTTATGACGTGAATACGAGAAGCACCCTTTTTCACCCTCGAACTACGTCCGGTCCAGCTGTGTTCAAGGGAACGTTATATGAATTGTCTCGCTGTATGAGGGACCATCTTCTTAGATCCCCTTCCACTTTCAAAATAGCAATGTTATATTGGGAATTGAAAATTACAATATAACAATTACCCTTCTTCCCCCCCCCCAACATTTGGTGGGAAAAAAGCCAATTATCGAGTTGCGTGTTCACCATCACACTGGCAGAGTTACCTGTGACATCATCTCCTTCCTCTCTCAAATACTGAATCATCTGTAACATTACACTATATATACATATATCAGTCATTTCAGTACAACAAAAATATTACTGGTAACAAAATATCAAATACTCTTTGCACCAATACAAATCACAGTGTTCCTGGAAAGTTTTTTTTTTGTAAGCATCAGTTCGATTTATTGTTATTCTGTATCTGAAACATTGTAGCTGCATTCGTGGAATGTCTTTTGAAAAGTTTATAGTAAAGAAAAATGTTTAAACAGTTCATCTTTGTAATGGTACGATTGAGTGTACACTATCTCCTTATGATTAAACACTGGCCTTGTTGCAGAAATGGACATGAATCGCTGGAATTGCTGGGTAAGGAATCGTTGACCGTTTGGGAATCGTTGCACGTCTGGAATTGTTGAATCGCTGACCACTTGAGAATCGTTGTTTGTCTGGGATTGTTGAATCGCTGACCACTTGAGAATCGTTGTTTGTCTGGGATTGTTGAATCGCTGACCACTTGAGAATCGTAGTTTGTCTGGAATTGTTGAATCGCTGACCACTTGAGAATCGTTGTTTGTCTGGAATGGTTGTGTAACCGGAATCGCTGACCACTTGGAAATCATTGGGCAACAGGATCTGTATGCTATTTCATGTTTTGTTTAAGCAAATCAATACACATACATTACACTCAGGCCAACTTATTATTACTCTCCTCTCTCTTAAAACTCACCAAAGTATATTTTTTACAAATTCAATTTCCATAATTTTAATTTGTCACCCGGCACACGAAACATTACAAAAAACTTCTTTTTTTTTTTTTTTTTTTTTCTCAAACTCATTTAAATTTGTTAACATTCTCAAAATTTGCCCCATTGAAATTTCTATACTTTATCTACTTTAAATCCTTCCCTATAATATATACATTTTTTTTCAAATTTGATACACCCTTCAAACTTAAAATTTTCAAATTCCTACAATTTATTTATTTTACATTTCTCTGCCTTATGTTTTTCCGCATTATATATATTTTTTATTTAACATCCTAACCATTTATCTGCTTTAAATCCTTCCACATAATATATACATTTTTTTTTTTTTTACTTTATATACACTTCTTATCTAAAATCCAATCCACTTAAGTTTGATATCTTATTCAATACTTAAAATATTGAAATTCTTACACTCTCTATACATTAAACTTCACCACTCTTATCAATTTATATTTTCCTGACCTCATCATGTGTTCTCAACTGAACGTGCCATAAATATAACTCATGTACATATTTATACTAAAACACTTAGACAATTACACTATCCATAAATATACATTTTCTTTCACATATCACCTGGTTTAATCCAAGAAATATACTTGGATACGGAATTTCCCGAATTCATTAAATTATTCACTTTCCCACTTAATGAAACCATACTTGAATTTTTTTTTTTTTTTTCGTAAATCTTATCACTCACTGAAATTCTCTCAATGCATACATAATTACAAATTTTCTCTCAAATATCATCTAACTCAATTGAAATCCCATACTTGAATACCAAAATGTACATTTTCTTTTCTTATATCCCCTGTAATTGAATGCAAAGTCTCCTGAATTAATTCACTTCTCCTCTTTCCTTTTTCAATTTCCAAACTTTTGTGTAACATTTATTCTAGCATCTAAATTCCCTGTTCAAACAGAAAAATCTAGTCCCCAGAGAAAATCTCGTAGTGGTATACAAGGTCAACATGTCCTTGTGCCATTGTGTCATTTTCCCGGGACAAGCTCCCCTTTCTGGCCTGCGGCTAATACGGGCATTTCTTCGTGTGAGTTCCTATGGCCAATTAGCTGTACAAATTTTTGAAGATGTCGTTTTGGCAAAATGGTACAAATGTTCTCGTCCGCCATGTTGTGTAAAGTGTTCAGTCGGCTCTGTGTTACGTGTGTGTACCTGTGTTTCGCGACTCTCATGGATTAAGCATTTCCCAGGATTACGCAAGGATTCATTTACCCCACGGATTAATTAAAATGCGGTTAGTGTCCTTTTGTTCTACCATTGTATTTTATTATTATATCATGTTTATTCCCGCCACTAGCATCTAAATCGAAAACCTCCGCTGTTTTAAAATTTTCACCTCCATTGTCTAGCGTACCCTTCGAAAGTTCGTCTTTCTCGCCAAAATTAATATGTGTGACCCTATCAAAATATATGTAGAAACGCTTTTTTTTTTTTTTTCAAATGCTTTTTATTTTATCTACAATTCGCGTATGTTTATTAAAATTATCTATTCATTTTACATTATAATTTGTGTATACATTCATTACAATTATCTATTTTCTTTGAACTGCCATTTTGATTTTTAATTAAAGTTCTCTATCCATTCTAAACTCTTAATTTTTTTTGTCATTTTTAATTACCCATTATTTAGTTATTTAAATTACAACTTTTATTTTGAATTACCGATTGTTTATTTATTTAAATTCAATTTTTATTTTTAATTATGAATTATTTATTTATTTAAACTCCAATTTTTATTTTTAATTATGAATTATTTATTTATTTAAACTAGAAAAAAAATTTGTTTTTCTTTTTTTTTTTTTATTTACCAATTGTCTAATTATTTTAAACTATAATTCTATAATTCCTATTTCCTCACGCGTATTCATCCAACAATGGTTGATCAGTCCGCTAATTAAATGAAGAGCGCGTGGAGAAAGTTTACTTTTGTTTTAAAATTTTACTGTTTTTCTTTTTTTTTTTTCGATTTCCTTAAATGATATATTTATGTTTCATTTATCTCAGATTCCCCCTATTTATAGTTCCATATTTATTTAAACTTTCCTGTTCATTTAAACTTTCATCTTATTAATGAAAGAATTATTTAACATTTCCTCAATTTTTTTATTTCACAATTTGTTTACACTTCCTTAATTAATGTAATATTTATTTAAACTTCCTTAATTTATAATTCAATGTTTATTTAAAACTTCCTTTATTTATAATCCAATATTTATTTAAAATTTGTGTTCCATCTTTCGCGTTGCATTTTGTGAATGCCGTGTGTTTTTTTTGTTGCATATTTTCAAAAATTTGAATTACGGTTTGTCCGCGCTCTTACCTATGTTTAAATTTCTTTCGTGTTTTAATTGAATCAATTTAAATTTAAATTCTTTAAAGATCTCAAAGCATATCTGTGTTTCGGCCTAACCGGTGTTGGAAGTAGCACTGTGCGTGAACCAATTGTACTGTTTATACCGTCCCCTTGTAAATTTTCTGCTGATTCCGTGTTTCCCCGCTCCATTTGTATACAACCCCCATCTATTTGTGTTGGTCCCTCTTGCGCATCTCGTTCCATTTCTCCCGCCTCTTTATCCGTGTTTCCTTCAATTTGTGTACAGTCCTCCTGTTCTGAAAGTTCCAAATTCTCCTGCGTTTCTAGCGTGCTATGTCTGCCAGAGTCCCCCCCTGCTGAAAGAATGTTTGCGTTCGGAGAGTCTTTTGGAGGGATGATTGCGTTCTCTTGTGTTCTCTGGGTTGTTTCGTTTTGCACTTGTCCGGTAACCGGTTTCACGGATTTAGGAGTAAGATTCGCGCTGTGTGAACTGGTTTGACTATTCAGTGTTATTTCTTCATCCCAAATGAAGAGCGGAAAATTATCATCTTGGGCGCGGTCTTTTGCTTCTTGTTTCAGTTTTGGTTCAGAGTTTTGTTGCGCGCTTGTAGAAGTTGGAAGGAGAGGTGACTTGTATTTGTTTATGTACGGCAATTTTAGATGCGGCTTGCGGTCGGGAAGAGTCCTCAATCTATTTATGTGGGCTTTTATGATTTTAGAATTTGGTTTGTCACACAGTTTTATTTCATATACAAATCTATTTATTCTATTAATTACTCGATAAGGTCCCGTGTGGTTCCCTCTTTTATATTTATTATTATTATTTTCCATGAATACCCTCGACCCGATTTCCAAATCCCTGAATTTAGCTCTCTGGAGTTGTTGACTTTCTTGGCGTTCTTTCGCGAGAATTAAATTTTTATTTGCCTCCTTGAATGCGTTATTCATCACTGTTATTTTTTTTTATATGTAATCCTGATATGTTGTTTCTGTATTGTTTTCTGTTACATTAGTTTCAAAAAAGGTTGGAAGGTCTCTTCCAAAAAAAAGAAAGTTTGGTGTTTCTTTGGTGCTTGAATGTACTGTCGCGTTGTAAACAGCTACGTGGCATTGTACTGCAGTATCCCAGTATGGCGAATTCTCCGCTAATGTCGCTAAGGTGTGTTTTAATTGTTTGTTTGTAACCTCCACTATACCGTTAACCCATGGCGAACGTACCGATGCTCTTCTGGCAACTATTCCGAGTTTTTCTGTCATAATTTGGTGTATATTAGATGTAAACTGAGAGCCTGCGTCCGATAAAACTGTCCTAGGACATCCCCAATTCATAAAGTAATTTAAGAGTCTATCAGCAACTGTAGTGGCCGTAATATCTGGGATTGGAAACATTTGTATATGTTTGGAGAAATGGTCTACCACCGATAACACATATTTATTATTTGAAGTGCTAGTTTGAAACGGTCCGCAAATGTCTGTCGACAAAATTTGCACGGGCCCATCAGGTATGGGATTTCTTCCCAGGGGAACGGGCTGATTTTTTCCCTTTTTCTTTCTACACTGTTCGCAAGATGTAATAAAATTTTGTGTGTCACTGTACATACCCGTCCAAAAATATCTGTCCGATAATAGTTTATAAGTTTTATCAATCCCTGCATGTGTCACGTGTGTAATTGCTAAAATTTCTTTCTGTAAATTTCTGGGTATAACTATAGTTTTGTTCAAATTGTCTCTCCAAGGTCTGTCCTTCCAGTTTCCTCGTGCATTAATAAATTAGTTTCCTCGTCAATATATAATGTGTCATAATGTTTACCCTCTTTAAAATTCCGATTTTGTAAATTTTCTCTGATTATTTTTAATTTTGGATCTTTAATTTGTTCATCTAAAATTCTATCTAACGCCGGGATTTCTGTTATTGTGTTTACCTGTGCAATATAGACACTATCCTCATTCACATATCCATTTTTTTTCCCCGTGTTTTCTCCCTTAATTTGTTCTATCAGGTTAATTTCTCCCCTTGGATTCTCAATGTTTTGTTTTCTCTCATTCTGCTCTGTTTGTTTACTTTCAAAATCATCTCTACTTAAAAAATCCGCTAATAAATTATCTTTACCCGGAACGTGAATAAATTCATAGTCGTATTCAGATATTTCTAAAAGCCACCTCTGTAATACGCTGGGTGGGTTTTGTATTTTTAAATGCTGTCCCAAAGGCAAATGGTCAGAAAGCACAAAAAACTTTCGTCCGAAAAGAAAATTCCTAAAAAATTTCATTCCCTGATGCATAGCAAGTAATTCAATTTTCATGGCCGGGTATTTTTGCTCCTGTATCGATAATTTCCTGCTAAAATATGCAATCGGTTTTAAAATTCCCTCTCTGTATTGTAAAAGAGCGCCTCCTATGGACTGAATGCTGCCATCGATATTCAGATAAAAGTCTTTGTCAAAATCTGGCTGTATAAGTAAAGGTTTCTTGAAAAAACATTCTTGGAGTTCCTGAAATGCCTCCTCACATTTATTATCCCATTTAAATTTATTATCCTTTCTTGTTAAGTCAGATAAAACCGCGGTTAATTGAGCATAATTTTTTATTGAATTTCTGTAAAAATTACAAATGCCTAAAAATCTTTTTAATTTTCTTAAAGTTTTTGGTACTGGAAATGAAGTGATTTTGTTTATATTTTCATCTGTTGGTGTAATGCCTTTTTGACTAATTTCAAATCCTAAATATGCTACTTTTTCTACAAAAAATTTACATTTGCTGGGTGTCAGAGTTAGGTTGTATTTTCTTAATTTATCGAATACTAATTTTAATTTATGTATTAATTCTGAATAAGAGTTAGCCGGGATTATTATGTCGTCAATGTAAGCTTGTATGTTTTCCTCTCTTAAGTCCGCTAAAATGGTGTCCATAACCTGTTGAAAGATTGAAGCGGAGCTTACATGTCCAAAAACGAGTCTTTCAAATTGGTAATTGCCATAGGGCGTTGTAAATGCAAATAATTCTTTTGTGTCTTCAGGTAGAACCACCTGGCTGAAGGCAGAATGAAAATCCACTTTCGAAAAGTGTCTATGTCCCGCTAATTTAGTTATGATTTCATTCACACGTGGAATTTTGTAAGGAAACAGAGTGGATATGTTATTAATTAATCTCAGATCTAAACATAAGCGGTACTCTCCACTTGTTTTACGCACTAAAATCATCGGCGATGCAAAATTTGATTTTGTTCTGGAAATTATCCCTGCTTCTTCTAACTCTTTTAATTGACTTTTTGCGGTATCCTGCAGTGCGTACGGAACGTCGTATGGCCTGGAACGTATTGCGTGGTCATGTGCAAGCTTTATCACCGGTTTTACGATGTCAGTCGCTCCTAAAGTTTTTAATGATTTTGAAAAAACGTCCGAATATTGCATTACAAATTTGAGGAAATCTTGTTTAATGTTTGGGTCCATGTGGTCAGTATTAAAATCTTCTGTTTTCAAATCTTTTTTTCTTTCGGCAATTATCTCCGGTTTAGCCTGTATTAAATTTATCATCTCTTCGTATTTATGTGTCCGTTCACTAATTTCTGGTTCTTTAATGTCCTGTTGTTGTATCGTAAAATCTGTTGTAACGTTTCCTAAAGCCATGTTTTTAACACTTTACAACAAAGTTGAAAAGTGTTTATGACTTTGTTCATTCTATCTGTCTGTCTGTCTGTCTGTCTGTCTGTCTGTCTGTCTGTCTGTCCGTTAGCACGATAACTGCCGTAAAAATGACTTAATCAAAATGAAATTTTAGTACGTTGTTCAGACGGTCTGTAGGACCTATGGGAATATAAATGAATAATATCACACAATTAGTTTTGGATTGAACCCGGGTTGAAAAAATGAAATACATTGAGCCCTATGGAACCTAATTTTTCTAACATTTTTTAGGCGGATTTAAAATTCACAAATTGCTTCGAAAATTTTAGGTAATAGTCAAATTGTTCCATAAAATATATATAAAAAAATTCAGCTAAATATATTCAGTAGTTTTTTAAATAAAAATTAAAATAATAATTACACATCTTATATGAAACGATCACGTGACCATGATATGAAACGATCACATGACCCACTTCAAAATGAGATATGGCATCCATCTTGTTTCAAATTCGTGATTTTTTAAAGTTCTTTTTAATTCATATTGAGTGTTGTATCCATCCTAAAACTACTTTATTTCTGCTTAAATTCTGTGCATCTACATACTAAAACAACACAATGACAATATATTTGAGTTTAAATTCTCATTCAAGTTTGATTATTTCTACAATTAAGCCTATTTTTCACCTATGTAAAATGTAAACAGCAAAATATGTAGAATGAGTTGTATTAGAATTACTGTATTTCTTTAACACAAAATAATTCAGTCCATGGAGTCTGCATGGCTGATATGAATGAAATATTAATTGATTTTATAAACAGAAGGACGATATTTTTCGATGAAGTTTTAAGCATAAAGTTTATGAATTGTAGCTCCATGGTCTTAATTTTTAAATAAAATAAATTATTATAGTATTGTGATGAATGAAATGGAGAAAGTTATGAATGAAATCCTGCTTTTATAGAGAGATCCAGGCGTGTTATTTTTTCTATGACGTCATTTGAATTAATTTCAGTTGTTTTCGATGAAGTTTTCAAATATAATAAATTATCGTAGTATTATGATAGATTTAAAAATATTACCGTGGAATGTACTGCATTTTAGAGATATTTAAACCACGCAATTTATATTTCAATGCCGTCTTTTGAATGAAGTTCATTTTTTTCAATGAAGGTTTAAGTTTTCAAATATAATAAATCAATGTAGTATCGTGATAAGTTTTAAAATATTACCGAGGAATGTATTGCATTTTCGACTTTTTTAAATAAAATTGCATTGAAGTTGGAAAGTGTTTCATAATCAATGCTTTAAGCATGATTGATCTTTCTTGTTATTTAATGTAATTGTCGCATTCGTGTTATTCTGAACTTCAATTTTAATTTTGTTCTCATTCATGTGGTATATTCCATAATTCATTACAATGTATGATTTTTCTTTGGGTTCGAACAAAACCTCTGTTCCATTTTCTAGACTTTCCTCACTATATACTACAACATTCTCCCTCGAATTAGGTTTGATTTGTACTTTTCTTAAAATTTTGGCTAGATTCGGTTTTTCCTGTATTATCTCATTTATTTGTCTATCAATTTGCCTATCAGAATTTAAAATTATTTCCATGTCGCCTATCTTCGGAATGTTTTTTTGTGTATTCAAAATGGCTTGATTTTTCTGTAAAAAGTCAAAACCCAATACTCCCTTGAATTTTTGTGTAAATTTTGCTGTTGTGACAAAAAAATGTGTTTGAACTGTTTTCCCTGAATTTTGAATGGAATTCCCACAGTCTTTATATACTCAATACTATGTCCTGTTAAAGTTGATATTGTAACACTCCTTGACACATATTTAATTTTGACATTATCTTTAATTTTATTGAACAATTCTAATGATAATACACTAACGCTCGCTCCAGAGTCTATCATGAGTTCGCTTTGTATATTTTTAAATTGAGCTATTATTGTTGGCAATTCTGTTTTTTCAATTTGTTCTCCTACAGATGCAATCGTTTCCTCATGTTTTTCAATACTTTCATCGTTATGTATCTCCAATTTCTTATTTTCTGTTTGTACAGGAATTTCAATTTTTCTCGGGAACTTTACCCTGTAATTTTTCTCTCTTTGTAAGTTATTATTTAAAGCTCCCACAATTAGTTTAAATTATCTCTTCTATTAGGGAAATTTCTGTATCCAAATCTTGTATTCATCTCTCTTCCATCGTTCCTTTGCCCACCCGTTTCTCTGTTTTTGTTTGGTTTGACTCGTCCCTATTATATCGTTGTTCCCTAGAAAATCTACTTTGTGTAGGGGGTGCTGCATAGTAATTTCTGCTCTGTTGATAGTTTCCAAAGGCGTGGTTTGGCCTATAATCGTATGTGTCCGGCTGGGAGGAGTAAGTTATGTGGTCATCATACGGCTGGGTTTGAAATGAGTGGGGAGGAGACTGTATTTGATTATGCCAATGTGTTCTCGCGTTGTTTATGTTTTGACTCAGTGTTTGCTTAAAATGATCAGCTTTGTATATTCGGCATTCTCTCATGAAATGTCCCTGTTTATTACAGTAGTGACATGTTACTGGTTTTTTTGTTTGTGTCGTGGGAATTTGTACTTTTTCTTGGATTTTTAATGTGTTTATTTCTTGGGTAATTGAATTTAAAATATGTGCGTTAAATTCCTGTTGCTCTTTGCGGAGCGTCTCAATTTCTTGTCTATATGTAGCACTATTTACATTTGCCGTTATCGCAGCTAAATTTGCCTGTTCCAAGTTTGTGGCTATTTTTACAGCTTCATCAAAATTTTGTGCATTCGTTTTTATTATTTCTCTCTGGAATTCAGGTGTTACTGCCTCTAAAAATTTACTTAACCTTAATTTATCCATAATCTGTTTTGTCGCTTCACTGTGCTCTGTGTCGCCAATATAATTTAAAGTTAGTGTTGTTATTCTGTGTGCCAGCTGCTTAATCGTTTCTCCCTGTGTCTGTTTTGCGGTCGTGAAAAGGATCTGATTTGTTGTAATGTTCGGTTTTTCTGTAAAGAACTCTAATAACCTATCCCTAAATTTTTCGAAAGATGTTTCCCTTCTTAATTCTTGTGACCCTATATAAAATTTTCTTGCATTCCCTCTTAACCGAGATTTCACAATTGCTAACTTTTCCTCCTCTGACCAATCCCCCAAGCTGCTTAAAGATTTGATCTGGTCAAAAAAAATTTCTACATCATTCTCTATGCCATTGCATTCCCCTAATAGGTGTATAAGTCCTGGTAACCTGCCCCTCGTTGCTGGAGGATTTTCTCCGCTTTCCGTCATTCTAAATTTCACTTTCTCGCAAAAATTCTATATCTAAAATTATTTCCTGTTTTTACACCTCAAAATGTTCCCCCAAAATATTTAAATACAATATCACATAAATTCAAAAACATAATTCTAATCATTTCACTATCTACGCATGCAAATACTTCAATCCTCATAATACCCTCTTAAAATATTACACAAATATTTATATAATTCAAAAATTTCTTAAAAGCTTCAAGTTCCCTAATAATTATACTTTCACATACAATATGGCATGTCTCATTGAGAACACATAATGATTCACTATTTTGATTGTTTCTCATACTGTGAAATCAATTTTCTTAAATTTACTTATATTTATTTTAATTTTAAAATTCTTTCTTTAATTTAGTCCTTATTTTACACAGAAAAAAAATTTATTCAATATTTTCATTTTTCATTAATTCCAAATATTTTTATTCTCTTCATTAAAATTTAAATTCTGGCATACAACTGGTCTACAACAGCAAAGTCGCCAGAAGGGTGAATTAATTTTGAATCCAGGTTTGATTGGTCATGAGCACCAATATGATAAGGGTGCAATAATTTTGAGTCCAGGTTCGAAACTGGTTTAAACGGCACCAAAATGATTTGTGAGTCATCACACGTCAGGTATTGACGCTATATAGACCGATCTCGTAAAGTGGAGTAAATTAAAATACATCTAATAAGGAACTAAAAATGAAGAGACAAATTTTAAACAAAAGTAAATAAACATTTATTTATGCGATAACCATTACTAATATTTGATAAATTCAACAATTCCCACAATGCATGTTTAATATTCCAGACCTCGTATCCACTCATTTAATTTTACAATCATGCCGCGGAACCAATATTTCAAATCATATACTGATAGATCTCCTTTATCAACATCTGCTTTACGTGAGACATACATTACACAATTGCCTAATTAAATTCAATAAAACCTTTATTGCTCCTAACACTTTTCATAATTAATAGAGAGAGAGAGGGTGAGAGCATAC
Source organism: Amaurobius ferox (assembly GCA_951213105.1). NCBI lineage: Eukaryota > Metazoa > Arthropoda > Arachnida > Araneae > Amaurobiidae > Amaurobius > Amaurobius ferox. The sequence continues at coordinate 59,442,115 of OX578139.1, forward strand.
TGGGCCATTGACCTTCGTGCAAAATACATGTAAAGAAATTGCCTACCTCGGAACATCGCCGTCGACTGCTCGCGTCATCGGCAGGAGGAACCGGACTTCTCCGAATGGGCTGTCTGTCTTCTCGTCGCGCTCGTGCGACCACCTTTTAACACTCCAAAAATTCCCCTCCCCTCCTCGATTTCCAAATTTTAAAAGTTTTAGTCTCTCTTCATCTCTCCCCCTCTCTCTTAGGCCCCCAGACTCTCATTGGTTCCGTAAATACATAACTCCGCCTTCCGGCTATCTAACTGGCCGAAGCCCCCCTTGAAATATCAGATATTTGAGCATTGTCTTTTTCGAGCAGAAAGTTCTCACGAACATTTTCCCATGTCCATCAGGAAGTTAATTGACTTCTCGGGTCAAGAGGTTCAACCCCTTCCGTCTGATATAGTACCTCGTGATGACGTGAATACGAGAAGCACCCTTTTTCACCCTCGAACTACGTCCGGTCCAGCTGTGTTCAAGGGAACGTTATATGAATTGTCTCGCTGTATGAGGGACCATCTTCTTAGATCCCCTTCCACTTTCAAAATAGCAATGTTATATTGGGAATTGAAAATTACAATATAACAGTCACTTATGGACGAGTCTGGTGCTGATTAGTTTTGGGTACGATTCGAGATAAAAGAACCCGCCTTTTTATGGCGCAACAGAAATGACCCGCAAAAGACTGTATCCACTCTAGCTGAAAACTAACAGACCGAATTTCACAAAATTCGGTAGATAAGTTATTTGTGGGTCATTCTGGTGCTGATTAGATTTTGTTACTATTCGGAAAAAAATACCCTGCCTTTTTTGCAAAAAGGCCCTCAAAAATCGTCAAAATCTAAAATAAAGAACTACGCATGCTCAAATATATCCATTAAATGCTTGTTTTACACGTAATTTTTAACGAAGAAAGTAATAAGATCAACCCCATTACACTAGGACTAGCCGTTCTCGAGTTATTTTAGTTTTTTCGTAATTTTTCTACGCCACCTTTTAAAATAAGTCCAGTTACCAAATGAGAACGAAAATAGTATTAAAAGTGAATTAAATTTAATTAAAATAAAGAGAATGTGGATATAAGTCTGCTGCGAATTAACAATTTAGTATGTGGTAAACCCTTCCCTGGTAGCTATTAAAGCCGATATTCAGTGCGGCATAGCGTTAAGTAAGTTGCTTATGTCCCTCTGCGGAATATTCTGTCACAAATGTGTTTATGTATTCATTTATGTACTTATTTATTTATTTTGGCCAGGTCATCCATTTCACCCAAAGTGTGTAGAGCAATTACAACGGACGGACGTCAAAAAACATATAAATAACAATAAGACAAAACAAAATAGAAAAAACAATAAAACATAATAACGCAGAAATAATAATAAAACATAATAACAATACCATCAGAGGTAACAACAAGTAAAACAAAAAACTGAATCGTACAAATCGCCCAGTCGAATGAGGAAAACGTTTCTAGCGAACAATACGTCAAACACTTTTAAGAATCTGGTTTATGCAAGGAACAGAATAAGACAAAAATAAATAAAACAGTTAATTAATAAATTTTGAAAACCGAAACTAAATTAAGCCATGTAATATTGAAACGTAACCACAAAGAAACAATACATAAAAAGAAAACCCTAAAAGATTAACTAAGATTATGAGGTACTCGACCAGATATACACCCCTTAATTCTAGAAATAGAGTTGACATTTTCAAATTTTCAATGAGTCTAAAAAATCAAGCACCTATTTTTTACTTTCCCTGCAGTACATGGTAATGTATAGGGAAAGTATTGGAATCATGCCAAAAATCCCAACTCGAGTTTTCGACGGATCTACACGTTTCGAGACCTCTAGAATACGAAAAATCTATTTTTAGCTTGACGTCTGTGTGTGTGTCTATGTGTCTGTATATCTTTCTGTGTGTCTGTCTGTGTGTCTGTGCAATGTATGTATCCACTCTAGCTGAAATACTAATTGACCAAATTTTGGTAGATAAGTTACTTGTACGATAATCTGGTGCTGATTAGATTTTGGTACGATTCGGAAAAGAACAACCTGCCTGTTTTTACGAAATAGCCCGCAAAAATCTAAAACAAGAAACATCAATCATGCTTAAAGCATTGATTATGAAACACTTTCCAACTGCAATGCAATTTTATTTCAAGAAGTCTAAAATGCAATACATTCCTCGGTAATATTTTGAAACTTATCACAATACTGCATTAATTTATTATATTTGAAAACTTAAACCTTCATCGAAAAAAATGAACTTCATTCAAATGACGGCATTGAAATTAAAATTGCCTGGTTTAAACATCTCTAAAATGTTATACATTCCTCGGTAATAATTTTAGAATAATAGAATAATTGTATAATAAATAATTGTATAATAAATAATTTAGAATAATAGAATAATTGTAATTTTAGAATAATTGTCACGTGATCGTTTCATATAAGATGTGTAATTATTATTTTAATTTTTATTTAAAAAACTGCTGAATATATTTCGCTGAATTTTTTTTTATATATTTTATGGAACAATTTGAATATTACCTAAAATTTTCGAAGCAATTTGTGAATTTTAAATCCGCTTAAAAAATGTTTGAAAAATTAGGTCCTATAAGGCTCAATGTATTTCATTTTTTCGACCCGGGATCAACCCAAAACTAATTGGGTGATATTATTCATTTATATTCCCATAGGTTCTACAGACCGTCTGAATAACATACTAAAATTTCATTTTGATTAAGTCATTTTTACGGCAGTTATCGTGCTAACGGACAAACAGACAGACAGACAGAATGAACAAAGTCATAAACACTTTTCAGCTTTGTTGTAAAGTGTTAATAAAAACTACGTATGCTCAAATATATCCATTAAATGCTTGTTGTATACGTAATTTTTAACGAAGAAGTAAATAAGACCACTTCCATTGCACTAGGACTAGCCATTCTTGAAATATTTTAGTTTTTTTGTATTTTCTCTACGCCACCTTTGAAAATAAGTTCAGTTGCCAAATGAGAACGAAAATTGAATTAAAAGTGATTTAAATTTGAATAAAATAAAGGGAACGTGGATATAAGTCTACAGGGAATGTCATGTGCTGTCCACATCAGATTTTTCATTATTGGACTTAGACAACTGCTAATTAGTTATGTATATATTGGAAAACTTAGTGGTCAACATTACTAACCTGTAGACAAGAACAGTATCGAGAAAGTTTAATCTTACAGTTATGGACCATGGTCCGTAATAAAATAAAAAATCTGATGTGGGCAACACATGACTTTCCTTATATAATGTAATGAATTTACTTCTTTCACAGTGGAAAAATAATGTATAAGATTGTAAAGAAACTTGCTCCAACCGGGAATAGAACCTGGATCTACGAACTGGCCAGGCGACGTTCTACCGTTGAGCTATTGAGGACGAAATTGCAAGCTCTTATTATCGAAATGGATGTGATGATCCATGACACTATTTAACGTTGAATTGTACATTTGTGACTTTTCCGGATGACAACATGCAAAACTTTTTCGTACCCAATCAATTTATATTTCGCGCAACTCTAAATTAATAATTATCAATATTTTTTCATTCTCAATAAGCAATATAGAACATATATTAAAATATGCAAATAATGAATTCATCAATTAGGCGTTATTTTGATTAACTTGACGTCATTTTTACAATTTTGATAATATGCTCGTCAATCTGGGGCTAAATATTATTAAATTACCGATATGGTATTAGATTATTCACCAAGTTCGCTAAATGTTTCGTCCCCATGTGTTGCAGACAAATTAGGAGAAGAGCTTTCTACTAGAAGTACACTAGAAGGTATGCCCGTCATATGACGGAATTGAAAATTTGCAAAACATTACCTTCCATTTAACGTCATTTTTACAAATTTGGCGATATTTTATCAATTTTGCAACACTTTTGCCAATTTTGAAATATTCAAAAATTCACCAAGTTGGTGACATCACGCTAAAGATATTGAATTTCCATCAATTAGTCGTCCTTTCGATCAATTTCACGAAATTTTCATTAATTTGGCTATATTTAAAAATGTCGCTAAGTTAAGACATTCCGTCAAATCTCTCGCCATTATATCGCCAAGCGTTATGGACGGAGAAATAGGTTATTCTTTTAGTCGATAAATGGCTATTGCCGTCCAAATACAAAACTATTACCTAAAGTATCTTTTCTCATGAATGGAACGCGCTAGGTCCACGAGAATGATGGTAACACATTTAACGCATTATATTACATATGAAAAGTGAACATATTTCACAATAGTTCAGATTTTTTTTTTTATTTTATGTGATCTTTTTATACATGAACGGCTCATGCTAGTGTTCTAAAGTTTGTCGAAGACCCAGACCGTCCGACTCGCCTGAGGACTTGAGAAGCTAATTGGGAGGTCGGGTTCTAAAGTTTGTTGTTGTTGAGACCCAGACCGTCCGACCTACCAGAAAGGTGTAAGGTAACCGTTTGGACGGCCGGGAAGTGCCACCCAATTTAGACCGGAACCCAGTGGGGGAGGGTTCTAAAGTTTGTGACAATCCTCACTTGCCAAATTCAAAACAAAGCAACATTAGAGGAAGATCTATATCCATTACATATTTTCTTTAGAAAAATCCTATTCTAATGAAACTAGCTTAATATTCTGATTTTTAGTCAAATTTCCATCTCAGACCCATACACTAAAGATGATAATTTTTTCTATCACTGTCATATATCAAATTTTCAAAAGACTCTTATTCCCATCCCAGTCTGTCCCAGAAGATTTTCCAAAATTGATACATAATTTATAAGATTTTTCTTTTAAATAGAAGATATGCTGGCACCAGGACAATTTGTCTATTATAATTCCTAAATATTTAGGGTGTTTAGTTAGTGATTTATTATTAAAGTTTAAAAAACATGGTTCCTTTCAAATGACCCAACTTTTCCAAAAACTATTGAGCTGCATTTTTCAGAAGAAATATTTAATGTTAGATCATTAAAAGAAATTTAAATATAAGCAAGTAATGTGTTAGTGCTAACTTCAAGACACCTACGAATTACACTAAACGTTGCTACTGCCAAATAATCAGCATAATCTTATAAATAATGAATGGAGTCATTAAGTAAACGACCATTTTTAAAATATAATCCAAAGAATATGAGCAATAACTGATCCGTGCGGGAGCTTTTAAAAATAATAATAAAAATAAAAATATTATCCTCTGGAAAAGTAATCGAGAGGTTATCAAAATACGACCATATAAATTTTTGAAATGAAATGGAGAAATTTAATTCAAGTTGTTTAGCTCCACATACACAAATATATGGCCGCTTTCTGAATCTGTCTAAATTTTTCCAAAAGGTAAGAGAATCATATAAATTATAACTAATAATCGTCAAATCTGGATTACCTTTACTTGAGTGAGAATCAAAAAATGGGCCCCAATCATTTTTATTAATAACCATTGTATTACTGTAGACGCAGAAATCAATAATCTGTATAACCTCGCTGGTCTATAAATGACAAACCGCACGCCTCGTCTTTAAATCCATCCCATTAAAACCCACCAAGATTACGAAAGCGGAACTTAAAATAATCGACAGAGTCAAATTCTTTCAAGAGAGAAACAATATCATCGTGCAGAGGGAAATAAATTAAAAATAAATAAATAAAATCAACTTTCCAAAAATAAGTTCGACAAGGACCAAGAAATGAGCATTAAATGTATAATAAAAGTTAATAACACGTTACAAATAATAATAGCAGCCTTTTTGGAACCAGAACGAACTTGTTGAAAGACAAAAGGGTGTCAAAAACCCTATTCCCAAAAACATAGGCTGTTGCATATACATTATAAATAGCCGTAAAGAATCTTTACAGAAGCCGTTTGCATGGCAAAATCATTCACTGAAAAATATATATTACAATTAATTTGAAGTTCTCTTAATCCCATTAAACGAAAAGTTCAAAACCGAAGCTCGTGGTTAAATAAATAAAATCAAACAAAAAAAACCAATACAATGAAATGGAATATAAAATTAAAAATTGCAAAATTAATTATTTACGAATAATGTTAGCAATCAAACCTTTTAAATATCAGCCTGCAATTTCCTAGCGAGATTAATGGCTTCTTTTAAAACATGACATTTCTTATCTAGACCAACATAATTAAATCATAATTCGTGCCATTTTTATTAGCACTGTTGTAATTCATGCATTTTACGGGTTCAGAATTACATTCCTTATTTCTTTCAGCTTCAATGACAATAATACGACAAATGATCATAATCCAAACATTTAAACATTTAAAGAATGTTTTAAAGGATATATATATATATATATATATATATATATACATATATATATATATATATATATATATATATATATATATATATATTAAACAGGTTAAGGGTATTCCGATGGGAGGGGGATGTTCATCCCTGCTCGCCGATCTATACTTGTGTAAATTTGAAAATGGCACTCATATATTACATGAAATGCCATATTTTCGTTTCGTTGACGATGTCCTTATTGGGCAATATAAGAATACACCCCAATTTGATTTTACTTTTTATCCAAAAGAACTGGAATTGATTGAGAATATAAGTAAGGAGGAAGATAGTGTTGATTTTCTAGATATCACACTAAAACATGACAGTAGATATGGTACTTATACCGTCTTATATGACAAGAGAAAAAATTTCAATATAAAAATCAACCGCATTATTGATTGGAGGTCCAATTTGACCAAAAACATTTTCAGAAATGTCGTCATTGGTCACCTCAATAGAAATCAACGCATTAATACTTTCAAGTCTGATTGCATCATGCATAATAGGAATATTATGAAGGAGGCAATAAAACGGAATTATCCAATTGGCTTCCTGAAATGTTATTATAATTCCCAATTTAATACAAAAAAGGGAGAAAATGCTTACGTAAAGGATATGGCAGAGGTATAGAACGATGAAAGTGAAAATAACGAATAGCGCATGCGTGGACTTCTGTTATACATGATGCACTCCATCGTAACCGACAGGGGCATTTGCTGCATTTCCATTCTTTCCCTTGCGATCCTGGTCGATTCCTATTTGTTTTCTTTGCACTTTTTCGAGTGTTTTTGAATTGACACATTTACGGAAGTATGGCTTCTGTATGGCATTGGTACCGTGAGTGTTGCCCGGGCATAAAAGCAGTCTTTTAAACGGGAAAGAGGGGTCGCCATCCCCCTCTACCATTTTATGCCTTGCATTTGGTCATTTCCCCTCTCTTTTTCATATGAATCTTGTATGTTACTTTAGGAGAATGTCTGCATTGCGCCAACTTCTGGAGAAAAATTGGATAACTGTGAAATAATTTTATTTTAATATGTTTACTATGCTATATATATATATATATATATATATATATATATATATATATATATATATATATATGTATTATAATAGTTTGAAAGTCCAATGATAGAATAGAGAGAAGTTGCAACTCAAAAGTCCTAACTTTATATAAAACCTACAAAATAAAAAGAAGTATTAAATAAAGAATCTTCAATCAAATGAAAAAAAAATACAAATTCCGAGTCATCAAGCTAAAGATAATCAACAAATATCAATGGTATGGAATCGATAATAGAAAAACAAATAAAATCCAAGCATTAATGCTATACACGTGGACAAGGAATAGGCCTAAATTATTGATTTTTGCATTAGGACAAAACTCTTCGTCGTGTCCAAGTATTTTGTCAAAATGAATAATATATATATATATATATATATATATATATATATATATATATATATGTGTGTGTGTGTGTGTGTGTGTGTGTATTTTGGTATTTTATATGATTTTAAAATTTGATTCGCGTAACTTTTTAATCACCCTGTACTGGGACGCCGTAAAGATTCATTTTGCTAAATAATTTTCATTTTCATTAATCATTATCTTCAACACAATACTTTATACATTTTTAAATATCAATACATTTATAGAAAAAACTCTTGGGATTTTCATCATTGTTTCAATTCACATTATGAATAAGACTGCATAAGCATTAAATGTCTACGTTCAGAAATCGTTAGAATTGGGAGCATTTTTCACAGCAACTCTTCTGACGTGTAAGCAAAATATAAATAATACGTTTTACCATAATTTAACACTTAACATCATGTGGGAATTCAGCCGAGAGATGCGCTGTGCTTCCTAATTTAAGCATAATAGTTCGTTATCCACACTTTCAACAAGATAAACAGTTTGGTAAAATATCTTGGCAGTGTTGCGGCTAAAATTTGAATTTTACCGCTATCTGACATTTCCTGCATGACTCATCCCAAGGTTTTATCGAGCTTAAATAGTCAATCTAAGTCCTTTTAAAAAGAATTAACCTCTAGTGTTCTAGTTTATTGATTCGTGAGGTAATAATGCGTGATATCGTAAGTATCCTGAAAATTCAGTACATAAATTTGGATAAATTTTGTTGTTTTCTGACATTTTTGTGCATGGCGCAAAGCTTTATCGGGCTTGAAGTGAAAGTTGAAGTACTTTAAAATATAGTAAATCCTGAATTTTCTACTTTATGAACTCAGGAAGTAAATAATCTATATAATAATTGCTTAATCTCATGTCCAAAAGTTGAGCAACAAACGGAATATTAGCAAATAATATCTATGTATGCGTACATAGACGCATTGATATGCTTTAAAAACTATGGCATATGACATGTTTGCTTTGCTACCACTGAAATCAAGAATATTTGGCGCTAATGAGCTCTAACAAAAGGGTAATTGGTGGATTAAATGTGTCATTGATTGATAATGGGTAAAGTAAGTATTTTTAAAGCATAATCTCAGTGAAGAGCCGTTTTCTCATTTCATCTCTGATTGCCAAACCAAAATGATACACAAAAATTCCCTTTATAATAATCCTTATTCTTAATTTGTACAGATTGTTCACATTTGCGTTCTTTTTACTTTCCCTGCAATACATGGTAATGTATAAGGAAAGTATTGGAATCATGCTGAAAAACGCATCTCGAGTTTTCGACGGATCTACGTGTTTCGAGACCTCTAGAATAAGAAAAAACTACTTTTAGCGTGACGTCTGTGTGTGTGTGTCTGTGTGTCTGTCTGTGTGTCTGTCCACTCAAACTAAAACACTAATGTATCTACTTGTATCCATTCTAACTAAAAAATAATCGGCCGAATAATTTCGTAAAATTTGGTGGGGAAGTCACTTGTGAGCGAATCTAGTGCTGATTAATTTTGGGTACAATTCGGGATATAAGAACCCGCCTTTTTTTGCGAAAAGGACCGCGAAAGACTCCACTCCAGCTGAAAAACTAATGGACCGAATTTCACAGAACTCGGTAGATAAGTTGCTTGTGGGGCACCCTGGTGCTGATTAGATTTTGATACGGTACGGAAAAAAATAACCTGCCTTTTTTTTGCAAAAAGACCCGCAAAAATCGTCAAAATTTAAAATATAAAACTAGGAATGCTCAAATAATCCATTAAATGCTTGATTCATCCGTAATTTTTAATGATGAAAAGAATAAGACCAACCCCTTTGTACTAGGAATAGCCGTTCTCGAGATATTTTAGTTTTTACGTATTTTCGCTACGCCATCTTTGAAAATAAGTCCAGCTACAAAATGAGAAAGAAAATTGAATTAACAGTAAATTAAATGTAATTAAAATAAAAAGAACGAGGATATAAGTCTGCAGAGAGAGTCATGCTCTGCTCACGTCAGATTTTTTATTTATTACTATATAATATAACTCATCCAATATGTTTTATTCTCTAATCAGCTGTGAAGATAATTTTGTATTTAGAGAATAAAAATTATTATATTTTTTTTCTGGGTAATAAAATATTTTGCCAGAGTTTTTGAAGATCATTTAGAATACTGCTTAAATGTTCCCATATTTTAAATCACGAACAACTCTAAGTATATATACCTGCTAGTTGGATTATATTAGTCAAAAGTATGTTACAGATTTTTTTTTCCAGAAGAAAAGGAAATTCACTGAAGTAGGCTTTCTCGTAAGTACGAAACACGTATAAAATGTGAGAAATAAATTATTTACCAACTACTCTGCATAACATTTGTAACTAATTCGACCAACACCAGCACGCGAAATTGCAGACAAACTTTATCTAGAAGAATATTTTTTCTTCCTCCACGAACACCCGATTTATATTTAAGTTGAGCTTTATTTGTTTAGATCTTGTTATTTAACCGGAAACTCAAGAATATTTGTTTGGAATTACGTTTACATTTGACTGTAGTTGGAATTTAATTTATTTGAAGGGTTTTTTTTACCTAAAATTTAATGAAAACTGAAGAGATTCAACGGTTATAGATTATTTTAAAGTGCTTTATAAGTTTTCTGCATTTAGTACCTGCGTAAAAACACATTTTATGCTTGACGTTATACACCAAATATTCCATGCTTCTGGATTATATAATATTAATATAACTTCAGGTTTCAGCCTTCTATAACCAATTAGAATGAAGCAAACCCTGTATATATATATATATATATATATATTAAATGCAGGTTCTATTTTTCGAAGATCCGCCAAACTTGAATAAATTAACGTTTCCCACCGAACTAAGCTCTGCACCCAATTTCAGATCTTTAAGAAGTAGGACAAATGTTAAAACTACCATCAAAGGAGTTGAAACAGAAGCGGTTTAAATTTTAAAGTAATCAAATTATATTAACACGTTGTAGCTGCATCAGAACTAATGTTGAAATGAAGAAATAATTTTTTATTTGATTTTAACAAAACATTACGAAAAAATAATTTGAAATTTATGTATTCGTTTTTTTTTCTGTACAAGAGTTAAAAAATTACATTTGAAATAAATAAAATACCATTAATTCTCACCACCTTAAATTTAATCATCACCTTCATGTAAAGATACATTTTTATAGGGATTTTTAAAGTGCATGGTATTTCTTGTTGCTCGTCCGTATTTTCTGCGCATGCCTAAGAATCTTATGGTATAAGTTTTAAATGTATAAAATGTTCTTTCAATTAAACTTTATCACAATTGATGTGAACATTAACGCTTAGAACATTGCATCAGAATAGAATATTTGCATAACAATAAGGGCTCTGTAAGCATGGTTCAGACATAAATATCCTGTATTAACATAATATGCCCATAAATCGTTCATGCAGTTGTGAAGGCGCCATTGTGATTATCAGTTGGAGCACAACAGCTTTCACTTCAATTTATATATATGCTGGATATTCTGTTTCACGTGATTACGAGCATGAATGTTGGATGCAATTTGACTTTCTGGTATCCGCCACTCTCACGCATGGTTTGCCGGCTAATTTCATCGAGCTTAAATATTTATTTATTGTCTTAGCTATGAGGCTATGATATGTGTTTCATTATTTACGGAAAATGAGTGGATTTTTATGAAATTACGCAAATAGCGTTTGAAATATTTGTCCAAAATTGAAGAAGTAATTTATTGCACCGTAGAAGACATTTTTTTCCTCGCTTGACTTTAAAAACCTCGAGAATAAATTCAGAATCTGTGCGCTGAATAAATGACATAAGTTGTAAACAGTGGAAATGAGTTGTAAATCAAAAGAATCAACTTCAAGTTGGTCTTTTCAATTACTTCTTTAATATTTGGCCAAAATTGAAGAAAATATTTATTGCATAGTAGAACACTTTTTATTTACTCTCTTGACTTTATAAAACTCTAAAATAATTTCAGCATTTGTGTGCGGAATAAAAGACATACATAAATTGCAAACAGTAGCAATGATTTGTAAATCGAAAAAATCAACTCAATAATGTGGTCTTCTCAATTACTTCATTATTTGGCCAAAGAAGAAGAAGTAATTTATTGCATCATACAACATTTTTTCCACGATCTTTACTTTATAAACCTCTACAATAAATTCAGGATCTATGTGCAGAATAAAAGACATAAATTATAAACTGTGGTAATGATTTGTAAATCGAAATAATCAACTTCAAAATGGACTTCTTAATTACTTTTTCAATATTTGGACAAAACTGAAGAAGTAATTTATTGCCTCATAGAAGACGTTTCTTCCTCCGTTCTTGACTTTACAAACCTCTACAATAAATTCAGCATCTGTGTGAAGAATAAAATAAATAAGTTGGAAAGAGTAGCAATGATTTGCAAGTAGAGAGAATCAACTTCAAAATTACCTCCTCAATTACTTTTTCAATATTTGGACCGAATTAAAGACGTACTTTATTGCATAGTAGAATACATTTTTCCCTCTCTGGACTTTTTGAACCTCTAAAATAAATTAATCATCCGTGTGCAGAATAAAAGACATAAGTTGTAAACATTGGCAATAATTTGTAAATCGTAAGAATCGAATAATTCTAATTATGGACATTGTGAAACAGAATTGAATTTTAATATTTCGAAACTTATATGCTCAAAATTTTCGGTAATTATTGGTTAAAACGATTATTTGTTTATATGGAAAAATGGTTCAATCGATGTTGGTCGTAAGAAAGACAATCAAAGTTTAAATATTTCAGAATGAATATAAAAAAATATTTTGGTTTCTTTAAGAAATGTTGCTCTACACCAATGGTGTAGCGTGCACAGAGCATAAAAAGCTGAGCCTCCCTTGCTTAAAATCTAGTTTAAAGAATTATTTAAACATACTTATTACAATTTTTTAATCAACTTTTGAATATATATGTACTAGTTAGAAAATTTTTACATTTTACTTGCTTAAAGTAGCACGTTTCAATGTATTTTCTCCATTAAAACGTATAGTTTAATGATTTAGAAACTGAAATCATCCAGCCTTTGCAGTCTATAAGGAGAATCATGGTATTAAACCAACACAACTCTTAAACTTCTCCCTAGCTTATCAACCAACATGCAAGTTAGTGCCTTCAGTAAGGCGTAGCTATACTTCCTCCATTTTTAGCCTTTTGTAAACAGTCAATAATTGTATGAAGGAGCATTTCTCAGGCAAGGCTAATGTATCCTCTATTTCGGGTCAAACGTGATTCTATTAATTAATATTCTCAGAAAATAATCATTATTTGTAATACTAAAGAATCTGAGACATTTTTCACGAATAAACTAGCATTTGCCTACTTTAAACAAAATCAAGATGAGGAAATATACTAATAATGACTACCATTAAATTTAAGTAGTTTGCAAAGTAGACTTAGCTCTTAATATCGGTATCAATATGGCAGAGCATCCGTTTGCGTATTTGGGAGTTTTAGAAAAAATAAATCTGATTTCCATTTTAAAATCCCATGTTACACGAGAATTTCAGTTAGATAAAAGTGGTTGATAATTTTCTAACGGATTCTTCACATATTGTAATTATAAGATAGTTTTAAGTTTTCTTACTACAGTATTTGTGAATAATTAATATAGAATATTATTAAAATACATTGTTGACTATAGTAATTTTTAAGTAAGCTTATATTCCAGATTTCTCACCAAAATTTCCGCACACTCTTTCATACATGGGCGAACGTAGAACGTTTTCCGAGGGGGGGGGGGGTTAACTTAAGAATAAAATGTGCAACATTGTTTAACTTGATGTCGCCTTTTTTATCTTGAATATTCAAGGGGGGATAATGTTCTCCCCTATGAGCGGCCATGGCTTCATATTTAATGAAATGGTTGAAAAAGTTCAACTTATTTAGAAAATAAGAAAACATTTAAAATGTCATATTTTGTATGTATTTATCTTACATCGGTGACATATTTTAAAATAACGTGTATTTCATTCACTCTTAGCATTTTTATGTAAAATTATTTTATTTTACTCAAAACTTGTTGAAAGCACGGACTCTAATATAAATTTCACTTATAACACGAAAACCTTTTCCATATGAAAACGCCAATCGGTCAACCTTCCCAGTCAAAAACATCACGCTACGCTACTACTCTATACATCAATATTTTTTAATGTTCTATTAATCTCAACGTGTACGAAACATCAGACGGGTGAATTAAATGGCTATATTCTAACTCGTATAAGTCACATAAGTGTGGAAATAATTTTAAACTATATCTGGTGGCAAAGCTACAAACAACTTTAAGCACTCCTATCTATCAGCAAAGCAGAAAACAAAAATCTGATGTGGGCAGCACATGACTTTCCCTGCAGACTTATATTCACGTTCTATTTATTTAAATTAAATTTAATTAATTTTTAATTCAATTTTCGTTCTCATTTGAAAACTGGACTTATTTTCAAAAATGGTGTAGGAAAAATACGAAAAACTAAAATATCTCGAGAACGGCTAGTCCTAGTGTAATGGAGTTGGTCTTATTCTTTTCATCGTTAAAAATTACGTATTAAATCAGCATTTAATGGATATATTTGAATATACCCAGTTTTTTATTTTAGATTTTGGCAATTTTTGCGGGCCATTTTGCAAAAAAAGGCAGGTTATTTTTTTCTGAATCGTACCAAAATCTAATCAGCACCAGGGTGACATATACGTAACTCATCTACCGAATTTTGTGAAATTCGGTCCATTAGTTTTTCAGCTACAGTGGATACAAGCTTTTGCGGGCCATTTCACAAAAAAGGCGGGTTCTTTTATTCCGAATCGTACCCAAAACTAATCAGCACCAGCCCCGCCCACAAGTGACTTACCTACAAAATTTTGTGAAATTCGGTCCATTAGTTTTTTAGTTAGATTGGATACAATATCTGCACAGACAGACACACAGACACACAGACACACAGACACACAGACAGACACACAGACACACACACAGACGTCACGCTAAAAATGGTTTTTTCGTATTCTAGAGATCTTGAAACGTGTAGATCCGTCGAAAACTCGAGTTGTGATTTTCGGCATGATTCCAATACTTTCCCTATACATTACCATGTATTGCAGGGAAAGTAAAAATATATTTATTTTAATATCTTACTTGTATTTAGACTGAAGAGTTGCTTCTGATATATTTAACAACTTTTATATCCTAGATATATCATTACTGAGTTTTTCTAGATGTTAATTAATCTTATTTTCATTATTATCACATTGTTATTTTGTGTCAATATAAATAGTCATTAATATACAAAAAATTACTTAATCGCCACGATTTCAATATTATCATGAAAAGTACTTTGAGTGTTTTCCCTTTATACAATGGTGTTTTTCCTACATTATACATAGTCAGTTTTTTAGATATCCCATTATCAGTACCATGCAGCTGTGCTAGACAGATTGACTAATGATGGATTTAAAAAGCGATGAGTTTAAAAACCCATACTTCTAAAGGCAAAAACTTGAAATTTTTCATACATTTGGGACGTGATCTATAAGTAATGTGAAAAATCTAAAATCGTGGAAATTTTTCTGAACATGTATAAATCCCCCAATTATTCGTTCGATCATCCATCCTATTATAACTCAAAACGAATAGATACCATCATAGATCATAGTTCACTGCCTAATCATACTTATTTTAGAATTTAAAAGTTAAATTGTTGAATAATCAACTTCGTCGTGCCCTGTTGTATAGAAGACGCGTCAACTTTCTCATAAAATTTATCATGCAATTCTGACTAAAATCAGCACTTCCGCAATAAAGCTGTATTGATAATTAATGCATTATCCTGCAATCATGATTAATGCCTAAGAAAGATAGAGGTACCTTATATGCTGTAATGCAATTTTTTACTTTCCCTGCAATACATGGTAATACATAGGGAAAGTATTGGAATCATGTTACTGAACTGCTTATCAGACATAGTATAATTTGCTAGTTTTAATAAGGTTGTTAATAATTAATTGATGGTATTTTACTTTCCCTGCAATACATCGTAATGTATAGGGAAAGTATTGGAATCATGCCGAAAATCGCAATTCGAGTTTTCGACGGATCTACACGTTTCGAGACCTCTAGAATACGAAAAATTTATTTTTAGCGTGACGTCTGTATGTGTGTCTATGTATCTGTGTGTCTGTATGTGTGTCTATGTATATGTATGTCTGTATGTGTGTCTATGTATATATATGTCTGTATGTGTGTCTGTCTGTCTGTCTGTGCAGATACTCTATTCATTCTAACTGAAAAACTAATTGACCGAATTTCATAAAATTCGGTTTGTAAGTCACTTGTGGGCGAATCGGGTGCAGATTAGTTTTGGGTACGATTCCGGATAAAAGAACCCACCCTTTCTCGCGAAATAGCCCGAAAAGCCTGTATCCATTCTAGCTGAAAAAAAATGGACCGAATTTCACAAAATTTGGTAGATAAGTCGCTGGTGGGTGGTCACTCTGGTGGTGATTAGATTTTGGTACGATTCGCCTTCTTTTGCAAAATGGTCCTCAAAAGTAGTCAAAATCTAAAATAAAAAAACTACGTATGCTCAAATGTATCCATTAAATGCTCGTTTTATGCGTAATTTTTAACGAAGAAAAGAATAAGATCAATCCCATTACACTAGGACTAGCAGTTCCCGAGATATTTTAGTTTTTTCGTATTTTCTCTACGCCACCTTTGAAAATATGTCCAGTTACCAAATGAGAACGAAAATTGAAATAAATGGGGATTAAATTTAATTAAAATAACGATAACGTGGATATAAGTCTGCAGAAAAAGTCAGGTGCGGCCCACATCAGATTTTTCACATTTGTTTAGAGTTTAATAGCCCGTTATACATATGGAGCGATGTGCTAGATATTGGTGTTGTTTAACCAATGCATTTAGGCTCTGGATCATCAAAATACGATGTGCTCTTGCACTAATGCACTAATGATTTTTGGATCCTTTTCTTACCTGTACTTTTGTTTTATCATTCCGATTATCAAAATATAAACCTCTTGTGATGACAGACATAACTTTTGACAACTTCTTCAGAACCAGCAACGAGAATTGGAGATATTCAAGCCAGTCTAAAACACAATTTTTTCATTCAAAATTCAGAAAGCAATAACATGTGTGAAGAACACATTTAAAAAATGAGAGTGTGCCAGTGTGCAGGAATACAACCAGAGCAATTCAAATATGGTGAATTCAAAAGTGGTGAACGGAAGCCCAGATGAGTTTAGAATAAACTCTTAATCCTACAATGCATGATTTTCATATTTTCTCCAAACATTTTTCTTAATGAATTTGCTTACGTATTTGTATAACTATATTAAAAATATTTAACTTTTTTTTATTAGTTATTTTTTTATTTTCGGGTTTGAATCATATATGAATCAGCATGCATTTGGTCACAACATTCTATTGATATTGAAGTGATTAAAACTATAATTTACCACCATATAAATAATATGTTTGCTATAAAGTTTGCTAAATTATTCTTTGCTTATAGAGAGAAAATATATTTCAATTAAATTTATATTTCGGATATTTAATGTATTTTATTACTATTATATTTATGTAGAATGGAAAATGTTGAAACAATTCCTGTCTTTGTTGAAACATAATGAGACACCACATTTTTTGTATTAAAAATCGTGAATTGCACATTGGCACTTTACATCCAGTTAGGTTATCATTGCAAATCGGCATATGCTCGATATTGTGCCGTCTAACATAGGTATGGGGAATATATACAGAAGGGCCTTTCCTTCCTTTTACATTTGAATCTTTCTGTTTGAAAGCTATCGTTTGGTGTCCCCTGATTTATAACATTCTCTCCCATTCACGATGCATTTGAATAAATAATTTAAATACGATTGAAATACTATATTTTTATATGCTATCTTTCCAAAATAATAGTATTGCTAATTATAATATTTTAAAAATTAAAAATTCAGTAATAATCTATATATTAAAAATGTGTGTCTGCCTGTCTTTCTGTGCAGATACTGTATCCATTATACCTAAAAACTAATTGACTGAATTTCATAAAATTCTGTATGTAAGTCACTTGTGGGCGAATCTGGTGCTGATTAATTTTGGGTACTATTTGGGATAAAAGAACCCGTCCTTTCTCGCGAAATGGCCCGCAAAAGCCTATATCCACTCTAGTTGAAAAAGTAATGGACCGAATTTCACAAAATTTGGTAGATAAGTCGCTTGTGAGTGGTCACTCTAGTGCTGAATAGATTTTGGTACGATTCGTCTTCTTTTGCAAAATGGTCCTCAAAAATAGTCAAAATTAAAATAAAAAACTACGTATGGTCAAATGTATCCATTAAATGCTCGTTTTATGCGTAATTTTTAACGAAGAAAAGAATGAGATCAATCCCATTACACTAGGACTAGCAGTTCTTGAGATATTTTAGTTTTTCATATTTTTTCTACGCCACCTTTGAAAATATGCCCAGTTACCAAATGAGAACGAAAATTGAAATAAATGGGGATTAAATTTAATTAAAATAACGAGAACGGGGATATAAGTCTGCAGAAAAAGTCATGTGCTGCCCACATCAGATTTTTCACATTTGTTTAGAGTTCAATAGCCCGTTATACATATGGAGCGATGTGCTAGATATTGGTGTTGTTTAACCAATGCATTTAGACTCTGGGTCATCGAAATACGATGTGCTCTTACACTAATGAACTAATGCTTTCTAATAATTTTTGGATCCTTTTCTTAACAGTACTTTTGTTTTATCATTCCGACTATCAAAATATAAACCTCTTGTGATGACAGACATAACTTTTGACAACTTCTTCAGAACCAGCAACGAGAATTGGAGATATTCAAGCCAGTCTAAAACACAATTTTTTCATTCAAAACTCAGAAAGCAATAACATGAGTGAAGAGCACATTTAAAAAATGAGAGTCGGCCAGTGTGCAGGAATACGACCAGAGCAATTCAAATTTGAGGTGGTGAATGGAAGTCCAGATGAGTTTAGAATAAACTCTTAATCCTACAATGCATGATTTTCATATTTTCTCCAAATATTTTTCTTAATGAATTTGCTTAAGTATTTGTATAACTATATTAAAAAATATTTAACTTTTATTATTAGTTATTTTTTTTTATTTTCGCATTTTAATCATATATGAATCAGCATGCATTTAACCACAACATTCTATTGATTTTAAAGTGATTAAAACTATAATTTACCACCATTTAAATAATATGTTTGCTATAAAGTTTGCTAAATTATGCTTTGTTTATAGAGAGAAAATATATTTTAATTAAATTTACATTTAGGAAATTTAATATATTTCATTACTATTATATTTATGTAGAATGCTAAAAGAGAGTTGAAACAATCCCTGTCTTTGTTAAAACATAATGTGACACAACATTTTTTGCATTAAAAATCGTGAATTGCACATTGGCACTTTACATCTAGTGCGGTTATCATTGCAAATCGGCATATGCTCGATATTGTGCCGTCTAACATAGGTGGGAGGAATGTATAAAGGAGGTATCCTTCTTTTTACATCAGAATCTTTCTGCTTGAAAGCTATTGTTTGGATTCCCCTGCTTTATAGCATTCTCTCCCATTCACGATGTATTTGAATAAATAATTTCAATACGATTGATATACTATATTTTTTATATGGTACTTTTCAAAAATAATATTATTGCTATTTATAATGTTTTAAAAATTAAAAATTCAGTAATAATCTATATATTAAAAACAAGAAAGATCAATCATGCATAAAGCATTGATTATGAAACACTTTCCAACTGCGATGCAATTTTATTTAAACATCTCTGAAATACGATACAATCATCGGTAATATTTTTAAAATTATCACAATACTACATTAATTTATTATATTTGGGAACTTAAAATTTCATCGAAAAAAAAAGAACTTCATTCACAACATTGAAATATAAATTGCCTGGTATTAAACATCTCTAAAATGTGATACATTCCTCAGTAACATTTTTAAAATTATCATAATAATACAATAATTTTTTATATTTGAAAACTTCATCGAAAACCAATAAACTTTATTTAAATGACGTCATCGAAATATAAATCGCCTGGTTCTCTCTATAAAAGCAGCATTTCATTCATAAACTTTTTCCATTCCATTCACTCACAATAATATAATATTTTATTTTATTTAAAATCTTAAAACCATGGAGGTGCAAGTAATTTAACTCTATGCTTAAAACTTCATCGAAAAAATCGTCTTCTTCTCTGTGTAAAATCAATGAATGTTTCATTCATATCAGCTATATTGCAGACTCCAGCGCTAAATAATTTTGCATTAAAGAAATTCAGGAATTCTTATACAACTCATCTTACAGCTTGATGTATTTACAATCTCCATAAGTGAAAATTTGGCTTCGTTGTAGAAATACTCAGAGTTTGACGATCATTTAAACTCAAATGTATTGTAATTTTGTTGTTTCAGAGCATTGATGCACAGAAATTAAGCAAAACAAAAAAGCGGTTTTAGGATGGATACAACACTAAATATAAATTTAAAAAAAACTTTAAAAATCACGATTGTGACACAAGATGGATGCCATATTTTATTTTGAAGTCACGTGATCTCTTCATATAAAGGGTGTAACTATTATTTTAATTTTTATTTAAAAAACTACTGAGTATATTTTGCTGATTTTTTTTGTATATTTTATGGGATAATTTGAATATTTCCGAAAACTTTCAAAACAATTTGTGAATTTTAAATTCGCTTAAAAAATGTTTGAAAAATTAGGTCCCACAGGTTTCAATGCATTTAATTTTTTTCAACCCGGGTTCAATCCAAAACTAATTGGGTGATATTATTCATTTATATTCCCGTAGGTTTAACAGACCGTGTGAACAACATACTAAAATTTCATTTTTATAAAGTCATTTTTACGGCAGTTATCGCACAAACGGACAGACAGACAGACAGACAGAATGAACAAAGTCATAAACACTTTTCAACTATGTTGTAAAATGTTAAAAATAGGGTAAATATATTGGATCGCCCTGTATCATTAAAAACTGAAAATGATTTGTAACTTTCTCAAAATAGTTAACTAGCTTTGTTCAATGCGTATAAGCATTTTCGTAAAACATAAACGTATATTCTTGAAGATATAAACGTTTCTTTAAAAAAATCTAAATTTTGTTACATGGTTTTTGCTTACAATATCCACAGGTTTCAATCAAATTTCACAAAATTTACAGAACATTTGTCAACATCCAGGAAAAACATTATACTTCAATTGAAAATTAAAGCATTGAATATACTGTGAAATACACGCATTTGAGGAAAGTTCATTTTCACAACAGGGGTGTCCGATGTATTTGTAAAATGTCAATTTATGGAAAACCCCTTATCATCCAGGTACTTTCAGAGAATCAGAGAAATACTGATCACTATATCGTTGATATATCTTTGTGAATTTTGACGATATTCCAATGGATTTTTTTATAGAAGTTGCCCTACAGTATTCACTACAAAATTATGAAAGAAAAATATTGCTGTGCTTCGCGCCTGAGCAGTAAAAACTTAGTTTCTTCAAATGCTTATTATCGTATATTCAATGCTTTAACTTTCAATTGAAGTATAATATTCTTCTCGCGGACGTTGGCAAATGCTCTGTAAGTTTCGTGAAATTTGAATGAAACCTATAGATATTGTAAGCAAAAAACATGTAACAAAATGTTTTTCTTTTAAATAAACGTTTATATCTTCATGAATATAAGTTTTTGTTTTACGAAAATGCTTATACACATTGAAGAAAGATAGTTAACTATTTTGTGAAAGATACAAATCATTTTCAGGTTTTTATGATGCAAGGTGATTAAATATATTTCCCCCCCTTTTTCAAAATCTTGGTGGTCCCTTAAATGCACACGTCACGGAAACTTTACTGAAAAGTGTGCGTTCAAGCATGTTCTTCACATCGCCAAAGTTACAGAACACTTCGCCAAGTATTTTTTTTTTTTAGAAATTCGAAAAACATTCAAACATCCAAAGTGTACGGATACTTTTGATCATATAGTGCATATACAGAAATGAAAAATGCATACCTTGAATTCGCAGGATAAATTATTTGGAGATCTTGGGGAAAATTACTGTCAAAATACACAATTTATAAACATGAATATCGGAAAACAATTCTTAAGAAAACATTACTTACTACTATATATTAAGTGTACAGGGTGTCCCAAAAAGATTGAAACGAGTTTAATTCTTAGTTAGAGATAAGTGGGCAATGTAAATTGCAAAAATGTTGAAAGTAAGGTAGGAAATAAGACTACGTTAATGAAATAGTCCTTCCATTAATTTTCAAAAAGTTACACTTCTTAAATTTTTATACGACCCCCTCACACAAATTTGGTCAATCAGTATATTTTTATTTTTAATGCAACAAGATCATTAAAAAAAACCCTCATATATGCGTCTTTAAAATTGAGCGAGTTATATTTAATTGAAAATTGAACATTGTGAATGGGGACCATATATCAAACTAGAAATGCAAATCTGTGACATATCACATAAAAGATAAAACTGGATGATAATACATAGGATACCCAACCGCGTAGTGAGTACCACTGCTTTATATGATCTCTGCCTGTGTGTATAATGCTTTATTTAGAACCATTTGTGATAAAAAATTTTGACACATATTAACGTATTTTTGATCTAAACAAGTTCCGTCAATTTGTTTATGATCCCTATTTTCACTGATGAAACAGCCTTTCACATGCTACGGAAAAGTGGCATAAATCAGATTTCTGCCCTTATCATAATTCAGTTGATTTTAAAGATTCATATATGAGGGGTTTTTATTAATGATCTTGCTGTATTAAAAATAAAAATTTTCTAATTGACGAAATTTGTCTAAGGGGGTCGTATAAAAATTTAAAAAGTGTAACTTTTTGAAAATTTATGGGAGACTATTTCATTAACGTAGTCTTATTTCCTACCTTATTTTCACCATTTTTGCAATTTACATTGCCCACTTATCTCCAACAAGTAAAGAATTAAAGAGCGTTTCAATCATTTTGGGACACCCTGTATAGTGATGTAATCGACAGAGGCCATTAGAAATTAATTACTTAAAGGTTATTCTGAATATAGAATAAGTACAGAAAGCAGACGATGTTTAATGTGAAATCAGCTAAAAGTTAGATTGATCCATATATGAATGAGTATGCATTATAGGGTTTAAATTTACCTACAGCGACTGGGGACAAAGACGCCCCTGCAAAACGACATATCAAGAATAGTGAAAGGTACTATTTTATTACCCATGAGAACGTTATATTTTTATTAATAAATTGAATCTAAAGTCAAGTATCAAAAAGTTATGTCTGTCATCACAGCCTTCTCCAATTGCAATTGACAATCAATGATGATGATCAATTGATATTGATAATTGCAAATTTAATGAGTATATCAATTGATAATTGCAAATGTAATGAGTATAATTGTAACATGATAATTTTAATAAGAATTTTAATAACTCAAAATAATAATTTTAATAAATATTTAAGTTTGACAAAATAAAGTGCCATCATTTTATAGTGTTGCATTTAAATATCTTATCTTTTAAGGATTATGATCATTTATAGGTTGGTACCGAACTGCAGACAAAAGTGGGTAATATATCGGGCATTTATGATAATGTACGCATGATTACGAGGCCAAATTAAGTTAATTTTACAAATAAAATTAACAATTGTAAAAAATATTTTAAAAAATAACTTCGACAAGCACATTTTTTAATGCGACATAATGTGAAGTTTTCTTAAATGGATTAAATTTCTTATCTGGAAAATAAGAAAAAAATCAGAAAAAATTAAAACTGATGTTGGCCAATTACTCTGCTATAATTTATCCGTTTAATTTTGTTAATTCATGCTTTCAGTGGTGCATAATATACTATTTATATCTTTCATTAATTTTGATGTGATTCCATAAGTTGTAAATCATTATTATCGCAATACACTAAATAAATAAAAGTATCTTGAATGCGAAAACTTATGAAATTATTAAAAATCACACCTCTATAATTTATAAAATGCAAAAATTCTGCAGTCTTAATAAATTCACTTAGAGATAATTACACAGAATTAAGCTTAAATTATACCTGAACTCTTATTTTATAACGGAATAAAAATGTAACTTAACTCCGAAAACTTCAAAATATTTTTGCTCACTACATACTAAGAAAAAATCTTATTCAAAATTTAAGTCTTTCAAAATATTTAGAGCAGACTCATTACAGCCGGAAATATTTGGGAAAATACTTTGACGTTACTCTTTTTTCTGCCCACGGTCGGAAAGGGGGTTTGAATATCTAGTATGAAACAGCGAAATTCGGAGACAATTTTTAACTTGAGCAGAACCATAAGGAAAATTAAGAAACGAAGTTGCAAAGAATTATGTTAGAAATAATTTATTTTATATTTGGTATACAGTAGAATTGCTGCAGGTTTCATATTTGATGCTTACCCAGCAATTTCGTACATATATTTTTTATTTAACATTTCGTCGTTTCAAAGTGAAGCTTTAGCTTACGCTTACTAAAACGAAATGCATGGAATTTCGAAATGCTTTGTTGAGAATTAGTAACAAATAAAAAAATCTGATGTGGGCAACACATGGCTTTTCTTATATAATGCAATTAATTTATTACTTTTACAGTTAAAAAATTTTATTCTTATAGTAGATACTTATATTCTTTCAAAGATATTGAATTTTCTTCAATTAGTTGTCATTTTCATTGATTTGGCGTCATTTTTATCCATTTGACGAGATTTTTGTTAATTTGGCAACAATTACAAATGTCGTCAAGTTGTCGATATTCCGCCAAATTCGTCGCCAAATTCTCGCCAAGCGTTATGGACGGCGGAATAAGTTATTCTTACAGCAGATAAAAGGCTATTGGCGTTCAAATACAAAAGTATTACTCAAAGTATATTTTTTTTCATGAATGGAGCGAGCTAGATCCAAGAGAATGATGTCACCCAATTTATCGTATGGTATTACATATGAAAAGTGAACATGTTTCTCAATAGGAAATATTTTTTTTTTCATTTTATATGACTTTTTGATAATTTTTTTGAAAAATATACAATATCTCGAGAAAGGTTCATGTTAGCGTTCTAAAATTTATGCCAATCGTTTTCTAATGAAAAATTACATATGAAATGTCTATTTGCGTAACTTTATTAGAGGTTTTGATTTTTTGACGATTTTTTCAAAATTTCATTCGAAAAGTTAGGAGGGTTCTGAGCATTCGATTGCGTATAAAAACAATAGGCTTGCAGTGTTTATGGATTGTGATTTTTGTACCAAATTTCTTTCGAATCGGTCCATTCGTTCGTCAGTTATCGTCTCCACAGACTCACTGACACACACACACACACATACTTTCACACACACACACACACACAGACATCACCTCAAAATTGTTGGATTCGTGATCAATGATGCTTGAAACGTGCTCTCCCGTCGAAAACACGAATTCGAATTTTCGACCCCGTCACAATACTTTCCTTATACATTATGTATATAAGGAAAGTAAAAAGTAAATATTCTAAGAATAATATAACATGCTGACATTAATTTTTTGTTAAACTTATAAGGATTTCATGATCCAACTCGGATTCAGACTACGACCCACAGTCGGGCTTAGTCGACGCTTTATCCGAGGTCTCGACTAGGGTAAATATGAACCCGATATGATTGGGACCCGAGACAGACACACCGCATGTGGCGAAGTTTGCTTTTGATTGCCGCAGTGTAAAGTCACCATTCGGCGCACGAAACTTTTCCAAGTCAAGAGCCAGGATTTTTTTAAGCTTCAAAGCTCACTTGTGATCGGGAGTTTATTTTCATGGCTTTGGGATCAATAGGAGCGGGATTTGAAAACAGAGTGAATTCTGGAAGCCCTGTTATTACTCATTCGTAATCAACATCACTATATATCTCGAACAAAGTAGCTTTTGTGTCCAAACCATAATTTATTTTTCACAAGAAAAATATCATCATCTTACACTTTAAAGAGTATCGAGAATTCTTCTATTACATAACAGGTATGGGAAGGTAATTACTATAAAGTACGATACTGATGCGCCTCATTAGAGAATTTTGGTTGTAAAAACTCCATGGCACAATTAAGATATTGTCATTTGACACACCTTTTTGTCGTATGTTATTTTAGTGTTTGCTTTGGAGTAATTTCTGTATTATAGCAATTTTCAGCTTCGTTATGCTAAGTATCTTAATAGGTGAAACATAGTTTTAATATAAATGAACACCAAAATTATAATTTTAACATTTTTTTTCTACAGATCCCTAACATCAATTTTTTCTCTGTGACGTAAGATTTACGTCACACTGTGACTTTGGGACGTCACAGGACGTCGCAGTACGTCTCGGCAATGTCATATTGAGGTCAGAACGAAGTCATTTTGGTAATTTTCATGGTCGTTTGTGACGTCGCATATTAACTTGTCTGTGACGTCACATTGTAATTACCATTGCAATGTCGCCACATTGTTACGTGTTAATTAAATTGTGAAAACTTCGCAGAATGTAGTCAGAATGAACTTACAATGTTACTAATACGTAACGTCGCATAGAAGTCACAAATATGATGTTACATTGTGACCCAGATGTCACGTGACTACAACGTCACTGTCACACATGTGACGATCTTTGCTGTGATGGATACTCTTTCTGTTTACGTAGTCTTTTCGGTTTAAGCATAGCTAGATCTCACAGCCATGTTTTCTTTTAGAATTAGCAGCAATTGTCTGTCCTTATAACTTTAATGGGGATTATATGTTGTGTGACTGACATCGTATTTAATAAATGAAGACGTCTCCCTGTGTGCGTGCAATCTGTAATAGAAAATCAAATTCTCGTACGAGTATGAAATTTGCACATAGGTAATTCAGGACCCGAAATACATTTTATATTTCGAATTACATTTTAGTTATTTTGTGTTTTGCCCAATTCACAATGATTTTGTTTGATATTTGCACAAATTATTTTCTTGGGGACCTAAAAAATTATCTCAGAGTTTATATCTTAACACCATCGGAAAGATAGAAAAATTCTTTGTTAAACAAACTATGAATGGGATCCACATAATTATTAGACGATTTCTGGGAATTTAAAAAAAAAATACTTTTCGTGCGTTTTAAACATAATCGGTATTTATGTTTTGATATACAGAAACTGACTTGCCATACTTCGTTCATTTTTATTTCAAAACTTGCGTTCAATATCACAGATTACTCTAGAAAAAAAAATAATGTAAGTAACGCATCTGTTAATTAATTAGAAATATTTTATTCGAGCAGTCTTTGACGTTTTGGGGCGAATCATGCAGACACTGGGATTCTTCGGACCCCTCCAAGGTCAAAATGGAGGAAACACACATTTTTTCGTAGGGGAGTGAATGAGATGGGCTGAGAGAAAAGTGCATGAGGATTTCTATGGAATCACTTTATCACCTGTTGCATGAAAGGCATGTTGAATATGCGGTTGAGAATATAATTATAATTCTCATATTTGTTGCTTTTACGGAAAAAGCGTGCGATTTGATTTCTTACAATTTTCTGATCAAAGCCACAAATTTTCTGATCAAATTGTGTTCTAATGTATTATGTAAGTAACGGATGCTTATTTGTAGTGGAAGCCTATTTAGAACCCGGGCAACACCGGATAATTCGCTCTAGTTTATGAATATTTTTAGTGCAAAATGAGAGGTTGTTCCACAATAAGTTGTTCTAATCATTCACGAGATATACTTAGAGATATGTATTGCGTATCAACCATCCCCGATAACTCTAATAATTCAATTGTATCCCACTACCAATGCTCAAATTATACAATTGTTTAAATTTTCTCAAAATTACGTGATCTTCAAGCAAAGTAATGGTCCGAAGATTCGCCAAACATAGAGTACCTCGGTTATCCCAATCGCTATACACAATCTTAAAAAATTATATTCCTACTAAGTTACCTTGTCGATAGAGTGATCAAAAGCTACTATTCGCTGATGAAATTCAATAACAGCCAGACTGAATCAGCGATTTTGTGTTGTTGTTGTTGCGACCCAGACCGTCCGACCTACCAGAAAGGTGGTGATTTTGCGTGTCTACCTTGAATTTCTATTTCATTATTTTACTTTCTTTGATCAACTGGATAAAGTACAGATTCCACTTCGATAATATGAGCATGCAATTTCGCCCCAGTATCTCAACAGTACCGCGTCGGCTGGCCAGTTCGAAGATCCAGATTTCGATTCCAGGTTGGTGCAGCAAGATACTTGCCAAACAAAATGGCGCCTGAAAAAGTCAACCCTGTAGGTTAGTACAAATATATCAGATATCAGAAAGTGACCCTAGTATGACTAGCATGGATCCAGTGGACACTGGGATAATCAGCGCCGATTTCGAATCGAAGATAAACACGCAGGGAGCAATCTGGCTTATGAAAATAGTATCAGGAGGCTAAGCTGGGGTATAAATAGCAGGAGGTAATCGGTCAAATTGTCATTCGCATGCCAACCTGACATTAGAGAGTGTAGAACGCAGAATCCACTTTGACAGTAAGAGCTTGTAATTTCGTGACAGCTCAACGATCGAATGTCGGCTGGCCAGGTCGAAGATCCAAGGTTCGATTCCTGGTTCGGGCAGCAAGGTTCTTTGCAAAAGGAAGCGTAACAAAATAAATAATAGTTATAATATTTAAATGTAATTTACAAATTTAATATTATCAGATTAAAATTAAGAAGAATAAATATTTTACTTCTGCGCATAATTACAACTTCCATGAAGGAGAGAGTCTGACGATTTCGATAAAGTTTTCTCCTCAGTGGCATTCAAAATCTCTAAAAGTCCTGTTTAAGAAATTCATACTTCGTAGCATGTCACCATTTCTCATTATTCAACAACTCTAATGAGTTAATTTTCCTCCCGTACAACAGAATATCTGTGGACAGGTTAATGTTTATTTAAGTGCGACGAATAGTCACACGTGACTTAGGAATTCAGGAAGCGAAGCATTCTTTATGAAATAAACTGGAAATATTTTTGTGGCAAGATGTTTGCTTCAGATTGAAGGATACTTTAAAATGGTGTTGAGTTTTCGAAGCAGACTTAGTAAAAAAAGATATAAATATCAACTTATTTGATATTTTTTAACCAGCGGCGGCTAATCAGGTATTCAGATGTAGGAAAAGTTATTGGTTGAATGGGTTATTATTATTATTTGGCGAATTTTTAGATTCGTTTGGCTATTTTTAGACAATATTTGGCAGCAATTATGCCAGTAGCGCGATATATTTTGATAACTTCGTTATCAAGGAGGAGGAGGGAATTCTGCCACTGAATCTACTTCACCCATATCTGAAATAACTAGCCTCCACTGTTATTAACTTCTTTAAACGTGATATAACTACTTGAGAGAACAATAACTTGAAATAGTTATCGACTTTCCATTTCAGATAGCAGTTTGCATGAAACGGTTATGCGTTATTATGCGATCATCAAAATGGAATATATGACATATACCTTGTTGATACTCGTTGCCACACCCCACGATGTCTAGACTTTGCCTTCCTTGCATTTGGCCATAGCAATTTATCCTGCATCTAACAGTTTGGACTTCTGTACCATAATGCCAACTCTGACTTCTGTATCACGATGACAACTTTTACTTCTATACTATGATGACAGCGTATATTCTTGCACTAAGTAAAAAAGAAACTAAAGTGTCAAGGGTATTCCAACCATTCAGCAAACCGTAACCACGAATTATTTTATTGCGTATACATTTAATAACTTACACTCACGACATTTTGATGTTTTCAATAACAATATGTGATATATCGCCCATTGTAGAATCAGATTTATGATGGATGTTTGGCCTGCAATCTATTGATCACTAAACATATTTCTAACCAACTGAGATGGATCTTGTGTGTGTGTCTATTAGTTTTTCATAATATTCACATTGGAAGATTTTTGTTCAAAGGAACTTTCCTATTTTTCCTCACGAAATCTAAAACTTGAAGAACATTAATTATTGTCAATCTATGAGTGTACCCTGACGGCCGGGCGTGAGCAAGAAAACTTGTACCAGTGACTCCTTGGTCGAGAGATACGAATTTTAGTATCTGATCTCCTCGAATTTCTATGCTAACCTTTGAGATATCAAATAAAATATTACGTTTTTTAATAAATCATTTAAGTGTACTTCGTTTCCAAACCTAAGTTTCTAAAATATTTAAGCATCTAATTAAAATAAAGAGCAAGTTATTGCTAAGTATTTGCTTTATCGTAAAGCACCGGTGCATATGATGTTCTAAATATATAAAGCTTCACCATTTTTCACGGAAACATTGCTCTGAATAATCATGAAAACAACAGCACAGTGAAGGCTAGATTATAAGTTTATCTGACATTTTTATGCATGGAAGGATCAAAAGATTTATAGAGGAAAGTATTTAATTAAGATAGTACTCAAGGAAGATGAATTTCTGTATTCTTCTCTCGTTAGCTATCCAATCATATATATTATAGTTAAAGTCAAAACTGAAATTGTTATTCTTGCAACAAACAGGATTAACATTCGCACACAATTAATAATGAAATTGTAAATATTATCATAAAATTCTGGGAAATAATATTTTTATACATGAATTATATTGTTGATTTAAAAAAATGGTTAATTTTATTTTGTAAATTAATTTTCTTAAACTATTGTATAAAGTATTAATTTCTAGAAAATTTTAAAGTTCGAGACTTGATGAAATAATTTCTTTTAAGAATACATTTCGAATTCTTACGGAAATATGTTTCTTTTTGTATGTGTATATGTATGTGTGAGGAACTATGATCGCTTGAAAACAAATGCATATATTACTACTATACTTTATGATGTTTTAAATAAATTATGCAAAACTAGAACCAGATAGACATTTTTGTAATTAAAATGGTTGAAGAAGAATTTATTCTAAATAAAACAATAACAGGAATATACGACTGGCTACAGCTTACATGTCTTAATTTTATCGATTAGCATTATGGGTATAGAAAATGGTAACAAATCTGTGTTAGCGGTGTGCAGCACAAAAAATCATTTGGTAAACAAAATGAAAAATCTGATGTGGGCAGCACATGATTTTCCCTTGAGACTCATATTCACGTTCTATTTATTTCTTCAATAATTCATTATATTGAGCTTAAGTGCACCAAATAACACCCACAAGTATTTAAAATTACACTGAATTTTCACTTTTAATTCAATTTTCGTTCTCACTTGTTTACTGGACTTATTTGAAAAAAGTGGCGCAACGAAATTGCGAAAAAACTAAAATATCTCGAGAACGGTTAGTCCTAGTGTAATGGGGTCGACATTATTGTTTTCGTCGTTAAACATTGCATATAAAACAAGCATTTAATGGATATATTTGAGCATACGTAGTTTTTATTTTAGATTTTGACGATTTTTGCGGGCCATTTCGCAGCAAAAGGCAGATTATTTTTTTCAAAATTGCACCAAAATCTAATCAGCACTAGTGGAACCCACAAGTGACTTATTTACCAAATTTTGTAAAATTTTATGTATTAGTTTTTCAGCTAGAGTGGATACATGCAATTTTTGCTGGCCATTTTGCCAAATAAGGCCGGCTTTTTTTTATCCCAAATCGTACCAAAAACTAATCAGCACCAGGGTCACCCACAAGTGACTTCCCTAACAAATTTTAGGAAATTTGGTCCATTAGTTTATATACATATATTGGATCAGTTTATATACATACATGGATACATACATAGCACAGACAGAAACACAGACACACACACAGATATCATGCTAAAAATAGTTTTTTCTGATTCTAGAGATCTCAAAATGTGCAGATCCGTCGAAAATTAGAGTTTCAATTTTCGACATGATTCAAATACTTTCCCTATACATTACCATGCATTGCAGGGAAAGTAAAAGAGAAGAAATCCCCGTTTCATCCGAAATTGTCCCATTTTCACCCAATAATGATAATGAGGTAGAATGGAATATGTACATTAGCCAGCTAAATATGTACATTAGCCTTTTGAGTTAGCAAGAATGCAGAAGTCAAGTAGTCTATCGGATAATAAGAAATCGGGATATTTAAATTATATTTCTTTTGTTTTGAATTAACAATAAATTTAATAACAAAATGGCACACTATCCCTGAAGTAGCCGCTGCAATATGGATTGCACTCAAAATATGAGATTTCTCTAGACTTTTATTGTATGTTTCCTAAACGTAAGTTTGGGCTCGAAAATAATTGTTCTATGATAGTGTAGACTTTGTTAGACAGTATAAAAATGTTAATGCAAGCATATAGTTGGGTTTATACTTAAAATATTTGATGTGGACAGAATATATCTTACCCTAAACGTCGTAAAGAATTATTTTAATACATTTAGAAAACATTGCTTTGTTTCTCATATAGCTTCGAAGTTATATGTACAAATTTTAATGAGAGACGGAAACGCTAAAACGAACATTCGAACATATTTGAGCATACGTAGTTCTTTATTTTAAATTTTGGCGATTTTTGCGGGCCATTTTGCAAAAAAAAGCAAAAAAGTCCTTGTGTAATGGGGTTGGTCTTATTCTTTTCGTCGTTAAAAAATACGTATTAAATGAGCAATCATTGGATATATTTGAGTGTACCTAGTTCTTTAATTTAGATTTTGACGATTTTTGCGGGCCATTCTGCAAAAAAAGGCAGGTTATTTTTTTCCGAATCGCACCAAAATCTAATCAGCACCAGAGTAACCCAGAAATGACTCATCTACCGAATTTTGTGAAATTCGGTCCATTAAATTTTCAGTTAGAGTGGATACAAGCTTTTGCGGGCCATTTCGCAAAAATAGGCGGGTTCTTTTATCCCGAATCTTACTAAAAACTAATCAGCACCAGACTCGCTTACAAGTAACTTACCTACCAAATTTTGTGAAATTCGGTCGATTAGTTTTTTAGTTACAGTGGATACAAAATCTGCACAGACAGACACACATACAGACAGACAGACACACAGACGCACACACATACGTCACGCTAAAAATGGTTTTTCGTATTCTAGAGATCTCGAAACGTGTAGATCCGTCGAAAACTCGAGTTGTGATTTTCGGTATGATTCCAATACTTTCCCTATACATTACCATGTATTGCAGGGAAAGTAAAAATCTGATGTGGGCAGCACATGACTTTCCCTGCAGACTTATATCCACGTTCTCTTTATTTTAATGAAATTTATTTCACTTTTATTCAATTTTCGTTCTCATTCGGTAACCGGGCTTATTTTCAAAGGTGGCGTAGGGAAAGTACGAAAAACTAAAATATCTCGAGAACGGCTAGTCCTAGTGTAATGGGGTTGGTCTTATTCTTTTCGTCGTTAAACATTACGTATTAAACGGGCATTTAATGGATATATCTGAGTATACCTAGTTCTTTAGTTTAGATTTTGAAGATTTTTGCGGGCCGTTTTGCAAAAAAAGGCAGGTTATTTTTTTCCGAATCGTACCAAAATCTAATCAGCACCAGAGTGACCTATACGTGACTCATCTACCGAATTTTGTGAAATTCGGTCCATTAGTTTTCCAGCTAGAGTGGATACAAGCTTTTGCGGGCCATTTCGCAAGAAAAGGCGGGTTCTTTTATTCCGAATCGTACCCAAAACTAATCAGCCCCAGCCCCGCCCACAAGTGACTTACCTACCAAATTTTGTGAAATTCGGTCCATTAGTTTTGTAGTTACAGTGGATACAAAATCTGCACAGACAGACAGACAGACAGACAGACACACAGACACACAGACACACGCACAGACGTCACGCTAAAAATGGTTTTTTCGTATTCTAGAGGTCTCGAAACGTGTAGATCCGTCGAAAACTCGAGTTGTGATTTTCGGCATGATTCCAATACTTTCCCTATACATTACCATGTATTGCAGGGAAAGTAAAAAAAATGAATTAAATGCATTATAGTAGGATATCTGCAAACTTGAAAAGTATATAAAAGTCATGGAAAGTTAAACTCCAAAGTGAAAGTAAGATAAATATGTACACACACGTCAATTTTACCATACACAGGACCAATGACGTGAGTAGGTAAAAACGATTGTTTCGTAGAAGAAAATGATGCTATTCGGTTTTCTCGTCTGGAAACTTTCTTTGATAAAGAAGTTTAAATTATAATTTTCTAACGCACTAGCAACTGCCACCCATTTCTTATTTTACCACATTTTAGGTTAAGCGGGTAAAATACACAAAAGAGTTTAAAGTAGTTTAATGTATATTAATTTGCAAATAATTTTTTTTCATGGCCATAATTCTATTTTTTAATAAATTAATATAGACAATAAAACACAAAAAATAAGTAATAAATTCAGTTCCTCCAGTTTTTCAGTTTTATGACACTGTCTAACATAGTTGAAAAGTGTTTATAACTTTGTCCATGAATTAATTCTGTCTGTCTGTCTGTACATTCGCACGATAATCATTGAATTTATCCAAATGACTGTATCCAAATGACATTTTAGTATGACGTTCAGACGGTCTGA
Source organism: Amaurobius ferox (assembly GCA_951213105.1). Classification (NCBI taxonomy): domain Eukaryota; kingdom Metazoa; phylum Arthropoda; class Arachnida; order Araneae; family Amaurobiidae; genus Amaurobius; species Amaurobius ferox. Next base: position 59,476,628 of record OX578139.1, read on the forward strand.
GGAACATATGGAAATGTAAATGAATAATATCACCCAATTAGTTTTGAATTGGACCCGGGTTGAAAAAGTGAAATACATTGAACCCTATAGGATCGAATTTTTCAAACACTTTTTAAACAAAATTAAAATTCACAAATTGCTTCGAAAATGTTAGGATATATTCAAGTTATCCCATAAAATATATAAAAATATCAGAAAAATATATTTGGTGGTTTTTTAAATAAAAATTAAAATAATAATTACACCTATGATATATGAAGAGATCAAGCTATCTACTTCAAAATAAAATATGCATCCATTTTTTTTTCCCAAGGTAAAAATCATGATTTTCAAGATTTATTAAAATTTATAATTAATGTGACATCCGTCCTAAAACCGCTTTATTTTTTCGTATTTTCTATGCATTGCATCTATATTCTAAGACAAAGCAATTACCATATTTTTAAGTTTAAATTATAATCAAACTTTGATTATTTATACAGCGACGCCTAATTTTAATGGATGGAGAATGTAAACAAGTGATTGTAAGATGAGTTGTATAAGAATTGCTGAATTTTTACTCAAAATTATTTAGCACTGGAGTCAGGAATATTAGTGATATGAATTAAATATTAATTACTTTTACATAGAGAGCCAGGCGATTTATATTTCGATGACGTCATTTGAATAAAGTTCATTTTTTTCAATGAAGTTTTAAGTTTTCAAATATAATAAATTATTGTAGTATTGTGATAATTTAAAATATATCAACGCTGAATGTATCGGATTTTAAAGATGTTTAAATAAAATTCCATTTCTGTTGGAAAATGTTTCATAATCAATGCTTTATGCATGATTGATCTTCCTTGTTTCTTTTTCTTTAGAAATATATAACTTGTATGAGCAGCTAACAGAACTTTAACCTTTAGTTCTTTTCAACATACTACATAGGCTAGTCAACTAATGTTAAAGTACTTGCAGCAATGGATACTTAAATTTGAAATCTACTAGCTAGCTGGTAAGGAGATATATTGTAATTTAAGTTACATTCGATAACACAAATTATAATGCGCCATCACGTGCATTTTACTTGAATTAGAAACGTTAAGATGTCTTTTAATCTGGAAAATCATAAAAAAATCAGGACGTTTGAAACTGAGTTTGGCTCGACACAGCATTTTGACATGTATCTGCTCTTTGGTTTTTTTTCTAGTCGTTCAGTTGTTCTAGTCGTTTGGCTGTTCCAAATATATTTCCTCTTCTAGCACCTCGTTAACATGTATTACCAGATGTTTCGAACTTCAAATATTTATCAATTAAAATACTATTAAAAATGGAAGGTTAAAATTTTGCATAGTGTTATATATGAATGGACAACAAAATGTAATCTGGATCCTCAAAGCTTTGCTGTAATTTAGATAACTTGTGACTCGCTATTTTAAAAAAGTGAACTTAATCATTTATGTAGTAAGGTAAAATAACGTGTCTTAAATGCGCTCAGTTTTGATATAATTTTGAATTACCCTTTAACATTTATAAAATGACTAAATTTCTTTGTCTTAATGAAATTACTTTGGAATAACTACATAAATGCTGAACTTAAATTAGCACAGAACTCCTGTATCAACGCAGAATATAAATGTGTCTTAACTCCAAAAAGTTTCAAATATTTTTGCTCTGGACATATTAAAGAATATTATTCAAAATTTAAGCCTTTCAAAATATTTAAAGCAGAATCGTTATAGTTGGAAAGGTTTGTGAGAATATTTTGACATTACCATTTCTTTTTCGCCCAGTTGCAGAAATGAGTCTTCGAAGCTTCAAAAGTTGGAGACATTTTTTAACTTGAGCCGTACTGTTACTGAAAATTGAGAAATGGAGTTGAAAACAATTATGATGGAAATAATTTATTCTAAGTTCCGTATAGTGGAATTTCTGCAACTTCCATATTTGAAGCTTACCTTGCAATTTTGTAAGCAATATTTTTTCGTGTCGAATCCTGTGGTTTTCCAAGTAAAATTTTTACATGTGTTTAGTCAAAAGAAAATTTGGCAGGAAATTGACTTGTAGATTACCTGGTACTATTTAAATTGTGTTACGTTTCGTAAAAATATAACTAGCTTTCTTATGTAAAATGACCCACAAAACCTTCAAAATCTAAAATATGACAACTAAATATACTCAAATGTATTCCTTAAATGCTTGTTTTATACGTAATTTTTAGCAATGAAACAATGTAAATCTAATCAATTACTCTAAGACGAAACGTTTGTGAATTATTTAAAATTCTTGGAATTTTGAGTAAATGGCAACGTTTGAAAATACATTATGCTGTTTACTGAAAAGAAAACGTATTAATACTGACATCGGGATATAATATCAAGGAAGTATCAGTGTCAATTTTAGCAAGTAAGTTCAATTTGGTGGATTATGAATTTGAGGCCATAGGGGAAGTCATGTTCTGCCTACATAAGAATTTTTTGAACTTGTAAAGAAATCATATATAATCAGATTTTCAAATTACGTCTCTTCAACTTGTCACTCTACGTTTCAGCCATTAATCTTTGGGATGACAGCATTTTCTTCTATAGTTAGAGGGTTCCGTACATTCTTCTTCAGATTTCAGATCGAAGTGCTTCATCAAATCTAAAAAAGCTCTACATGCCTCTGTTTTTTTTTGGGGCCAACGGCCGTACCGTGCTGAAAACACCGGTTCTCGTTAGATCACCGAAGTGAAGCAGCATCGGGCGCGGTTAGTACTTGGTGGGTGACCACCTCGGAACGCCGCGTGCTGTTGGCCATCTCGGGTGCGGTATCCCCGTGGTTTGCGCGCTAGATTTGCACGCTGCCACAAATGCCGCCGTGTTCATGCGGAGTACGATCACGTTAAACATGTGGGTCCGTAAGTCCTTCCGAGAGGTTGGTGGTAGGGGAAGGAGGGTACGGTCCCTGTGGATGCCTCCCCCACTGGGTTCCGGTCTAAATTGGGTGGCACTTCCCGGCCGTCCATTCAGTTACCTTACACCTTTCTGGTAGGTCGGACGGTCTGGGTCTCAACAACAACAACATGCCTCTGTTTTCTTAATCCGGAATACCATCATGTTTGTCGTGACACTCATAAAAAAATCTGTAGTGGCCTGGAAAAGTCAGAAAGCGGTGATTTTGAATACTTAATGATCACTGCAACTAAACTGTAGGGTTGAATTGCTCAGGTACCATTGTAAATACCACACATCCAGTATAAATTGTTGCACTTCGTTGATAGCATACATATAAAAATTAGGTGACTAATTCAAACAGTGTACAATTTATCTATCTTAGTAATATCTACCTGATCGTGTGAAAAACATGTTTGTAAGATTTATGTTCTGTAATTCAAACAAGAAAGATCAATCATGCATAAGCAATGATTATGAAACACTTTTCAACTGAAATGCAATTTTATTTAAAAATTTCTAAAATGTGATACATTCAGTGCTGATATCTTTTACATTATCACAGTGTTACAGTAATTTATTATGCTTAAATGTTTAAAACTGTATCGAAATATAAATCATCTGATTCTCTATGCAAAATCAATGAATATTTCATTCATATAACTTCTACTCCAGACTCCAGAGCTACATAATTTTGTGTGTAAAAAATTCAACAATTCTTATGTAACCCAACTTACAAATGCTTGAGATATTTGTATTCTGCATAAGTTAAAATTAAACTTCGTTGAAGAAATAATAAAAGTTTAGGGACCATTTAAAATCACAACTATTGTAATTGCATAGGCACGGAATTTAGATACACAGATAACTTAGATACACAGATAATATATATATGTTTGTGTGTGTGTGTATGTATTCAAAGTAATGGAATCGTGCCGAAGATCGGAACTCGAATTGTCGAAGAATCTACACGTTTTGGGACTTCTAGAACACGAAAAAACAATTTTTAGAAAGACGTATGTGTGGGTAAGGGTATATCTGTGCATGTTTCTGTATGTCTGGGAGGATATTACATCCAATCTAATTGAAAAACTAATGGACCGAATTTCATGAAATTTGGTAGGTATCTTGTTTGTAGGAAACCCTGATGTTCATTAGATTATAGTATGATTCGTAATAAAAGAATCTGCCTTCTTTGCGAAATGGCCGGCAGAAATTGCCTTTATCAACTCTAGCTAAAAACTAATGGAACAAATTTAACAAAATTTGGTGTATAATATTTCAATAACCTACAAGTGATTCATATACCAAATTTAACAAAATTTGGTATATAAATCTTTTGTAGGTTATTCTAGTACGATTCGAAAAAAAGGAACAGGCTATTTTTGCGAAATGGCCCGCAAAAATCGTTAAATATAAGAATAAAACACTACGTGTGCTCAATTATATCAATTAAATCCCTATTTATATGTGATTTTTGACAAGAATGCAAATAAGACTAATCCCATTACTCTAGGACTTGCCGTTCTTGATATATTCTAGTTCTTTCTCGTTTTCGCTACGCCACCTTTGACAATAAGTTCAGCAATCAAATGAGAATTAAATTTAAGTTTAACGTGCAAATTCAATGTCATTTAAAATACTTATGGCTGTTATTTTGTGCAGATAAACTCAAATTGTTATTGAAGAAATAAAGCTAACGGGAATATGAGTCTGCAGGGAAAGACATGTGCTGCCCACATCAGAATTTTTAACAATATTACAACAATGATTTATAGAAGTAAACGGGAATTATTTGCAGGCCATTTCGAAAAAAATGTAGGATCTATATTTAAAGGTCCACCAAATTTTTGTAGAATAAAATGTTCAACAAATGTAAGTTGTATACCAAATTTTAACTCTCTAGGACGTAGGAATGTGCACTAAAAATGCCATCAAATAAGTATATTATGAAGAGTTATATAAAATGAAAAAAAAAATGAAATTGAAAATGTGTTATCTACCAAATTTATTTTAAAATGTAAAGCCTCTCTCACATACAAAATAATTAAATTTTTGGAAAGATATTTATTATATAATATATCTCTCTTTTCTTTCTGGAAGATATCCCAAGAGTCAGAATTTAATTGAGTTTGTTTTTCTCCCTATATTAAATAATTTTTAATTAAAAAACTACCTAACATATTTTACTGAAAATTGTTGTGTATATTTTATGGGATAATGTGAATATTTCCTAAAAATTTCGAAGCAATTTGTGAATTTTAAATTTGCTTAAAAAATGTTTGAAAAATTAGGTCCCATAGGGTTCAATGTATTTCATTTTTTCATTCCGGAATATAAAAAAAAACTAATTGGGTGATATTATTTATTTATATTCCCATAGGTCCCACAGACCGTCTGAACAACTTACTGAAATTTCATTTTGATAAAATCATTTTTACGGCAGTTATCGTGCTAACGGACAGACAGACAGAATGAATGAACAAAGTCATAAACACTTTTCAACTATGTTGTAAACTGTTAAAATCTAATAGTTTGTCTAGGACTGTAACTCCCAAACAGAATTCTTCGAAGCTCTTGATTTCCGCTATCTCGTGCTGAGCTTTTCGACAGAATTTGCAAAATTCTGCAAAAAGAAGTGCTTGCAAGACGTACTTTGCCATTTTTCTATAAATTACCACGTTTCTCGTAATTGAATAAAAAATTTAAATTTTCAAAGTTTTAACTTGTTCTAGGAATAAAATTTAAGCATTTATAACATTTAACTTGGTTAAATATGTGGGTGATAGTTAACATTTTAGCACGGAGAGTCGTTTTTGCGGAGCATTTTGTTGCGGCGGGGTATAATTGTAGCAACAAGGAATTCAATTGGCAGTAATGACCATTACCTTAAACTAATCATAGAAATGCTAGATAAAAATTTTAAAGAAGACCTAAACACTAGTAATATACCAAACGATTAATCATACCATATGAAACTTGAATGTATAACAAAGCAATAAAATGTAAGCTGTTTTTGTTAACAATTATATTTACAGAAATCTTACATTCATTGCTTATCTATATCTCACAAGTGAAGGTTGTGCTTCTTGTGCATCTCAAAGAAGGCTATTGGTAAACGGCTGGCACGATTCTGTTTTAGCTATATGTTGCTTTTAACGGAGCTGTTTTAATTTTATTATTTCAGCATACATTTAATCAGTATATTTAAAAATTATTCACTCATTTGAAATAAAAATATAATATTCAGAAAAAAAATCTACATTTCCTTAAACAATTAATTGCAACTTTCAGGAATAAGACATTCTTACTATTTTGATACATTTCTCTCCCCGGTGACATACAAAACCTCTTAAATCCTTGTTTAAAGAATTTATACCTTGTAACATATCTCATCTTCCTATTGTTTATCAACTCTAATGAGTTAATTTTGCTCCCTCGCAACGAAATATCTGTGGACGGTTAATGTTTATTTAAGTGCAATGAATAGTCACTTCGGAATGCAGGAAGCATTCTTAATGAAAGGAACTGGGAGCATGTTTGTGACAGGAAGTTTGTTTAAGAAAGAAGGATGGTTTAAAATGGTGTCAATGTCACTGGGTAGACTTGGTGTCATAGAAGAATGCCAAATTTCTACTGGAGAGAATATATAAATAGAAGTTTGTTTGTAAGTTCCGGTCGCTTACTGTACAGAGTCAATATTTATAGATCAGGCAGTAGTATATTTGATTCCTGCTTTAGAGGAAATTTCAGAGGGGCTCACAAAACTTTGCAATTTATCTAAGAATACTGAATTATTAAAATGGCATAAATGATAATATTTAACAATAACTAGTAAGAAAATAATATCAAGTAAGAAAATAATAATATCAAGTTAGAAAATAATAATATCAAGTAAGAAAATAATAATATCAAGTAAGAAAATAATAATTCTTCTAAGAAATCAATCGAATTCAACATGCAGTGCAATTGCACATTTACAATCATCGCTTTTGTTGACATTCAAATGTCAGCACAAAGCCACTACGTTAATAAACGAACCTGATTTACTTTCTGACATCAATAAATGGTGTTATCTCGTACTAAATACGCTTATCTTTATGATGATATCTTGAAATGAATGTATGGCAATTGCTCACCCTTCTTCTTTAACAATGAACAATGCGTGTTATCTGACTATAACAATTTTAAAATATTAAATGCTCTAAAATTTATTTCACATGGCAATACATGCAGAAAATATTTTTTACTCAAAGCCTGTCAAAAAATTACCTTTTACAGGAAAAATGTTGGAAAAGGTTACAAAAACTATACATAAAAGGAACTACAGTCCTAATTAAATATATAATACAGACACCTATCTACAGGCCAAGCCCTTGAAATTGATACGGCGTTTGTATTTCGGGCTGTAGAAACATCTGAGACCTCGAATCCATATCAAATTAAATGCAGCGCGTCTCAACTCAGCATTTTCATACCAGAATCTATTTTTAATATTTTTTTTCCAAATTTTATAAGACATTTTTTGAAAAATCGGTACCATGTGTCCAAATGATTTCAATTATAGCGTGTTACCCTTCACTTTAAAGGGCGTAAAAAAGTCTTTCGATTGATATCATACTTGACAATGTACCCCCCCCAGGGGCGTGAAAGACCCAGGTCACCCAACTCACCCTAGGGTATGAGCGGCTGGTTGAGTGGCCGACCCCCAGGGGCATGTAATTCGCCCCCCCCGAGGGGTGTAATGACGCCACTTGCAAAAAATTATATCGCGGTTATTTTTCACAATAATGATTGAAACTATAATGTCTCGTGATCGAGATATAAATAACCCGTTTTATGCATGATTACATCAATTTTTTCCTATGCTACCATGTTAAGAAATATAACATTTCAAATAAATTTCGAAGTATTCGCTTGAATTTAAAAACACTCTATCTAGTTCTATATTTTTAATAACAGAGCCTGATATAAAGTATCGTAAAAATCCATTAACATTTATGGCCGCTATTGCGTACACAAGAAATCGACCACGGACATGCAGATAGAGAGATAGACGGACATCACTACAAAGATAGTCAAAACGTGTTCAAAATGTCTTAAAACATATATTGGCATCAAAATATCGAAATCGAAATTTTCGTGAAAATAATACTTTCTCAATACTACGTATGACAAAATTAAAAAGATTATAAATAATATACGAATAATAATAGTAGTAATAATAACGATGATAATAATAAAACTATAATGGATCAGTTTTAAGAAGGATAATTAGAGTTTCTTCCGTAACCAAAATTGCTCAGTTGAAAAATCGCTTGTCTTTGAATCTTACTCGGACCTAAGTAAAAATTTGCTATTTCGCTAGATTCATATGATCAACTAATGTGAAAGATACATATTACTTTGATAAATATCACTTAGATAGATTAAATACATATGCTCAAGTAAAATGATTGTGTTTTGAGAAGGGGAATATGCGTTTCTTTCGTAACCCAAATTGCTCAGTTGAAAAATCGATTGTATTTGATTCGTGCTAAAACCTAAGCTAACCTGCTTATCTAAGCTAAAATTTTCTATTTCATGAGATACATATTATCGAGTAATCATAATTCAATAATTATTCAATAATTTGTTCGAAATGCTGTTAAAGTATAGATGATTTAGCATTGTTGGTGTTGAAAAAATATAAAACAAAATTACAAAGGAATCAACATGTCTAGGAGAATTTTCCTGCTTTAGCTGAGGTGCTTATCCTGTCAGCTGTATCCTGAAGAAAGATTCTCTTTCCGTCTTCGAAAATGGCTGATATTATTGCAGTTTTCGAACTAGGGTTAGTTTATATACGTTTAGTGTTTAGGATATTTAAAATATAAATGTCACTTGCCCGGCTATTCTATAAAATTCTTTGAGATTCGCATCTTTGCCAAGCCACAGTATCAATGTCGTGGTTTTCAGTTTTCTGTTGGAAAATTGAAGATTTATGAAACTATCCATCTCAAATTTGAAAAAAATTTACGTATTTAGTCCATGTACCGTTTGAAATTTGCCAATCCAGTTATTGTTTATAATTCTAATTAGAAACATGTTCGTCAAAAAATTATTCAATATAAAGAAAATTCTCTGTTTACGTTTCAAGACTATATATTAATTTTCAAGACTATAAATAATTTCAAGACTATAATAATTTTCACGTTTATTTACTTTTGAGAATAAATTTTATCATTTTATACATCTTTTAATAATTTTAAATTTTACCATGTCCGGTTTTATTTTAAAAAATTACATTTTTAAATATTTTAGGCATAGTTATAATATTTATCGCAATTTTTTTATAAGTCATATTATCTTAGCTTGCGTTTAGCGAAGAAAGTAAATAAAAGGCATTACGTTGTTTCTTCATGCAAGACTTTTTATTTTCTGTACAGTGTTAATTTTTATTATAAAGATTTCGTAATAAGTTTTTCAAAATACATACTTTTTAACATGCAGCCCAACCAAATCACAACCTATATACCGTATTTAATTGTCTAGTCTGTATATTTATTTTAATCTATAAAAGCAAAAACATTTTGGTTTTAGCGAGATCCAGTTATCAGAAACTATTTTGCGTTAACGTTTTACCACCATATCTAAATTTGCTATCCGCAGTAAAAATCATGTTACGGACAAATTCCATTTAAAATTTTATTCATTCTACATGGTCTTCAAAAGAAGATTTCACGAGTTTTAAAAATATGAAACAGCTACACTCAAGGAAATAGCCAGGCATTTTTTGCAAAAATTTTAAATTATTTATTCAAAACTTATTTTGGTAGTTATTACTAACAAACATGAATATTAACTTTATAGTTTTCTTTAATATTTTGCCATCATTACAATAGCACAAAAATTGCATGTTTATTTCCAAATTTCGCTCTCTAATTACACGAACAATTATTTTATTAGATTATTATCTGCTGATAATACTATCTTGCATATAACTCCGTATAAAAATTATTATTTTCCCTGCAATGCATGGTAATGTATAGGGAAAGTAGTAGAATCATACCAAAAATCGCTATTTTTAGTGTGGCGTCTGTGTGTGTGTCTTTGCGTGTGTCTGTGTCTGTCTGTGCTACATATGTATCCACTCTAACTGAAATTGACCAAATATCATAACATTTGATAGGTAAATTACTTGAAGTGAACCCTGGTGCTAATTACATTTTGGTGAGATTCGGGATAGAAGAACTCTTATTTTTTTCCGAAATGGCCCGCAAAAATCGCATGTATGCATTCTAGCTATAAAACTTATTCACCAAATGTTACAACATTTGGTAGATACGTCTCTTGCAGGCTACTTGGTGCTGATTAGATTTTGGTATGATTTAGATAAATGAAACCTGCTTTGTTTTTGCAAAATAGTCCGCAAAAATCTAATATAAAATAAAAGATTGGGTGTGCACAAATGTATCAATTAAGTGCTTGTTTTATATGTAACTTTTAACGCTGAAAAGAATAAGATCAACCCTATTATTCTAGGTCTTATAGTTCTTAAGATATTTCAGTTTTTTTGCATTTTTGCTGTGTGGCCTTTGAAAATAAGTTCAGTTACCAAATGAAAACGAAAATTGAATAAACAGTACAAATTCAGTGGCATTTCAAATAATTATGCGTGCTATTTTGTGCCATTAAAGTCAATTTAACGAGTTATTAATAAAGAAATAAAGAGGAAATGAATTTGAATTTGCAGGGAAAGTCATGTTCTGCCCACATCAGATTTTTTTTAACCTTTCTGAATAGCTACATACAGTTTTGAAATTATTAACACTTGATCGTAATAATAAGTAAATTAAACTCTGGTCGAGAAAAATCTACAAATTCTTAATAAATGCCAGGTAGTACAGTGCTCTGTTACATATGTATTTAAGGAAGTAAGCATGTATTTAACATATGATACATTTTATTTTCCATGTAATGCATGGTAATGTATAGGGAAAGTATTGCAATCGCGTCGAAAATTGCAACTGGACTTTTCGATGGATCTACACATTTTGAAACCTATAAAACACGAAAAACTATTTTTAGCGTGACGTCTGTGTGTCTGGCTGTGCAAATTATGTATTGAATCCAAATCAAAAACTAATTGACAAAATTTCATAAAATTTTATAGTTAAGTCACTTGTGGGTGTCCTTGGTGTTGATTAGATTTTTGTGCGATTCGGGTTAAAAGAATCTGCCTTTTCTTGCGAAACGGCCTGCAAAAAGTGCTGTGGAGTGAAGCCATCGTTACCGGTCTCGTCCTGACTGTCGCCTGGCGTTTTTTAATAATGTATTGCACAGGCTGTTCAGTTTACCAAAGGATGTGCATTATCTACAATAGACGACCGGGAAAACTCGCCTAGCTTTCGATGGTGCCCAGGAGTTTTTACATTTAAGGAGACATTTTTATTTATAAGGAACATGTCTACATATCTCTGTTTATATTAATGATGGCTTTATATTACACAGTGTATAATTTATGCTTTAAAAGTATAAATTATAAGTTATTACGTAGAACTAGGGATTTTAGTCCCTTGAACAAGATATAGATCTCGAAAAGACACCTAAAATTCGGTCTATCGCACTCCAATCTTGTTTGTTACTTTTCGTTTCGAATAAGAGTCTTCATGCCGCTTTCTGTTGTGTTCTCTCTTAATCCAGGTCTTGGGTATAACTCCCCCATCTTCTGCTTCTGCCTTACGCGCCCATTCTTCTTTTGGACTTCAGCTTTGTTGTTTCTCTTGCACTGACGAAGGGAATCCAGCGTATCTTCGAACGCGTATTCTGCAGCAGTATGCTGCATTATTGTTTTATTTGTGCTTATTTACGTTGCTCTAATTATCCTTATCCGTCACGCAAAGTAAATTTTACTGTGAGACCATTAAGCACCACTTGCAGATTTTAATATTTAATTAGGTGGTAAATATATTTATAAAGTTTCGTATCAACTCTATTAGTAATTGCTAACATGTTCACAATAACCCACCATTATATATTTATACGAACCCCCTTTACCCCATAATCTAAAATCCAAAACATCACTCATTAAAACCAACACTTTTAACTTTAACAAATTAGCATTTTATTAACACATCAAGTATGATTATAATTAAAATATAATTAAAACTTAGTACAAAATTACTTAAGGAGGAAAAGAGCACTCGTGTGAGACCCAGTCATATCTAATTTATTCACCAGAGACAGCCTCAACCTAACATTTGTTAAGATAAGTACATACATTGGCATCTTTATGTAGTACTAATACTATCTGACCTCGGCATTGGTCTCCAGTCATCGTCCGACTATGTCTTTGATCGACTCTAGATGTCACTCGCTGACTGATTTTTGCAAGGATCTGCATTCATCAACTCTGGCATTCTGGCTATGACTTTCTAACTCCAACTCATGACTGTTGATGATTATATCACGTTTTTAACTCTCTACGTATGACTCTAACATTCTGAACTAGCAACTGACTACTACTTCTTGATCCTCAATTTTTGCCACAGCATCTCCTTTACCTCAGGTGAAGATACACCCTCATGCCTCCATTGGCTATACCTCGGCCTGAGATCGCACTGTGGTTTCATTGGTTGCTTTGGATCGAATAACATTGTTTTCAATCCTGACTCTACATATTGTTTACGTCCAACTCACACCTGCCATTTGGGTGACGTGTATTTTTGGGGGCATAACTTTCCGGTCCAAGAATTTCGAAACTGGCGGCATATGCAGGCGCCTTTGTTTAGTCGCAAAGACCAAAATCTGCAAATGGTACGTACTAGTCTCAGAGGTGTGTGATACAGTTGCGCAAAAAGTATTTACATCATTTTAGAAATTACTCTGTAACAAGGCGGTATCAAACGCAGACTCGACGATGCATAATTTTACAATAGAAGGACAATTTATTTATGATCAATAAATGAAGGATGACGTGATTAGAATAACAACTATGAACTCATGCGAGCCTCTGGGAATCATGAAATATTCAATGGAATACTATATAGACCACGCGCTGAAAGCAGGCCTGAAAGCAGGTCACTTGCTGAAAGCAGGCATGCATATACGGTGAAGCCATGGAGAACCAAAGGGGTCTCATGGCTTCACCGTATATGTATGCTTATTTGCAGCGATCATCTGGACGTGGTCTATATTGGCTTCCATGGAATATTTCATGGAAGCCAACAAAAGTCATAGAAGTCAACAAAATTACCCCTGTGCAACAAGTGAAGGTTAAAACACTCTCTGAATTTTTGCCTTTGACTAAGCACGTAAAGATATGCTCCTATGACGCTAAAACATTTCGCTGTTGACTAAGACATGAAAATGTGCTCCTAAGACTCTATGCAATTTTGCCCCTGACTAAGCACGTAAATATGTGCTGCTATAAATCTCCTGAAGTTTGCCATTGATTAAGCACGTAAGAATGTTCGTCCACTCTTCACTAAACTAGCGTCGCTGATTACGCACGTCAAAAATGTGCTTTGTGAGGAGGTGCTTTGTGTTGAGCTGCTGTGCGCCAAAGAGCAAACAGGTAAATCTTTTATGTCATAGAATGAGGATTTATTTAACCTGACTAGAAGTCAGTAACATGCCGTTAACTGTATCACTACCGACTCAATCAAGATATACTGTAATGTTGTAAGAAAATAAGTTGTAAATATAACTAGTGATTGTGAAGATAAGCAATACTAAAATGTAATATGAATTACAATATTAATAAAACTTTAGTTTATGCAAATTAATATATATTTATTGAATAAGTAAAATTAATTTATGGTTACTAATAAATTTTATTTTCTATAACACCGGGCAACATAGTAAATTAACTTGACGAGATTCACTTCTGCAATGTACAACATTTCGCGATTCACGGCTAATGCCAACCCCGATAATTACACACCACATTTGCTTATTGATTTTAATTTATATTTAACAAGTAATACACATTTTGTGTAAAATTATTTCCGTGTTTATCATAAAAGTCAGTTTAATGAATCATAAATAATGTAATACGCACAATTGTTACAATATAATTACAGCAGAATACTTTCATTTTTCAATAAAATTTTTGAGAAAAATTATTTTATTCTTTGCACCGCAAGTATCTTAGCTAGCCCCGGGTCATTATTTTTCTTTGGACTTCACGCATCGCTTAATGTTAATTAAGACACTAGTGCGCTTTTTTTTCAGGAAACAAAATAATTTTGCTTGATCTAAAGGAGAATTACTTTTGACATTCGATGTTTGAAATTTTCAATAATACATTGTAAAAGTATTAGAGACCAAAAGAAAGTATAATTATACTCTTTCCATATCAACACCATCGGAGTGCTCGTAAAATTATCTTTCACATAAATCGAAAGGAATTCATACTCATTAATAGAAAGATTTTAGTAAATTTCTAAAAATTATATATAATGTGTTAAATATATAATATGCTTTGAAGAGAACTGGACTGGTGAGGTCATTTATAGCACGATTTTGGGAATCCATAGGATTAATAGACGAATTACAAAATAATTGAGTAGCAAACCGATAAAAAAATGTAAAACTTAAAAAGTATATACTTTTCGTGATTTGGAGACCCTAAATACCAGATTTAAATATTGTGATGTAAAAAAATATTGCACATTACCCCCAAACAAAGAATTATGTTTCTGCTGTTAAACCGGAGCACATAGGTATTTGCAAATGGGGATACACAGTTCTGAATTTATATGTCCCATGCAATTGAAGAACGCGGTTCGATATTTTATCATTATTTGCTGAAACTTCGCATGTTTTCTAAGATATTGTGATTATATTTTTGTATAATTAACTAAAACATGTACCCGCGATTACCCGGCATTTAAAATGAGCTGTTGTGGCGTAGCCGTGTGTATACCCACGCAATAGTTTATTTCATTTCATTTTATTTTTGTTATAAGAGAGCATATTTTTACAACTCTATTCGGCTTTCAAGAATCGAATGTGAGTTCCCGTGAAGCATTGTATCAGTTTGCATTTTATGTCCAGAGCAACGGAGGGTATATTTTCTTGAATTTTTATAAATAAATCTATTTTCACAAATTCACTTGAAAAATGCTCCAATACCAGGGACCTATCCACTTTAAAGTGCAATTCAGCGTGTCTTCTTAACATCTAAAAGAATGATAAATGTCTTGAAGGGGAATAGGAAATCCCAGTGGGCTATAAATCTTTTGGGGGGAAACTTCTCACCGTGACGTACACAATTATTGCCGAAAAGATAGATTTATGTGAATCCAACTGTTGCTCTCCAGTTTCGTAATATACTGAATACTCAAAATAACCGAGAGACACTTAAAGTAAAAGGAAAGTCTTTGAATAAGTTAACATCTTACTCCATACGCATCAATAAATTAAAAAATACGCATTTGTTATGTGTTTTATATTATGAAATAAAAAAAATTTAGAAGTCATAAATGTTATTTTCAGTGGTAAATAAATGTATGTTCAGATATCAGAAAACCAATTTCCATTTGGCCGATGATATTACACATAGTCGTTGCTACTGCATGTGAAATTTTGTGACAGTTAGTTTTTAAAATATTAAAAAAAGAAAAGAAACTTTAAATATTTGATCATTTCGATACAAATCATCAGTACTGATGTTAAATGATGAAAGAGTGGATGGGTATATACTATAAATTATGAGTATATACCATAAATTATGAGTATATACCATAAATCATAGGACAAACAGCAGTAATTCAACCTACAGCTATTAGATATGCTCTTTCTGGCCACTGCCAGGGCAGTCAGTGTACCGAATTTGAAATGAGCAACTTAAACAGATTTTCTGTAAAACTTTGATTCATGTCACCCTACTTGACACAAAAACTAATGAATACGACATTTGCAAGTTATCGAATTGTCATCAATGTGCCTTAAAATAAAAAAAACTATATTTATTTCCTTATGGATTGCTACATGACAGTCAATATGACGAATTTGAACAGTGCAACTTGAACATAATATATGTTAATCTTTGATTTGTATCACCCTAATTGAGAGAAAAACTGAAATAAAACCCGGATAAATACGACATAAGTGCAAAAATTCTGTATTTCCCTTAATAGTATTAGTGGAATACTCAACATGGCGAATATTAAACTTCTAACATATGAATTAGTCGACTTTAAAGTTTATGTGCAAAAGTAATATTTTTATAGAAAAACAAAATGTACTATTTTTGATGCACTGATACCAAAAATCGACTGGGACAAAATAAACAAAAATATTAACATCTTATCTCAGCATACCAACCTGAAAGAAAATGCATAAATCAACCTATTTTAGTTTCTGAGGTGCAGGGTGTTGAAAAACCCAAATGATGGCTTGTGTAAAAAGTGTCCCTCAGAGACTTAAACATTGTACGTTAAATTTTTGAACAGAACTTAACTGGTATTCTGCTGCATACCTTAATCTAGCATAAAAAGTTGCAATTTTTTGTTAAAATATATTTTAATGTTAACTTGTCTGAACTGCTACAAAAAGTTTTTAAATTATTAACCCTTGAACGTAAAAAAGTGTAAATTATACAGTAGTCGAGTAAAATTTGCTAATTCTTGATAAATGCCAGGTAGTGTTATAACGCACAGTGTACGAATAAAAATTTAATTTATCGGGCGCATTTTCAAAATTGTAATATACTGAAGAATAGCCAAAATTTTACTTTTAGTAAATGAAACAATTTCAGCAAAATCTCACGTGCCCAGACATCACTACATAATAAACTTTTATATTAATGCTAATTTAAGACCAGTATGCACCATTTTCAGATTTTGGTATTTGCTATCGAACAAAAGACGCAGACAAGTGAAGTCCGTTTCTACAGCCTTGGTCCAGAAAGTTATGACCCCAATAAATATATGTCATCCAAATTACAAGAGTAACTTGGAGCATAAACAATGCTTAGGGCCAGGATTTAAAATAAATTTCATTCGGTCCAGGACAACCAATCAAACGACGATATAACGTCACTGAAGAGTAACCAATGAAAGTAAGAGGGCGTGTACTTACCCGAGTCGAAAAGCGGCTGATGGTAGCAAAAATGGAATGAACGAGTGAAGTCACTTACTTTTAGAGATCGAAAAAGAGATGATTGCCAGAGCCGATCAGCGACAGAGCAGATGATTCCGAAAGCAGATGATTGATTGTAAACTGAGATCCTGATAATACTCGTATCAATGAGAAACAAGTTCTTTTTCGATAGAGATAAATAGGAGGAACAATGGTAGAAATGTAATAAAAGTGTGTTAGGCAGATAAATTAGAAAGTGCAGTGCGTGATGTGTTTAAAAATTTACAGAATCATTCCATAGTATCCGGAAAATTAGGATCAACACGCCAGAGCGAAAAAACCAAGATATGTGTCATTCTTAATAATAGTAGGTCGAATTAGGACCTATTTAAGTAATTGAAGTATTATAAGGTCTCACACGAGTACCTCTCATCCTTGGATAACATTTGTAGTAAGATGTTATGTAACTTTAAATGCAGCCTTAAACTTAATATTGGCTTTATGTTTCACCGTTTTAATTAAGTTTTTTTTTTACTGTAACTAATTGTTGAAACTATTATTATGGGAAATTTATTTACAGCATGTAGGACGTAAAAATTAGATACATTTCAACTTAGCGCTTTCGGGTATATAGACGCCCTTCAGCAGATGCACACGACAAGTATACAGTGCAATAACACTTACACATACAACCAACTCACAAATTCAATCTGCATGATACCAAAGGTCTATCTTCGAAAATAAATTTCATATTATGGGAAGAAATACAAAACAAGGATGAATTCATAAAATCAAATATAAGATAACAAATGCCATGCAGGAAAACATATTTAGCAAAATACTCAAAATGTAAATATTTATATATTCAGACAGTGGATTAACTTTACTGGAATCGAGAATAAGACGACAAGTCAAGCCAAGTTTTTAAACATGCCCAAAATTGCAAATAAAACCCCGATAGAGGTAAATAAACTTGGATTCAAAAATAAAATTTTTCAGAATTATTACAACGCGTTAAAATAAGTCTTGTCAAATATAGGAACAAAATCATCATTGATAATCGTTTGGATTAAAATAGTAGAGATGATTTACTGCTTTTAAAATTACGGTCATATTTAGTTAATCTAATATCAACAGTCCGCTTAGTAATACCAATATAAAATTTATATAACATTGTCAGGTAAAATAAACGTGACAATGTACATCCTAGCTTGACTTCAGAGATTAAATTTACATTTGTCTGCCCGAATACACCTAAACATTAGAAGCAAAGGTAGATTAGGCAAGTCTAGATTTAAATTCACGACAGAACTGATCAACTGAACGGTGGAAGATTTTAGGATTAAATAGAAGATTAGTTAGTTCTGTATAGTAAATCAGCGTTGAAAGGAGTGTGAGATGAATTAGGATAAGTACATTTAGAACGAACATCAAAGTACATTTTATAAATAAAATTATTAGTATGGGTGGCATTGTATCCGATACGAAAAATAAAGTTAATTTCATCATGCAAGCATTTAGTGGAAGAAAAAAAAATTAAAGTCCTGTTAAAATAGATAATGGAAACTGTTTTTTTAGTAATGGGAGGAAAATAATTGGTAGGAATGCAAATATTTATAAAGGTATGTTCACGAAATACAGTGGTAAGGAACACATTAATCTGCATGTAACTAAAATATTCAGAAAATGAAGTGATCCTTCACGCTTGTAATATTATGGTTATATCAGCTGTAAATATTATGGAGGAATAAACATTATTTACTCACTCAATCAAAATATTAAGATCGTTAAGGCTATGATTTCACACAATGAACATATCATCTTCATACCGCCCTTATAAAACAGGTTTAAATTGTAGTAAAGGTAAAATATTCTTTCGAAGCTCTTGTTAAACAGACTCGACCAAAACGCCAGAAAGCAGTACCTATAGCAACACCTTCAGTTTGTAAAAAGATTTCGTCGCGAAAGCCAAACGGATTAGTTTCAGCAACGATGTTCAATATGGAAATAATTGCATCAATGAAAGAATAGTGAACTTTTTTATAATTTAAATTTTACCAATGATATCTGCAACAGTATGGATGGGTGGTAATTTGGAGAACAGATACACCCTCAAAACTATGTAACGTACAATGACTCAAAATTAGAACTTTAAAATCGTAGTAGAACGTGACAGCTCAAAATCAGGACTGTAAAGTCGTAGTAGAACGTAGCAGTTCAAAATCAGAACTATAAAGCCGTAGTAGAACAAAACAGCTCAAGGTTAGAGCAATAAAGTCGTAGTAAAACCTAACAGATAAAAATTAGAACTATAAATTCGTAATAGAACGTAAGAGCTCAAAATTTGAACTATAACGTTCAAGTAATAAAAGCTCGAATAGAATTAATCAAAAAATATAAACAGCGATATGATGTTTCAAAAAGAAGCTGAGACTTTTTTGTAAAATATAAGTAGGATCATTACATTTGAAAACTATGAGGCACTTAGATATGCAGTTTAATTTGACTAAATATTTGAAAAACACTGGAAGGAAACACGGAAAATACTAGGTTTATTAAGAGGCAGTTTCAGTAATTTTCTACACTTGTATAAGCCAGAAATAAAAGTAGTAATGGGAAAGTTTTTATCAGATTTCCATGCCATTTGAAAAATAAACTTTAGCATCGAAACGTCATAATCATCAGTTGCATTAAGAATAAATTTCTTAGATTTTATTTATTAAATATGTTTTTCTGTATAGCTTTTAATATCCTATATTTGATTTTATGAATTTATGTTTGTCTAGCACTTCTCATAATTTGACATTTTTTTTCACCCATCGACCTCTGGTATCATGCAAATTTTATTTATGAGTTGGTTGTGTTTAATACTCTAGTTGAACTTTGAACTTGTTATATACCTCTTATAAAGAACGTCTATACTCTTGAAAGCGCTAAAGCGAAATTTATGTAATTTTTTACGCCCTATATTTTGTAAATAAACTTTCATTTAGAAATTTTTCTTATTATTCTTTTCCTATATTCCACGGTGTCGCAAAATTTAGTTATTTGTTATAATAATTATTTGTTATAAACGATATAATTTATTAATAAGCTAGTATAAATAAAAACTGTTTGACAGAGTTAATTACTTTCCCTGTAATATATCTTAGTATATATAAAGGAAATCCATTGTAATAAGGTCAAAAATCTGACGCTCAGCAATTGATGAAATTGCTCTTCTTGACAATCCCAAAATACGAATTAGCCATTTTTACAATTATGGCTATATTTCTGTCTATGTGTCTGTAGACATGGTATTTCTCTGGAAAATTTAATGGTATTTAGTGCCATTATTAAATGATATGCGCGTCATATTTCTAGTAAGATTCGCAGTGAACTAAACAGGATATGGTCTTCAATTTTTAGAGCTCATTCTAAGATAAAAAATATTCGTTATAAATCCTTAATTATACTTTAAAATGATGACAACGTATCTATTTACAAGTGATTTTTTTATTTGAAAACGAATGATATGCTTTATTGTTCACTAACATATGCTGCTTTCGAGATATTTTACGCCTTGGATCTAAATTTGTAGAAATTAATTTGGTGGTGGTGGTGGTGGTGGTGGTGTGTGTGTGTGTGTGTGGGGGGGGGGGGTAATTAAAATAATTTTTATGGAGTAAATAATAAATTATTATTTGACTTTAATATTATTTTGATACTTAATATGAATAATTAAATTATTGTTAATTTTATTTTTAAAATATATTTATAAATGAATCTATTTCACAAATTCACTTAAAATATTCCAAACATCAGATAAATCTCTACTTCCAAGTAAAATAGAGTCCCTACTGTCTTCTTAACATTTAAAAGAATGAGAAATGTTTTGAAAGGGAATAGCAGATCCCTACGGACTATAAATCTTTTGGGAGAAAACTCTTCACCCTGACGTACACAGAACTGTTGCTGAAAAGACAGATTTATTTCGAAACAACTGTTGCTCTCCATTTTCGAAGAATATTGAATACTCAAAATTGTCGAGAGACTATTCCAAAGAGGAAGCAAAATCTTTGGATACGTTGACATATTGCTCTATACGCATCAATAAATAAAATATATATGTTAGGTATATTATATTATAATACAAATTGATTCGGAAGTCATAAAAGTTGTTTGCAGTGAAAAATAAGTTAATATTTAGATATTAAGTGATATATTTTTATTTGTACATTGATATTACAAATCATATTTGATACTGCATTGGGTTACATATCAAAATTTGTGATTATTTAAGAGATTAAAAAAATACTTAGTATTTGATCATTTCATTATAAAAAATCAAATAAACAAAAAATATTAAGCACACAACTTTGATAGAAGGTATTTTATTACATTTCTTATAAGACGTACAACATGGAAAAGGATGGATTTTTGAATCCCTTTATATTTATATCTACCGTGCGTCGATTTGTAATTTTGACTCTGTTCAAATTTTAAGTTATGCTTGGCGACTCATTCTTGACTCAATGCATTTCAAGTCTATTCATAGTTATCTTTGACGTCAACCTCATGGAAATTGGGCTTGGCTGTCCATTCTGAATTTTCATTCCTGTAATAAAATAGTATTTTTAATTGTACTTTTCTTGAGATATTCTCGTTTTTGAATCCGTTAAAAAATGTTTTATGTTTTTTGAGAATTTTTCCTTAGATAATCGAATGCTCTTTTACTAATTGCATTTCTGCAAATTTGCTATCTTTACTGGTCTATATATGAACGATCCTTTTTACGTTCCATGTAGCCACTAATGAAGAACGTATTAACGCTCGAAAGCGCTCTGGCCTTTTTCCATGTTGTACGTCTAAGAAGTGCAATAAAAAACCTTTTATCAAAGTTGTGTGCTTAATCTTTTTTTATTTGAAATCAGGCGTGATACCAATACATATTTATCAAATAAACACTTATATTGAATTATGAAATCGTTTTGAAGGTATTATTGAGAGTATTCCAAAAATCATAAAACAGACAACAATCAATACATCTAGAGGAATAAGATATAAAGATGAAATGATAATATTTGCGTTTCAGACAAATATTTCTTTTAATTTTAGATTTTTTAAACTTTTTTTTTTTTATTTTTCATTTATTTTGTTCTACAGTTCTGACCTTTTAAAATCCTTAAACATAAATTCTAATATCACAAAAATAAAGTTAGTTCAGTAAAATGTCATCCAAGTGCTTGCCCCGCGTACCTATGATTTGCATATTCTGGTAGATTTATTTTTAAACAAATATTTTCAATTTTTTGTCTTTGCCATTGAATATGTATGTGGGAAGAATGTTAATCACATCACTAAAATGTACAACGGAGCGAAATAAAAGTATCAGCCAAACAGTGAACTTAAAGTTTGTCTCAAAGGATTTTGACAATCTGCATAGCTGAAAAATAGGTACATTTTTTTCAAGGAAAGATGAAATTTATAAATCTGGCAACACACTATAAAGCAACCATGGCGGTCTGTTATTATAAAAGGGAGTTGTAATTTACTATTTTTCAAATTTTTTGTGATTAGCTACATACTTCATTTTTATTCCATATTATTAACATTTTTATAAAAAGTAGGAAAAATTTGAACATAAATGAATATTGATTATGCACTTTTATAAGCTTTCCACTTTAAGGTACTTGACTGTTGTTAGGCCTAGAAAGCTTCAGGAATAGTTTATTGAGAACTAAATCTTTATTATGTCATCCACATGCCCAATTTCTAAGCTAAAAAATATTTATATTTTCCATTTAAGTAATTTTAATCCTCATACGTTTACCATATTATATTAACAACAATTATAACAACCCGTTGCTTTAATTAAAATTATTATAATAATTCTGGATTTGCATTCATAGCAAATAATGTCTTGTCATTCGCATGTTCCTAAATGTTATTGAAATGGCTCCCAAAAATACAAATGCAAAAATACAAGACAATATACTGCTACTCATCATAACTAAGCAACTCATGAAGTATTTGAGTGATTTTCTTTCTGATTTTTAAAATTGAACATAACATTTTGAGTTTTTGATACTCCATGTATTCCCATATTTGCAAAATCACACATACCCTTTCTTGTCGCTGTCAGAGATAATTCGCAAGCTGCACACTTGATATTAGTTCTTTAAAAACGATTTTCTGCCGAATGGTAGAACTGAAAATTTTGATTACAAATGTACCATAATCAAAACGCCTACATATGTGTTAGACGGAATAGTGCTAGGAGAGCTGAGATGGGTGAATATCGGCCTCATAAACCAAAGATTCTATCCCTTACAGAGCATTTTCTTTCTTTTTGAACTTAATTGTTTTTAGCATCAAATAAATTTATATTATATTTCCGATTAAGATGCCTCATTTGTGCATCAGTTGGAAGTATTTTACAATGAATTTGATTAATTACCCTATTTCGAATAATTGATATATTGATTTATAAATGTTTCTATATTTGGCAGCCGCATTGAAGACTCGTTTTAAAAAACTACTGTTAATAAAAATAAATATATAAATTAGACAGAATACTACTACTACTATTACTACTACTACTACTGCAGCTCTGCCGTATACCTATACCGACTACGAGGCATGACTGACTTTAGTGGTCATTATAGGAGCTCGAATAAATCTTTATTGTTACAGTTACAGGTTATTTATCGGCTATGCAGTTACCAGTTATTTATCGGTTATGCAGTTACCGGTTATTTATCGGTTATGCAGTTACCGGTTATTGCTAACGGTTATTATATCTATAGTGATTCGCTACCTTGAGTTCGTAACTTGAGCCTATGCATTTTTTAAATTAGATAAAATTTGTTACAGAAGTATTCATAATTTATTTCATATTAATTGGAGCTTAATATTGTGCGGTTACTCTCAAAATATATAACTTTTGGTAATTATTTTTTACGAATTTTAGGTTCAAGGAATTCCTCAGATTCAACCAGCTTAAAACATTTCGAATATCTGTTTCGAACTAATTAATGATCTTCACCTCCGTAATTAACTCCAAAAATGTTTCTTTCATATTTTTCTACTTTATTAACAAATATCATGCCAACTAACAGGCTGATTAATTGATGCTAATGTAGCAATTTTAAATTATGCAAACCAATTTATTAAGTTTTTGAAATGTGTGTATTTTTTATCTTAATCTGCAAAACGGTAGACATATTTCACTGATGACAGTTTAAAATATGCACTACATGTCCTTGATTGTTCGTATTCATAAAAATCGATTTTTTTGCGATCGATTTGTGATTGCTGTTAAAAACTGAATTGAATATGCCAATTTAGCGCACCAATATGTCACACATGGTTTATGGTCAGAGAAAAACAAATTGCTGGTATTGCTAGTACCATGGTAGATGTACATCGTCAATTTTGTAAACACTGTGAAATTATAAAATTGGTGACCCAACGATTAGCAAATAGGCAAAGTTAAATATATGTACAATTTATATGCTCAAAAGAAGAATTTTATCACCAAAATAACGCTATCCATAGAAACACATAAAAGTATTTGACTTGAAAATAAAAATATTCACCTTCCATATTCATCAAACAAAGGACTTCAGATTTTGTTTTGCTTCGTTCTCCGAAACTCTGTTTTGTTGGTAAGAATATAAATATTTTTAATAATAACAAAGCATTCGTTTAGAACTTTTTGAATAAAAGGTAACAATTTTTATAGAAATTATATTTATAAGCTCACAGTAATATGAAATACTGCAATTTAAAAATACTTTTCTTTTATAGTTGCTTAAAAATAAAACTGATTCTGAAGCATTGTCTCTGGCTGTAGTACAAAAAATGCAAATACATTAAAATCAATCCAATGTTATTGGAAATTTGTCGTCTATGTATTTTAATTAAAACACGCATACAGCTACTACTATACTAGTAAAATACTTCTCAAAATACTGTCGTTTTATCGTATTTTAATACATGGAGTGATTTATAAGACAGATTGATGAAAATTTGATATAAATATATATACCCATTTATTTTTTCTGCGTAATGTTTTGTACAATATAAGGAACGTATCTCACTTCAACGAAAGAAAAATTAGTAAAATAGAATAAAATAAATTGGAATTTGTAGTAATGCCTCATTCTTCCTTTGGACTTCGGGTTTGTTTGTCATCTTACACTGATAAAGGCGATCCAGCGTATCCTCGAAACAGCCATATTCTGCATTACTGTGTTATTTATGCTTATATGCTTAACTTGAGTTTCCCTTATCGTTATTGACATAGTTATTGCAATCTTCATTCCAGATTCGGTATTAAATGCATAGGTAGACCCTCATTAACACTTTACAGCAAAGTTGAAAAGTGTTTATGACTTTGTTCATACTGCCTGTCGGTATGTCTCTCTGTCTGTCCGTTCGCGCGATAACAGCCGTAAAAATGACTTAATCAAGATGAAATTTTAATATGTTGTTAACACTGTCTGTAGGACCTATGGGAATATAAATGAATAATATCATTTAATTAGTTTTGGATTGAACCCTGGTTGAAAAAACGAAATACATTGAGCCCTATGTGACCAATTTTTCAAACATTTTTTAAGCGGATTTAAAACTCACAAATTGCTTCAAAAATTTTAGGTAATATTCAGATTGTTCCATAAAATATATAAAAAAAAATTCAGTGAAATATATTCAGTAGTTTTTTAAATAAAAATTAAAATAGTAATCACACCTCTTATATGAAGCGATCAAGTGACCATGATATGAAAAGATCACATGACCCACTTCAAAATGATATATGGCATCCATCTTGTCTCAAAATCGTGATTTCTTAAGTCCTTTTTAAATCATATTGAGTGTTGTATCCCTCCTAAAACCACTTTATTTTTGCTTAAATTCTGTGCATCTACATACTCAAACAACGCAATTACAATAGTATTTGAGTTTAAATGATCATCCAAATTTGATTACTTCTGCAACGAAGTCTATTTTTTACTTATGCATAATGTAAACAGCAAAATATGTAGAATGAGTTGTATTAGAATTGCTGTATTTCTTTAACACAAAATTATTTAGCCCATGGAGTCTGCATAGCTGATATGGATGAAATATTCATTGATTTTACAGAGAGAAGGACAATTTTTTTGGATGAAGTTTCAAGCATATTTTCAACCAATCAGAGATTAATCATTTGTAGCTCCATGGTCTTAATTTTTAAATAAAATAAATTATTATAGTATTGTGATGAATGAAATGCATGGGAAAATGTTATGAATGAAATGCTGTTTTTATAGAGAGATCCAGGCGTGTTATTTTTTCTATGACGTCATTTGAATGAATTTCAGTTGTTTTCGATAAAGTTTACAAATACAATAAATTATCGTAGTATTATGATAGTTTAAAAATATTACCGAGAAAAGTATCGCATTTTAGAGATGTTTAAACCAGGCAATTTATATTTCAATACCGTCATTTTAAAGAAGTTCCTTTTTTTTCAATGAAGGTTTAAGTTTTCAAATATAATAAATGAATGTAGTATTGTGATAAGTTTTAAAATATTACCGAGGAATGTATTGCATTTTAGACTTGTGTAAATAAAATTGCATTAAAGTTGGAAAGTGTTTCATAATCAATGCTTTCAGCATGACTGATCTTTCTTGTTTCCTATTACTTTCCTTATATAGAATAATGTATAAGGAAAGTATTGTGCCGGGGTTGAAAATTCGAATTCGAGTTTTCGACGGGAGAGCACGCTTTAAACATCCCTTATCACGAATAAATCATTTTTGAAGTGATGTTTGTCTGTGTGTGTGTGTGTGTGTGTGTGTCAGTGAGCATGTGGAGACGATAACTGACGATCGAATGAACCGATGCGAGCGAAATTTGGTACAAAAATCATAATCCGTAAACACTTACAGAACCACATGTTTAACGTAATCGTACTTCGCGTGAACACGGCGATAGTTTGGGCAGCGATAGGAATCGAAATCCGGATATCCGAGTGCAATCACCTAAATTATAGACGCATCCGCAATTTTTCGAAAAAATTACTGTAATATTGGAGATAACGTCCCCAAAACATATTTATGTATCGGAATGTTTCAAAATTGCTATGTATAATGAGATTTTCGAGAAAATTCCGTTTAGAACACGCAAACATTTGATCACAAGATAGTTCACGCGTTTGATCTAAAAGGAGACATATACACTATCACCAAATGCACACTATCATCAAATACAAACTATCATCAAATATGTGATTCCTTCTGTGTATCTTTTACCAAAAATAGGTGAACACCATTGATTGGACCTTTTCGATTGGTTATGTAAATATTAGAGATGTTTTTTTTTTCACATACAGGGGCTATATGTCTCGATCAAATGAATCAAATGAAAAAATATTTGGTACGATTACTTCAATCACCCAGCGTTAGAGTTCATTTTATTTTAAAGGAAACGCTTTACCAATATCGAACAAGCAATTTGAAGTATTAAGCCGAAGATTAGCTTGTATGGAGTAAGGAAAATCATTTTACGCCAGTAGAAAAGTCTTTAAAATGTGTCTAATAGAAAATCTGTGAAAAAAACTACAATATGTAAATATGAATAAAATACACATAAAGTAAATATAAAAACGAAAAAGACGATGTAGATTGTCTAATAGTAAATGAAACATTTATATATCATGTTTTAACTATTCTAAACTATCAAGAGAAGCACTCGGACGCTGACAACCACTTTTCAAAAACTGATATGACAACCTCTTCACAAAAACTCGCTTGACAACCTCTTCACAAAAGTTCGCTTGACAACCACTACTTCACTTATATCTGTGAAAATGTCCAATAATTAATAAATAACTATTTACATAAATATGATTTACATAAAATATTAATTCCCTGAAGATAATTTATATTTCACAAGAACTATTTCACAAAAGAATTTCCGAACTATTTTAATCTCGCCAAACACTTATCCTCAGTAGACATCAAACCACATTCTTCCACGAGTATGACACATTCCTGCCATGTTGACAAGATATTTTGTAAATTATTTCTCAAGGAATATGTTAGATTTTTTTGTAGACAATAAGCAAAAAGTTTAATTAGGAAATTCCAGAGACATAACAAGCTTAATTGTGAAATATTCTCGCATTCTTTACCCTACTGACATTGAAGTTCAAAAAATCAATATTTTAAAAGGAATCATCAAATATTTTATATTTCATAGCATATCTGCCTATATTAAGTACCATTAATTATTGTTACTTTAGCTTTTTAAGAGTGACTTTGGAACAATCGTCTGATAAATATAGTGGGTGACGTAACGTTTATGCAAATTCCGTTATTATGCTAACAGATATGAAGTTCAGTCGCCTACAGTGAATAACATATTTATTTTCTCATGAGCCATATTGAGAAAGTATTGTTTTTCGATTTCTGGATTTTGATACCAATATATGATATACGGCTACCTGAATATGTTTCGACTATTTGAGTTCTGTCTGTGTTCAAGATTTTGTACACACGATAGCGGAGTTAAATATTATTAGATTTTCACTAAACTTTATATCTAGCTTTGTTATCAAAAGATCTAGAACTAGGTAGAATTATTTTACCTTCGAGCAAAATCTTCGAAATTTACTTGAAATTTTATATTTTTTAACAGAGCAACATAGGTCAAAATTTGGCATAATCATGCATAAAAGGATTTATTATTTATGGTTCAATGATCATGAGACTTTATAGTTTCAATCATCGTTGTGAAAAATATCCGTGATACAATTTATTTTGTTCCTGACGTCATTACACCCATCGGAGGGTAAGTTACCCTCCCTCGGGGGCGCATTGTCATGTATGGTTTTTATCGACAAAATTATTTCAAGACCTTCAAAATCAAGAGTAAATATGATACTTATGATCATAATTGTAATCATTTGGACGCATGATACCGATTTTTCATATTTTTCTTGTAAAATTTGAAGAAAAAGCTACTAAAAATGAATTCTGGTATGAGCAAGTCGAAATGAACCACACTCTAGTTAATTGCCGTGTTCACGCGAAGTACGATTACATTAAACATATGAATCCGTAAGTCCTTCCGAGAGGTTGGTGGAAGGGGATGAAGGGCACGGTGCCTGCGTATGCCTCCCCCACTGGTTTCCGGTCTAAGTTGGATGGCTCTTCCCGGCCATCAAATCAGTTACCTTACACCTTTCTGGTAGGTCGGACTGTCTGGGTCTCAACAACATTCTAGTTAATTGTCCATGTAGCGGGCTCTTATTCGTAGGCCAGTAGGGTCAATTTGAGTTATCACGTACCTTAGCAGATACCCTATTCTGATACTAGATAGAGGTATATAAGTAAATTGTGATATATATATATATCCGAGTGAAAAGGAAGAAACGTTAAAACGTAGAAAGGGGAGAACCAAATGCGTTGCATATAATGGCAGGGGAGGATTGCTACACCCCTTCCCGTTTAAAGAAGCTTTTACAGCCCGGGCACCGCTGACGAAACTAATACAATACAATGGTCACTCCCCTACATGTGCGTAGACAAAGGCACCCGTATACAAGAAGATCAAGAACAACATCGACGCGGAAGGAATGGACGCAAAATGAAAAACGATCCTAGTGCCAGAGCCTATATATCAACACTTACGCATGCGTGCCAACACAGTGCGTGCCAACGTGTAGGGGACTGACTATTGTATTGTTTTGGTTCCGTGAGCGTTGCCCGGGCTGTAAAAGCTACTTTAAACGGGAAGGGGTGACGCAATCCTCCCCTGTCATTATATGCAACGCATTTGGTTCTCCCCTTTCAACGTTTTAACGTTTCTTCCTTTTCACTCGGATATTTTCTACTCTGGAGATATGAGCAGCTTTGCGCCTGTTCCTGAGTGGTATATTGATTTTTGTCGTCGATTAGCGTAAGTGATAAATTCGAATTTGAAACTCACTTGATGTTATTAATGTTATATATATATATATATATATATATATATATATATATATATATATATATATATATATATATATATATATATACATATATACAAGTATAATTAACACGCTGTTCTTGTTAATAAAATAATATTGCTGTAGATGTGATTATATCATCATACAAACATGTTCTGCATATTAAATTGCATAAAATGTATATACTGTAATTCTGTCTGAAGCTCCATTATTTTGTATAGTCAAATATGTCTAGGTAAATAAAAATTTCACATTTTATTATTTGAACAATTCATTTTCTTTTATGAACTGAATTCTGGATATGATAAACGTGTATGTGTTCTTCACGACACGTTTTAATCATTGATTGTAACAATCGCTACGGATATTAACATTTTGTGGATACTGTAAAAATATTCTTGGTTAGAGACTTATATTGCAGATTATATATGTTAATTGTATAATAAACACTGTCAGAATACGAAATATTGCAACATTTGTTCGTAAATTATTCATTTAAGCAATTGCGAAGAATCTTTTAAAATAGTTTAAGTAGGCTGTCATGCAAAAGAATTGGTTGCTGATTCAAATTGATATATAAACAATTTTAACAGCCTTTACATTCATGGCGTTGCTCAAACTATCGTTTTCCCATTTAAACTGTACAAGAACCTTTGTTCCGAGAATAATAATTGTTTCTCATAGAAAATTATGCCAGAGATCTTTGATGTAGAGCAGGGGTGCACTACTTCAACTACGGGTCGTATTGTGAAAAAGCCTGTACCGCGGGTCACATCTATTACTTTGAAGAGGTGAGTAAAAAAAAGTATTGACAACAATAATTCATTTTTTAGGAAAAAATATCCATTAAAATTTTATAAAACATCAAAAATCAATATGTAACCTTCCATTTTTTTCATTCGCAAGATTTTAGTTATTGGGGGTTAATCTTGTTTGTAGCATTCGTTAAGTTTTCCTCTAAATTTTCGAAAGAGATTTTAGAGGGTTAAATATTTTAAAGTAAAGCTTAGTGGGCAACATTTCATAAATTGTAACCCATACTGTTTTTATAGTGGGTTATAATTACGCGGAATGAATAGAAGCAGCTCGCAACGGAATGCACCACATACAACCCGCTACCTATATTATGTTTGTATCTCTGGCGTAAAACAATTCGCGTTGAAATAATGGACATTAGGAAAAATTATTTCTTATTCATGTTATTTGCATGACATATCGACGCATAATATTTCATGACGGTGTATATACATCGGTGCCAGTAGCGTAGGATAGCTAAGTAGCGTTTTAGCTAAGAGGCTGAGTGATTAGTATTTTAAGTTAGAAAATATTTTGATATTACAAGTTGGAATTCATTTTTATAATAAGTTTTATTACTTTCCCTGCAATACATGGTAATGTATTGGGAAAGTATTGAAATCATGTCGAAAATTGCAACTCGAGTTTTCGACGGATCCACACGTTTCGAGACTTCTAGAATACGAAAAATCTCTTTTTAGCGTGACGTCTGTATGTGTGTCTGTATATGTGTCTGTCTGTCTGTGCGTCTGTCTGTGAGTCTGTCTGTGTGTCTGTGCAATGTATGTATCCACTCTAACTCAAAAACTAATCGACCGAATTTCATAAAATTTGGTAGATAAGTCACTCAGATGTGACCCTTGTGCTGATTAGTTTTTGGTACGATTCCTAGAAACAAAACCCGCCTTTTTTTGCGAAATGGCTCGTAAAAACTTCATTTATCCGCTCTAGCTAAAATACTAATTGACCAAATTTCACAAAATTTGATAGATAAGTTACTTGTTGGATATTCTGGTGCTGATTGGAATTTGGTACGATTCAGAACAGAAGAACTCGCCTTTTTCTACAAAATGGCCCGCAAAAATATCATGTATGCACCCTAACTGAAATACTAATTGACGAAATTTCATAATATTTGGTAGATAAGTTACTTGTGGGACACTCTGGTGCTGATTCGATTTTGGTACGATTCGGAAAAGAACAACCTGCCATTTTTACGAAATGGCCAGCAAAAATCCCCAAGACCTAAAAAAAAAAGATTACGTATGCTGAAATGTATCAATTAAATTCTTGTTTTATACGCAATTTTTGACGAGGAAAAGAATATAACACACTCCACTATACTTTAGTACTAACTGTTCTCAAGATATTTGAGATTTCTTGCATTTTTGTTACGCCGCTAACGGAAAAATGTCCTATTACCAAATAAAAACAAAAATTGAATTAAAAATGCAAATTCAGTGTGATTTGGTGCAATTAAACTCAATCTAATGAATTATTAAAGAAATAAAGGAAATATGAATTTAAGTCTGCAAGGAAAGTCATGTGCTGTAAACGTCAGATTTTTTTCTTTGTGAGTAATATCAAATAATTTAAGATAAAAGTGCATAAAATGAGTGAGATTGTAAAATATATTACCAATGTAAGATGAATACATACAAGATATAACATTTTAAATGTTTTTTTTTCATTTCTAAAATAGATGAACTTTTACACATTATATTAAATAAAATAGAAATAAATATATTGGAATATTATTAGCAAGTAAACGAAATACTAATCCGTTTTGCATATGCAAACAGAACAAATAACATTAAACAATTCAAAAGATTGCACTGAATATTTGTAAGAAATAAATCTAGAACGTACAAGGGAAAGCTTTGCAATATTTCTCTCTGATTGCAATCTTTCATGTCCTATCTTGTAAAGGACCATGAATAATGATAAAACGCCACGACTTTCATCTGCTAAGTGATAGGGGGCGCCACAATAACTATCTGAAGTTGTCATGCAAACGTGCTCTCCTGACGTGTATTATTTACATTTTAGTGTGAAAATATTTTCCTTTTCAATTATTATTATTATTTTGAAATAAAATGGACAATAATGGTAAGTAGTAAAAGATAAATTTATTACTAATATTTTATATCTTATTAATTAGCTAAACAACTGCCAAGACATGGTCGTAAAGGTTGATCAAGCACAATAAAGACAAATGCTGAAATTTTTGGAAACCAAAACTGAACTAATCAACAAAACTATTGACTGTATTGCAATGAAAGTCAAAGCAAATGAAATTTGTAAAATAATGAATGATTTAAATTCTTTGTAAGTTTGAAATTATGAATGGGAATGATTAAATGTATGATCAGCACAAATGTATACGTTACAATGTGCACATTTAACAAATGCATAATCATTGCAATTTACAGTGAAACATTGCTGAACCAATATTAAACACAGTTGCCATCATTAACTTGTTAAATTTTGTAATGTGTTTTTCAACAGAATATCCAGTTTTCTTCCGAGAATATATTACCATATCTTGAAATATATCAGCGCTAAGTTAATTTTACACAAATGAATGCATTTTTAAAATAAATAATCTGTCATTTAACTTTCTGTTGGCCTCTTCATCGATGTTGATTCAAAATTCATCGATGTCTTCAATATGGACCATTTCAGTGCATGCAGCTCGAATTTTTATGTAGTCTTCGATACGCTTTACAAATGCCTTCTAAGGATTGAAGAAGTAACAGTCTAACGGCTGTGCATATTTTGTTGTTTTTTCAAGGTATTGTTTAATAATAACTGAAATGGATAATATTTTCACACTAAAATGTAAATAATACACGTCAGTAGAGCACGTTTGCATGGCAACTTCAGATAGTTATTATGGCGCCCCCTATCACTTAGCAGATGAAAGCCGTGGCGTTTTATCATCATTCAGGGTGCTTTACAAGATAGGACATGAAAGATTGCAATCCGAGAGAACTATTGCAAAGCCTTCCCTTGTTAGTTAAAATTCACTGTAGTCAACAATGTGTTTAAAAATTTTTGCATATTTAGAATACTATAAAACTTAAAAAATATTTTAAATTCTAGTAACGATATTCTAAAAATCCGCTAGAAAAATTATCAATCACTTTTGATTAACTGAGATTCTCAAGTAAGATGTGATTTCCTAAACTAAATCACATTTATTATTTCTTAAATTCCCAAATACGCAAGCGGACTCTTCGCCATATTAGTGCCCAGATGAAGAGCTAAGTCTACTTCGCAAACGACTGAAATGTAATTGAAGTCATTATTAATGTATTCCTTCGTCCTGATCCTGTTTACAGTTAGGTGAATATCAAGTTATTCGTGAAATATGCCTCATATTTTTTAGAATTGCAAATTATTGCCTGCTAAGATTATTTAATAGCACCTCATTTGACCCACATTAGACTTTCATGAGAAATGCTTTTCTCATTTCCCGACCTCCCCGTCATTAGGGAAACGTCACGTCCCGCATCCAATCATCGACTTAAGATCAATAGCCACACAATTTTTAGGCTAGCCGTAGTTAAAAGTTCGTTACATACTACGTAGGCTGGACACGTTCAGACTCCAAAACGTGTAACAATGTATTCCACAATTTAATGTGAAAAATACTTTGAAACGCGTAACTTTGAACAAGTAAAGTGTAACAATTTTCTTAAAGATTCATATATATTCTAAATATTATTTAAAAAATAATTAAATAAAAATGTTATTAAATATAACTTTAAACTACATTTCAAACAGGGGAGGCTCAGGTTTTCAGTTTCTATGGACGTATCGCCACTGATTCATGCAAACACACACGCACGCACAAGCGCACACACACACACATGCACAAGCGCACACACACACACACACAAGCACACACACACACACATACACATACATATATGCATACATAAAAAAACTTATTTCCTCGAAATAGACTGATATTGTTAAAGCGTGCTGTTGTCAAAATCTCAAATCCGAAAATTTTCAGGAAATCAGTACTTACTCTACACGAAATATGAGCAAGTAACAATACATAAAAATCTTAAATTCCAGTATAATGCAATAAGTCAAAATATCGAATAAATTTTCAGAGAAAAATTATTTTCACTATACAGCAGTACAAGAGAGTAAAAATAATTAATTAGCTTATTCCCGACAAATTACATTCTCAATCGTGAACTACTCACGCATAGTTCGAAAAGCTTGAATTAACCTTGAAAAATCATTTTGCTTAAACTATCCATGAAATACTTAATAACCTCTCTTTTTCAGAGCTTAGCAGTTGAAGTACTTTTCCTGCACGATTGTCACTCTGCATAAAAGAGTTTTAAGAGTTTATCGTCTCACGCGCGATAAAGTATCTTTTAAAAGTTAATGTTTATTTAAGAACTACGAGCAAACACACGCAAGAGAACTTTGATTTTGAAGTTCTCTTTCCATGACAGGAAGCGATAACATCCTTCAGAAAGAAATCTAACAAAAGTGACAGATTTTGACAAGTAAAAATTTAAAGTTGTAGTTAAAGTGTATTTTGACTTTGAAAATTAATATCCATGTAATAGCCTGCAATTTATTAAAGCTAATTTTCACATTTTTTTAGACACAAGCTTTGAAAACGTTTGTTTAGAATGTTTTGAGAGATTCCTATAAAAGCCAGGTAGTGGGGCACTTGTTTCCTGATTCATAGGCAGATGTTCAAGAATTAATTATTTTATGAATGCCTATATTGTATTTTTATTTTTTACAGATAAAGAATGCTTCGCTGCGTACTATTTCTCTCCCTCCCCCTCTCTATCCCTATCTATCCCATCTCTCTCCCTCTCCC
The DNA here is from genome assembly GCA_951213105.1 of Amaurobius ferox. Classification (NCBI taxonomy): domain Eukaryota; kingdom Metazoa; phylum Arthropoda; class Arachnida; order Araneae; family Amaurobiidae; genus Amaurobius; species Amaurobius ferox. The sequence continues at coordinate 59,512,254 of OX578139.1, forward strand.
TCCCTCTCCCTCACTATCTCCCTCCATTTCTTCCCCCCTCCCCCCTCTCTCTCTTTCTAAAGCTTTTCGTCTAGAAACAAGTACTCATAAAGATCATCTTATTGTGTTTAAAGTTACACTCTAAATATAAACGCTTGAAAATCACATTTGTACGAACTAAAACGAGTGGCATACATTTTACAACATTCCTCTTTTGTTTTTAACATTTATCTTGTTTTTTTGTCAAGACAAAACGTCTGCAATTTATTCAAAACATCTGCTCTCTAATAATCGTCTGCGGCAGCAAAAAATATATATATATTTAATTTGACAAAATGGTGGAAAATGTGATTTTTGACAATAGAAATTCAATTATTTTTAAACGAATTTTTCATAAATTCGAAGGGAATACAGAAATATCCTGGGACCTGAAGTACATCTATAGAGTTTTAGTGCTATCTGAAGCTTCGCCTTCCGCTGCAAATGACACAGACATACACATACATCTTGTTTTATTACTCCAAAATATATCCGTTGTTGCCAGGGATTTAAGATGAAAAATCTGACTACAATCACAACGGAACTGACAGTGAATTCAAGAAAACCACATAATGCTTTAACAATTAAATTGCATATAATAATAATAATAATAATAATAATATTAATAAAACTGTTACCACAATGGTATTAAGATGGATAGTACTCCTGCCTCATGTCTCCAAAGATTATGTTATTAATATATATATATATATATATATATATATATATATATATATATATATATATATATGTATGTATGTATATATAAAATACAACAAAATCCGTCTATTAATCATATTAGCTTTGTTCAAAGTTTGTTTGCAAGATAATATTTTCAGATTTTCGATGGTGTCAAGATGAAGATTCTGTGATAATATTTTCTGTCGCTAAGAATCGTGTTTTTGTAAAAATCGTGATTAAAGGTACAGTAACAAAAAATATATTTCAAAATTTAAAAATATAACGCCGAGATGCTTCTTCTCGGCCCTGAAATAATTGTTTGCTAAATTTTATAGCCATACCTTGCTTTGATTTTCCGTTACAGACAGCACACATACACACACACACACACATAGCCATCTTCCTTCATTATGGAAGATGCACGAAAAATAAGATAATGACATCACTCAGAAACTTTTTAATAGCATTGTATTGGAAATTGAATAACCAGTTTTGTTAAAAGTATCAAAATGTAATAATTTTTATAGACTTGGAGAAAGCATTAAAGTATACAGTTACAGACATATAACATTATAATTAGTGAACTACTACTGCCTTTTTCTACCGAACTACATTTATCATTTGAAAATCATTGTTATTTTGATACATTTAACCAGTTTTGTTAAAAGTATCAAAATGCAATAATTTTTATAGACAAGGAGAAAGCATTAAATTATACGATTGCAGACATATAACATTATAATTAGTGTGAACTATTACTGTATTTTTCTACCGACCTACATTTATCACTGAAAATCATTGTTAAATCGATGTGTGAAATATTTAACGTTATACTAAACATTTTTCGGATATTATTATTTAGAAGCGCCAGCCTGATCCATTGTCTCTCTGTAGCAGAAGTGTTTATTTCCTCACGCACGATACAATGTCTATTGAAAGTTAATGTTTATTTAAGAAGTTGTGAGGAACTCATATTAGGAATCTCTGTATTTCTCGTTCCATGAAAGGAGCTGATAACAAATACCAACATAATGCCTCAGAAAGTGTATTTAAACTACTTTTAGAGTAGAATTTAACATTTTACGATATTAAATTCATTCGTATATAATGAATGGCAAGTCATTTAACATTTGAATTTTCCTGAAATTTATATTTCGTGGCATTTAAATACTAGCATGGTAACATGTATACATTTTACCTTCGTATATATAGGTACTATTGTATATAGAAGGGGTTTTTTCCTAAAACTTTTCGAATTCGATAAATGATGTTTTAAGATCTCTTAAATCCATTTCGAGCACTTTTAGAAAAATGCCCGTCTCTCTCTCTCTCCCTCTACCTCTCTCCCCTCTCCCTCTTATCCCCTCTCCTTCCCTCTCCCCTCTCCCTCCCTCTCCCTCTCTCCCTCTCCCTCTCCTCTCTCTCTCTCTCTCTACGCGTGTGTAATGGGAGGGAGAAGGAGGCAGAAAAAGATATAGAAAGAGAGAGATGAAGAGATAAGCAACGAGAGAGAAAAAAATAGAGTAAAAGAAATAGAGAAAAAGAAAGAGAGAAAAAGAAAGAGAGAATGAAACAGCAAAAGATGGAGAGGGAAAAAATAGATAGAGAGGGGGGGAGTGAGATAGAGAGAAAAATAGTCTTAACATGGTATCTCACAAATGAAAAGGTTTCAAATAAAGTTTGAAACGATTATTACAAACTCAATGACAATTATCACAATATATGTGTGTGTGTTTGAAAACACGATAATTCCAATCAATATCAAAGTTTGTACGTCCATGCATTGTGTGGAAAGTTAGATCTTAACGTCCTTTTTATGAACAATAAACCACCACACGATCATGATATTATATAATACAATAATTGATAACTACTAATCACTACGACTGCACTAAATATAACTACTATTTGACGATGACTATGTCTTAATATTAATTTTGATAACCATTAATATCCAGAGCATAGTAAGTATACGCTCTGTATGTTAACTACGTGCAGGTTAAAAGAGTAGACGCATTTAGTCACTTACTTAGGGATTTTTGCGTCCACTCAGCGAGTTTTTTAATTTTTTTGTTCTAATCGACCGTACCGTTAAAATGTTGTTTTTAATGTAAATTCGCTGAACGCTCCGTTGCAAATTTAATCAGATGTCTGCATTTTATATCTCGGGAATTTTAATACTTTACATCTTGTTCTTCTTTCAGTTGTTATTAATTGGCAGTTTCTTCTATTGAGATTGCTAATTACCTACAGAAATTATCTCTTCTTGAGGGACACATTATCTATTGAAATATTCTGCTGAATAAACCAATAATATGTTTCTAAACAAATGCATTCAAAATTACAACTTTTAAAATACATTTCAACTTTGAAATATAAATTTCCAAAATGTATTAGTGGGGAAAAGATAGGTTATATTTGAAACTTAATACATATAAAACACTGTTATTTCATTTATAATATATAAATCTATTTATAAAAATAATGCATGATTTCATCCTTCATATCTTTAATGTCAACAAATTAATAAAGACATTTATAATTTAATTTCAAACCTCCGATGAATAGTCTTTCAGTTCGTTTGAGACAACGAAATTTGCAGTTTAATACCCATTTGCCCAAGGCAATATTTTACTTTTAAAACATTGTACACGCAAACGATAGCGTGTTTGCTGATACATATTTCCTTTTATTTATTTTTAATTCTATCTCTTATTCTTTTATATACGCTTTTTTTTACCAAGGTTCTTCCTTTAATCTTATTAACTTTTATGTTTTTCTTAATACAGCAGACGGTTTTTTATGGCGACTGATTTAATATAAAATTTTCTAGGATATTTATAAGAAATAGTCCTTGGTTTATTCTCTATTACCTAGTAATTGGAAAATAGATCCTTTTGGATTGGAATAGAAGTTTTCATTAAAGATGAAAATAAGCATACCAACTTTCAAACAAACCATTTTATTATTTTCTATGATAGTGTTGTACTTCCTGTGGAAGTGTATTTCGAGAAGTGTGTTTCCTGTGGAAATATATTTTGAGAGGTGTGCTTTCTGTGAAAGTGTAAACTTGAAGTATTAAAAGAACGAACAGTTAAAATATGCACGCGGATCGTCGACGTATGTGATTACATATGCAGCAATTGCAGAAGGTATAACCACAGTTAACAGCTACAGCAAGGAAACGCAAATGAGAGCTTTTAACAAAGTGCATCATTCGTAGAGTATCCGTTTATTCCTCCTGTCAGCAGATTATTTTCCATTTGGAACTGCATTTCCAGAAATGTGCTTCACATGGGAGTGTAAACGTTAAGTATTTCGAGAACAGACTGCTAAAAGATGTACACGGATTGTCGGAGTACGTGGATTGCATATGCAACATTTACAGCAGTTGTAAACACGATTAACAACTACTGAAAAAAAAATGCAGTTGAGACCTTTTAAGATAGCTCAGTTTGCGTAGTGTAGCCGTTTGTGCGTCCTGTCAGCGGGTTTTTACTGTCCCTGTAACATATATAATGTATAGGGAAAGTACAAGTTCCGGTACCTCTAGAACACGAAAGAACTAATTCTAACGCGACGTCTGTGTGTGTGTCAGTCTGTCTGCCTGAATCCAGTCTAACTGAGAAACTAATTGGCAGAATTACATAAAATTTGGTAAGTCCTTTGCAGAAGACCCTGGTGCTGGTTGGATTTTGGTACAATTCGGGATAAAAAAAACTTGCCTTTTTTGGCAAAATAGTCTCAAAAATTGCTTGTATTCACTCTAGCTAAGAAACTAATAGACCAAATTTCACAAAATTTGGAAGATAAATCACCTATAGATTAAAATGGAGTTGATTGGATTTTAGTACTATTCGGAATAAAAGAACCTCCCTTTTTCTGCGAAATGCCCCTTCAAAAATCATTAAATCTAAAAATAAAAGATTACGTATGCTCAAATATATCAATTAAATGCTTATTTTATACATAATTTCTGACAACGAAATGAATAAGACCAACCCCATTACTCTAGGACTAGAAAGTTCTCTAGATATTTTAGGTATTTCGCATTTTTGCTAAGCCGTTTTTTAGAATAAGCCCAGTTACCAAATGTGAATGAAAGCTAAATTAAAAGTATAAATTCAGTGCAATTTCAAATTATTATGCGTGTTATGTAGTGCAATTAAACACAATTTAATGAATTATGAATGAAATAAAGGGAAAATGAACTTGAATTTGCGGGAAAGTCATGTACTGCCCACACCAGATTTTTTTTTTCCTATGGAAGTGAATTTCGAGAAGTGTGCTTCCTGTGAAGTGTGTTTCGTATGGAAGTGTAAAGTATGTCGAGAACAGACAGTTAAAATATGTATGCTTTGCTTATTGTCGGTGTACGTGGATTGCCTATGCATTAGGTACAACCGCGGTTAATAGCTACTAATAGAAAACGCTGTTGAGATTTTTTCAAAAAGCTCAGCGTTCGCAACGTAGCCATTTATGCGTCCTCTCAGTGGATTTTTTTTTCTGTTGAAGTGTAAACTTAAAGTATTCCGATAACAACCAGTTAAAAATATACGCGGATTGTCGGCATACGTGTATTGCATATGCAGCAATTGCTGTGCTGTATACGGTTAACAGTTACTGAAATAAAACGCAGTTGGGAACTTTTAAAAAAGCGCAACGTTCGTAGCGTAGCCGTTTAGGCGTCCTCTCAGAGGCTTTTTTCCCTGTGGAAGCGTGCTTCCTGTGGAAGCGTATAATTGAAGTATTTTCTCAATGATTTTTTTCCTTGTGTAAATGTATTTCGAGAAGTGTGCTTCTTGTGAAATGTGCTGACTGTGGAAGTGTAAACTTGAAGTATTTCGAGAACGAATAATTAAAAGATGTACATGGATTGTTGGGGTACGTAGATTGTATTTACAGCAATTGCAGCCTGTATAAACGCGATTAAGAGCTACTGAAAAAAAAAGTTGAGAACTTTAAAAAAAAGCTCTGCGTTCGCAGCGTAGCCGTTTATACGTCCCATCAGCGGTATTTTTTTCCTGTGGAAGTATATTTCGAGAAGTGTGTTTCCTGTGCAACTTAAAGTATTTCGAGAACGGACAGTTCAAAGATGTACGCGGATTGTCAGTGTAAGTGGATTGCATATGCAGCAATTGCAGCATGAATAAACACGGTCAGTAGCTATTGCAAGAAAATGCAGTCGAGAGCTTTTAAAAAGCATAGCATTCGAAGCGCAGCCGTTTATGTTTTCTCTCATGGGATTTTTTTATTTTGTTCTAAGTTGACATATTGTTAAAGCGCTCTTTGGTGTTCGAATATTTGCTGTGAGTTTCATTGTGATTTTACTCCAATATTTGAATGTAAAAATCCGGGCAACGGCGGGTATTTATTCTCAGTATTTCATATCTGTAAATGCCGCAGAGTTCTATAGACACAGATGCCTTTTAAGTTTTATTCTGAGTTTTCAATAGCACTAAAACAAAAGAATGTGTTTAAGTTTCTGTTATTCTATTCAATCTTCTTATCTGTCTCGCAAATAATGCTCTCAAGGAGAATATTTAAGATTAGGACGATCGGCAAAAGAATGGGTTCTTTAAAGTACTTTGCGATAAAAGAATTATTTATTTCATTGAATATTTAACAAAGGAAGCATTTCAAATATCAAAACAGTTTTCTCAGCATCACAGTTTTATAAATGCGTAAATTATGAATAATTCAAACTCTATTCAACTCCATGATGTCGCATTTAAGACGTTTGCAATCTGAAACTCATTCATACTTTCTGGACACATTTTGAACACTTTTGGAAATGTGTAAGTGTATGTGTGTGCGTGTGTGTGGCATTGTGGTATGGATAGCATATTTCAAATTTCGTATCACTATGTGATATTTCATGTACGGATACATTAAGTGTGGATCTAGAAGTAGATAAGATTTGTAGCAATTTCCACGATTACAATTAGGATAGTTTAATTTATCTAGTTTTGGTTCATTTTGTATAATTATGGAGCCAAAAATGAATTTATAATTGCAATTTACAATTTAAATTTTCATTCCATGTGGAAAATATAGTCTTATCGGGAAAAGTTTCGGATTTCATATTTTGATAGAAATTATTTTTTTATTTTTTTTTCATGGAAATTATGAGGTCGGGCTCTTGAAAATATATTTTAACTCTTTAAAAATATAATTTCTTACTTCCCCTACAGTACATAGTAATGTATAGGTAAAGTATTGGAATCGTGTCGAATATAGTAACTCGAGTTTTCGACGGATCTACATATTTTGAACACTCTAGAATACGAAGAAACTATTTTTCATATGACGTATGTGTGTGTGACTATTATATATACCTGTCAGTCTATGTGTGTGTCTTTGCAATGTATGAGACCACTCCAGCTGAAAAACTAATTGAACAAATTTCACGAAATTTGGTACACAAGTCACTTGTTAATTATCCTACTGCTGATTAAATTTTGGTACTATTCGTAAAGAAATAATCTGCCTTTTCCATGCGAAATGTCCCGCAAAAATCGTAAACTTCCACTCCAACTGTAAATGTAATAAACCTAATTTCACAAATTTTGGCAGATAAGTCCCTTGTAAATTAATCTTATGCTGATAAGATTTCCATGCGGTCGATTGGGAAAAAAAACACATTCTCAAATTTATTAATTAAATTCCCGCTTTATATGTAGTTTATGACGACGCAAAGAATACGACCAAGTTTATGACTCTATGGTAAACCGTTCTTGAAATATTTATTTTTTTTCGTCTTTTCACAGCATCGCCTTGGAAAATACGTCCAGTCGTCAAATTGAATTAAAATTGCAAATTCAGTGTAATTTAATAAATTATCCATATTATTTTTTTGTAATTAAATTCAATTTAAGAAATTGTTAAGGAAAGAGAAAATCAATCTGTGTCTGTCGGGTTTTTGTTTGTGTATTTTCTTGCATCAGTGTGCATTTATTTGTGTGAGTATATGATGAGTGGACAAGAAAAGATGAAGAACGAGTTTCCAAAGAGACGTGAAATTTTATTTAGGCCTTCTTATAATTTATATGTGTTGTAAATGTTTAAACTGACTACCACTTTCTTATCCCATTTGCCGTCGCTGCATATAGATGGCGCTGCTCCTTTTCACCTTTCTTTTAAGCTGCTGTACCGTATTTCCCCGAAAGTAAGACAGAATCGGAAAAAGTCGTAGCATTATTTTTCAGGATGATCGTACTAATATAAACCCTACAACAAAAATAAATCCCAGTTAAGTTCGTCAGCCAGGCGGGACGCCCGACGTGCGCACTTGATAACGAACGGACGTGGTTGTGACTAATTAGAATCTTCATAATTCAATACGCTGTGAGTTGTAATGGATGTGCTTGATGCACTCTTGTGAAGTAAGGAAACATTTTCCGAATTTTGTGCCTACATATTTTTGTCGCTTTTGTGTAGTTCATCATTCTTGCCAGTTTTTGTTGCACACATGTCTCGTGAGACATCAATGAACACTTCATTTAATAACAGATTAAAAGGGAATAATATTTCGATACCCAAACAAGATAAGTGCCAAAAGAAAGCGCTATTCCTTGGAGTATAAGAAAGGAAACATGGACGACTCTCTGAACAAGAATCTTACACCTTTATGCAAAGAGAAAAGGGTGGATCTTCTAATAGTCTCAAAATGGCGAACAGACTATAACCTCAGTCAACAGATTCACAAGAGAAATGCTAAGAAGCACAAGTGTGGATCAGGTCGCCAACAGTTGTTTCCTGAGTTGGAAGATATCATCTGTGAATGGATTACTAACAGAAGAGTGGCTGTTCGCAGGGCTGATATTCAAGCAGTTGCCTTTGCAGAGGCACCACAGTTAGACATATCCCGAGAAGATTTCAAAGCATCACAACATTGGATGGATGGCTTCCTACAGCGATATGAACTATCTCTTAGAAGACCGACAACACTGTTCAAGCTGGAAGATACTGAATGTCCTTAAACGTGCACTTGCATTCATGTCTTTTGCTGTTGGCATCGACTTTTCTAAGTACCAACTCTCCAACATGTGTTGTTGCTTCTTATGACCTCCTGTTTTCGACGAAGTCGATACAGGACTAGTGACGCAGGAAGCAGGACAGAACGAAAAAAGACACAAGACAAGAGAACAAAGTTTATTACAACTAAGAATCACTGACGAAGGTAGGAGGAGATGCAGCTTCACATTTAGCTGAGGATCCAGAAGGCGGAAGACTGACTTTATCCTCGATAAACATCCATGCCTTAAATCGGGATTCGAACCCGAGCCCACCAGACAGCAGCCGAAGACGCTATCCACTTCACCGCCTAGGCGTCACTCTCCAACATGATCGCCATGGATGAAACTGCAGTATTTTTAGATCAAGAATCTCAAACGGCAACTTATCAGAGGAATGTCTTGTCAATCTGCATTCCCTCCATTAGTTGTCTCATGGAGTAGATATGTGCGTGTATTGTGATCATGTTATGTAATGTGCTGTAATTATTATTAAAATTGTGTGTATAATAATACATCGTCATGCTTTGCTGCCTTGCTCAACATATCCGCGAACCTTTAATCAAATTAGTATGGTCATTAATATCCCGAATTCAGTTTATATGGTTAGAAATACATACACATTATTATTAACACTTTCGATGTTTTCCTCATTATTCCCTACGAATAAACAAAGCTAGTAGAAGATCATAAAACAATGATAGTAGACAATTGATTATAAATATACTTTTTTAGTTACACCATAAGACTGATTAAAGGTAACACTTGTTTTCTGAGACAAACATAGAATTCTCTATCAGATTGATCATCCAATGCACTCGACTGCACTGTCATATTTCTCTGAAGATGAACGGTAATTTTGTCTATGAAACCAAATGATACCATTAACGAACTATCTGACGAGTAAACAACATTATATATATTTATAATGCATAACAAAGTGCATACAGGGTGTTTAACAAAGTACTCCATAACTTTGAAATGAAACTACTAGGAAACGGTGGTCGATAGAAAATTGAAACAAGTGATATATGTATTAGAAAAGCCGTAAAAATCTGATACAGAAGTTTCAATAGTAGTTACAACTGTTGCTGACAGATGGCGCTGTACGCAGTAGTCACAGTACGGAGTCCAGAGAAATAGGCTATAAATAGTGGTGAAACTGTCCTTGGTAAAGCAGCCGTTGCAATCATATCAAAACCGATTCAAAATATGCACCTTGTACAGCACCGAAATGGCGCAAACGACGAATGAAATTGGTAGTCACCTTCTGCAGTGTGTCAACAGAAATGAACGCACCTGCTTGACAGATAAACATTTCGATCTTATCCAGTATTGCAGAATTGTTGCGAAAAACAGTGCCCTTCAATGTGTCCCCCAGGAATTAGTTGCAGGGCGTAAGATTGGGTGCATATATATGGAGGCCAATTCATATCGGTTCCAGTAAATGTGGAATAGTTCAAAGCAACGACTCTATTGCCGAAGAAAGGCAAAAACGGGTGGGATACAGTGTGTTCGGGTTTCATCTTGAATGAACCACGAAGTGTCTGGACGATCTTCCAACGCTTGTAGTGTGGCGACAAACTGTTCAAAAACTGCAATGTTCAGTAGTAATTGTTTCTTGCAAGAAAGAATGGCGTATAATGCCTTTGCTCGATGCTGCAGACCAAAAGTTATCTTTTGGGGAACTTTCGGGGTAACAGCGTGGTCGTGCTTGACACAAATGCGTGTTTTCGATACCCCGAAAACACTCGTTTTGTCTGTTCACTACAACATCCAGGTGAAAATGGGCCTCATCTGTGAACCATAGGCAGCCAACATCATCAGTAATGGCAAGCATATCGTTTGCGAACTCTTCTCTTTGTCGCACAGCTGAAACTGTTATAGTTTGGTGACTTTGGATCTTGAACAGAGCTGAAACTGTTATAGTTTGGTGACTTTGGATCTTGAACAGAAACATGTCTAGGGTGTTTCTAAAGATTCTGTACGTGCTTTATGGCGTTAACCTGGATTTAGCTGCAACTCTTCGAATGGATTTCCTCAGATTAGACTAAATAACTGTAGCAACTGCCGCGGCATTTTCAGGTGAAATTGCAGATTACTTGGGACCAACATGTCCCACTAACTCATTAGACACGCTGCCTATCCGTTGGAATTTGTTGAAAAACTGGCGAATTGTTTTCAAATTAGGACCTTTGGTAACTTTAAATCGGAATTGAATACTGTGCCTTGTTGCTATAGGACTGCAATTTAACCGGTGATACTCGAGTACCAGAAAAACACGTCGCTTCACGGAATACATGACTTCACCCACTTCCTTCAGTATGCTAACCTCCATTCACGTTGCAGCAGCCGAACCGTTCAAATATTGATCACTCTATGCTTCAGAGCACTCTTTATAGGGATACGTACTGCGACTACGGCGTACAGCGCCATCTGTCAGCAACATTTGTAACTATTTTGAAACTTGTGTATCAGATTTTTACCACTTTTCCAATAAACATACCACTTGTTTCAGTGTTCCGATCACCATTTCCGAAGTGTTTTATTTTAAAGTTTCTTTTGTGAAATACCCTGTATATTAACAATGTATATAATACAAAAATATATATCGGGTGATCTAAAAGTCGGTTAAGATTTGAAAATTCAATAATTCTCTGGATAATGTACGTAGAGAGATAAAAAAATTGCCACACATGCTTGAAATGACATGGGGTTTTACAGAAACCTTAAAAAATAAGGCTAACAGATGGCGCTTCATCTGATAACAGAAGTGATAATTAGCTTAACAATTCATTTGTTAACAAAGACGATGTTCTTCATAACAAATGCTCAACATGTCGACCATCAGTCATCAACAATACCTGTAGCCAAGAGACAATGTTGTGAACAGCATTGTGTAGCATATCTGTAGGAATGGTGAGAAATTGCCGCCGGATGGCGTCTTTTAGCATCCCTAATGAGGCCAGATGATCCCGTAGACTTGCGACTTCAGGTAATTCCACAACCAATAACTACATAGATTGAGGTCTAGGGACCTGGAAGGCCAGCATGACGGAAGTGGCGGCTCAGCACGCGATCCTCACCAAACGACATGCGCAATAGATATTTCACAGGCGTAGCAATATAGGGTGCATATAGCTACAGCTCATTTATACAGCTCCTTTATATATACAGCTCATTTTATACACGATTCTAACTCAATTTATACCACGATTCTTATGTGGCGTCACTGACGTTTTGCTGTCCAGCGCCATCTGTTGGCCATTTTTTGTAATTATTTTTTTTAAGGTTTCAATAAAATACCATGTCATTTCAAGCATGTGTGTCAACTTTTATCTCTCTTGGTACCCTATCCCGTGAATTATTGAATCTCTATCCCGTGAATTATTGAATTTTCAAATCTTAACTGACTTTTGGATCGCCCTTCATATGTACTGTAAACAACATATTTTTTTCTCTTTGATTAAGTCAGCATATTGAGTGTGTACAATGTTATATTTTAACTGTTAGTGGTGTAAACAATGCTCGAAACACATTAAGTTTGACTAACAACTCAACTGAAGTTAATATAAAGTTTCTATGTGTTTACAGTTTGTATAAAATTAGAATAAGTTTAAATTTAGTATAAAATTAGTAAGTGTTTGAAGTTAATATAACGTCAATGCGTGTTTACGGTTGATATAAAGTCAATATGTGTTTATGTGTTTAAAGATGATACGGTAGTGTGTATTTAAAGTTAGTATACATTTTGTTTGGGTTCAAATTCAGTATAAAGTTAATATGTGTTTATGCTAGGTATAAAGTAAATATGTGTTTCAATTTAGAATAAAGCTAATATTGTTTAAAGTTTGTATACAGTTAATATGTGTTTAAAATTATGGTTAGTATGTGTTTAAATTTAGTGAAGTTATTATGTGTTTTAATTCGTATGAAGTTAGTATGTGTTTAATGTCAGTATGAAGTCAGCATGTGTTCAAAGTTAATATAAAGTGAGTACGCTTTTAAAGTCAATATAAAGTTATTATTATTAATATCGAAGAGTTCCAAGCATCAAATTTATCAACGAGACCAGGGATGAACGAACTTACTTGTAGGGGCCAAATGACAATATAACGGCGGTCTAAATACATTTTACCATTATTTTTGTTTTTAAGATTTATTTATTTTTTAATATTCAGAGTGCAAAACAATGATAAATGCATATTATATTGTTGTTACGTCCATTCTGAAGGTTTAAAATTTGAGGTGCGAAATGAATGTAACTGTATTTGAAATCCCGGCATTGTTCCATAATCTGTGTTAAACTGTGAAGAAGTGATTCTCAGAGAAGAAAGCTGTCTCATCAGTGATTCGGTTTCTAAAATCACTTTTCTTATGTTCATGGTTGAAAACACCTGTTCGCATGATTATGAGGATACAAACATTGCCATGTATTTATTGGCATGATTTAACAAGTTCAGAATCCTGTTTTGTTGCGTGGGCCGTATTGAAAACATTGCCGTGACGCATTTGACCCGCGGGCCATAGTCTGCTCATCACTGAACTAGACGAACCTGCTAAATTTGAAAATGCAATTTTAAATAAATGTGGGACCATTTTTATAAAAATAAATTTTCCGCCGCTCACACATAAAAGCGAAACTATAAAGACCAAATAAGTGGACATTTTACTTTACTTTAATGCATATTGTGATTCAAAAATACCTTAACTATATACTGTACAAAATTTATTAGAAAACAGTCGTAGAGACTCTTCATCAAATTATCGTAATGCAAATACGCTTCCTTTTATTAAAAATTCACTTCCTTTAATCAAACTATTTTACATTTAAGTAATATGTGTGCCATTGAAAATATGACGAATACATGCGAACTCAAATGCAATTCTAAATTATAGCGCATTGTCACGTGAATATCAGATACATAAACAGACGATATGCAAGCACTCAAAACGATCAGATCTATTAAATACTTTTGGGGCATATTTAATGCACTCAAGCAAAACAGTCCTTCATTCATTTTAATAATCACATGCATGTACAAAATATTTGACATTTAAAAGCATTTGAGATTGGAGACAGAGAAAATAATAACACATTTAGCTGACTGAAATTCCTTAATTTTGAAAGAATTGTTTGCTTTACTGCATTCTCGAGAGCGAAAATATTTGTGAGTCTGCATTAGTATTATGCGTTTAAGGCATACATTATCAAACCTAGAATTCGCATTGGAAATAAAACTTAATTCCTGCTTTAGAAATTATGATATATTTAAAATGACATTTCTTTTACTACGATAATCTCCTATACATATTAATAGAGATACCATATCTTTAGATGAGAAAAGCAAGTGGCTTTGACAAGTGACAATCATTAATGAACTAGATTATAACATAAAATGAAGTGCAAATAAAGATAATGAAGCATGCGTTTGTTTCCGAAATCATTGGGACGCCTTTTTCAGTGCAATAACCCAAGAGCTAAATATCCAAATGAGTACAATACTATGGTGGCAAAATAGAAAAGTTCTTTTTGGTCATGCTTTACGTGCCTAAAGTATCGCTTGAAAGAATATAAAAATTGTCTCAAAAACCAAGAAAATTAAAAATATTTAATCGCTTATCATTATGGGATTATCGGTTTGATTTTCCTTCTGCTTCCATGTTTCGTTTTGAAATTCTTTAAAGCCTTTCATATAAAAAAAAATAATTCCATAATCTAGTTAGCTCATATTGTCTATATCATGGGGTTAGGAAGGAGCAGATAAAATTCCTGTGGATAAAACGCTTGAAAATGCCATAATTCTTTGAGAATTCTATCTAGGCGTCGCTAGTGTTAGTAAAGTAGCTGCTATTGTTAGTTAACACAACATAAAGGCATAGTAATTAGTATATTTATTTTTGATTACGTTTGAATTGAAAGTTCTATAGTTATGAGTATAATTAACCAGTATTTTTTCATAGTTGTAGCATACAGTGTGTCTCAAAAAGATTGAAAAGCGCTTTAATTCTCTACCTGACGGAGATAAGTGGGCAATGCAAATTGCAAAAATGTTGAAAGTAAGGTAGGAAATAAGACTACATTAATGAAATAGTCCTCCCATTAATTTTCGAAAAGTTACATTTTTTAAATTTTTATGCGACCCCCCTTAGACAAATTTGGTCAATCAGAAAATTTTCATTTTTAATGCAGTAAGATCATTTCAAAAATCCGCATATCTGTATTTTTAAAATTGTGCGAGTTATGTTTAATTGCAAATTGAACATTGTGAATGGGTATCATATATCAAATTAGAAATTTAAATTTGTGACACACCACAAAAAAGATAACACTGGATGATACATGTTTGCGAATTCCGCGTAGGCTCACGATGCAACCACGGATTCTTAATAGATGTATTTATTCTTTATTTAGATGCATTTGTGATAAAAAAATTTGACACATATTAACGTATTTATGATCTAAACAATTTGCATCGTTAATTTGTTTAGAATCCCTATTTTCACTGATGAAACAGCCTTTCACATGGTACGGAAAAGTGGCATAAGTCAGAGTTTTTTCTTTAGCACAATTCAGTTGATTTTAACCATAGAGATATGCGGGTTTTTTTAATGATCTTGTTGAATTAAAAATAAAAGTTTTCTGATTTGACCAAATTTGTCTAAGGGGGATGTATAAAAATTTATAAAGTGTAATTTTTTGAAAATTAATGAGATTAATATTTCATTAACGTAGTCTTATTTCCTACCTTACTTTCAATATTTTTGCAATTTACATTGCCCACTTACCTCCAACATGTAAAGAATTAAAGCTCGTTTCAATCTTTTTGGGACACCCTGTAGAGTACAGAATATATAGAGATAAAAATAAATTGAAAGGTAAAATAATTTTGAATACGTAGAAATATTCTTTATTATTTCAGTTCTACATTGCATTGTGCTAATAATTTATTTTTACAAAATTAATAGTTTAAATAAATATTTTAGTCTTTTCGCCATAGAAATGCATACAATACAGGGATACTTATTTTATCCCAGCACCACCTGAAATATTGTCTCAAACGATATTGGCGTTTCCGTAATATGAAGTTTTATCTCCTTAATTTTACCTCCATGGTCTGCATTTTATTTATTTCTATTGTTTGCTTTCCAAGTTCATATTCCTTTATTTTATATTTCTCATATTTTACTTCCCTTTCGTCACATTAGATGGTGCTGCGGTATTGAGCTTTGTTGTTTTAGATTTCCCATACTATGTTTATTCTGCATGGTATTGCACTTATTTGGGCATTCTGATCCAGACATGTTGCACTGAAAAGGGAAATTAAATGATTTTTTAAATGAACTCAGCTTACTTTTTTTTATTTGTGCTGCATTTCACGTAGTAATCCAGATAATTACGTCTTTATTTCGCGGGAGATCTACATCAATGATTTGAAGATCAAACAATAGTGCAATCATCAAGGAACATAGATTTGACTGACAAGACAAAGGTTCGCGGTTTCAATCTTGGTCACATCATGAGGTCTTTACAATCTAGATATAAACAAACCATGCCTTTGGGTCGAATAAGCACATGACTTTCTGCTTTCTCATCCTGTTGTATACAGATAGTATTGGTTTCCAAAATTTTCAAATTGAGATATTAATATGCATGTTTTTAGACATATTGGACCATTTTCGAACATTTTGGGGGAAATGTCTGTCTACGTGTGGGGGAGGGGGGCAGGCGGCGGGGGAAGTGAAGTGCAGACGCGATAACTGAAACAGACAAATTCACCAACTGCTATAAAATTTTAAGTGTTGATACATTATATGAAAAACTAGACCAAGGTAGCACTTTCAGTCATTCTCATGATCAGAATTCGAATAATACGAATTTTAATATTTTCAAAGCCTTGTTTCCTACGGAGAAATTGTATAATTCCTAGTACCAATGATGATAGTATATATTTTATATGGAGAGATATATAACATAAAGTATACTTTATATAGTAATGATATCGAAATACTTTTGTAGACAAAATTAAGCCAAATTCATCCACTTGCTTCACTAAGCTGTGGCCAACTTTGATGTAGATCGAGTTGTAAGGAACTTGTAATTTGTGTCATTGTTCTTTCGATCACGACAGTATCTAAATTTATTAATCTCTAGTGATGTCATATGCTGGAAACATTTTAATAAAGTATCTACACGAGTATAGTTTTTTCAAAAGTAGGAATATGAACACTGATTCATGTTTTTTTTTTTTTTAAATACAGTGCAATAAGATTGCTGGAATTGTGCCTATATTTTGTTTTCGTACAATACTATTATATATAATAACACAATCCATAAAATTACTGCATTTATTTAGCTGTATATAAGTATTTAACTATGTTACACAATAGTACAATGTAAAAAGTATTAAGCCTAAAATTTGCAAAGATAAAGTCATAAATTAATGGAAGAAATCGGCAGCGACTCCAATCCAATGGAGCCCAAATGGTTTTGCGAGAATAATATATTTCTTTGTCTATGGTTTGTCATCTTTAGATATTTTTAAAGAGTTCAAAATATTAAAATATCGTAATTACAAAACCATTTTTTAAAATATTAAAAATTCGAAATTGGAACCACTCAATTTAAGAAACAAAATACCTAATCCAAATTTAAATTATATATTTTTCTAGAACATTAAAAGGACTATGAAGTACTTCTTGAAGTTTACAACTAGCACTTTTATTTTTCGAGATATAAGTAAGCATTAGGAGCTTGAGGAACGGAAAATGTTCAGTCTTCTTCAAATGGGCTAGACAATTCCTCTGGGCTAAACAATGGGCTAGATAACCTATTTTAGTTTCGTAAAAACAAATCAATAACAATTAATCCGGAAACTACACTTCCAACTGAAAATGTTTGTTGCTTACTATTTCTATGTACCTTTTATAGTGTAGAAGATATCTCGAGTGAAAGTTAGCAAAATGAGGAAAAACCACGCTCAACAAAACTTTTCAGTTCTTTTTTTTCAAGGAAAGTACTGTTCAAAATATTGAAATTATTTTTATATATTTAAAAATTGTACCCTATTTCCTGTAAAACAAGTAAAAATTGTTTACATTTACACGTGGTATCTATATCTGGGCCAACGGCCGTACCGTGCTGAAAACATCGGTTCTCGTTAGATCACCGAAGTCAGGCAGCATCGGGCGCGGTTAGTACTTGGGTGGATGACCACCTGGAAACACCGGGTGCTGTTGGCACATTTCGGGTGCTGTAGCCCGGTGGTTTGCGAGCTGGATTTGCACGCTGCCACAACTGCCGCCGTGTTCATATGGAGTACGATCACGTTAAACATGTGGGTCCGTAAGTTCTTCCGAGAGGTTGGTGGTAGGGGAAGGAGGGTACGGTCCCTGTGGTTACCTCCACCACTGGGTTCCAGTCTAAATTGGGTGGCACTTCCCGCCCGTCCAAACAGTTATCTTACACCTTTCTGATAGGTCAGACGGTCTGGGTCTCAACAACGTGGTATCTATATCTTATATTTATATATGTTTACATTTATATTAGAATCGTAGATATATCAGCACCCAAATTATTTAAACTCTTCGTAACGCTCCGCTTTCAGCCAGCGACACCCCCGACCATAGATGTTATTCACAACAGAAACGAATTAGACGACATTATTGTAACTTCAAATTGCCCCACAAAATTCACACTTTATCACGCTGTTGTTTATAAAATCACATTTTATACCCATATCTTAAGATATAGTCTCATTATCTACCCTGGGCCATTCACGCTTAGATATATATCGTTTATTATTGAAGTTTAAAATATTTTAAAACAGTGCTTCATTAAGTCGATATCTTAAGCAGTATTTCGAACATGAATAGCAATATCAGTTAAGCAGTTGCGCAGCGAATACCAGGATCTTGAATTGTCAATGAATACCTAATTGGCATGAGGGTGAACACACAATGTAGATGACAAGTATCTCAAGCATGTGATTGCTAGCTAAATGCAAATCTAGAAACTGCACGAGGATTCTGATATTCTGCTATGACATTTCCTCCCAAAAGTGACTTTGTTGCATAATATAATGAATATGGTACCGGGTGTTTTATGAAGAGTGTCAGAAAAAGAATATAAAATCAAAGGTTGATTATAAAAGTAAAAGTGGAATATGAAAAATAAGAAAACAGAGGACAAGTGATGCAGTGCTAGTTGAACCAATGACAGTTGCACCCCCTAGGATAAGATCATCTGATTAAAGTGAAAAATTATATTTTTAATGCTTTCTTACAACCAAAAAATGTTAATAACATTTGTGTTGCTTTAAATGACAGACATTTACTCTGTACTTTTTTATGGAAAGTGTGGTGCTGAGATACTATAATTGAAATCCTTGATTTGTTGTTCAATGTTGCGAACTTTAGGTAAAATGAAAAAAACGAACATAGCATATGAAAATATACTTAACACACGAAAAAAGCTGATTAGGTACAACCCAAGCGGTACAGACAAATGGAAAGAAGATATTTTCTTATAAATGACTGCCAAATTGTTTGTATTCAAAATACAATATTTTCAATACTAATATATCTTCCTAGCCTAATCTATTATAACCTAACCTATTATAATCTATCTATTATAACCTAAAATATCTTCCTTCGCTAATGGAACGAATTAGGTCGACGAGGGAGATTTTAACAAATTTATTGTATAATATTACATATCAAAAGTGTACATATTTCACAATAGTTAACATTTTCATTTTATTTCATTTATTTGATAAATTTATTTGGAAAATGTGCAATGTAACGAAAACAATTCATGCTATCTTTCTAAAGTTTCCGTCATTCGTTTTCTAATAAAAATTTCACAAGAAATGACCATTTACGTAATATTGTTGAAAGGTCTGGTGTTTTAATGATTTTTTCAAAATAACATTTGCAAATATGGGAGTTTTCCAAACATTATATTGCGTTTCAGAACAATTGAGTTCCAATGTTCACTTATTGTAGTATGTGTACCGAATTTCGTTCAAAACACTTCATTCGTTCGTGAGATATAGCATCCACAGATTCACGGACACAAGTGTGTATATCCCACATACATACAGACATCACCTCAAAAACGTTCAATTGGAGTTCTGAGATGCTTAAAACTTGCTCTTCCATCGAAAACTCGAATTCGAATGACTGACCCTGTCATAATACATTTTCTATACATTTTCCTATGTATATAGAGAAAGTAATACATAGTTAAATTCTTCTGAAAGTTAATATAGAAAACATCTATACAAATCTATATAAAACATAAAAAACGACAATAGAAATTTGCTACTATTTAAATTTAAAAAATTAATTTTTTCTGGTCCATTGCAACCGAACGAA
Organism: Amaurobius ferox; assembly: GCA_951213105.1. NCBI lineage: Eukaryota > Metazoa > Arthropoda > Arachnida > Araneae > Amaurobiidae > Amaurobius > Amaurobius ferox. Next base: position 59,532,347 of record OX578139.1, read on the forward strand.
AAATATATAATATCAATAATTGGAATACCTCAGCGATTTTTTTATCAAGAAGTATCGGGTAAATTTATTTCATCAAATTTAAGTACGACGCAGATATTAATTAATTGACATTTATTTTTAGGGGGGCGCATAAAAAATTGCTAGTTCAATTCTCCTCTATTTACTGGTTTTATTTTTAGTATTTAACTTTAATTTTGCATCAAATTGCTGATTTTTATTCATTTTAGAGTGTCATCACATCCCATTTGTATACATGAAGTGCTCAATTTCCTAAAATCATTGGACGCAAGCGGACCAAGGACCTCTTTAGATCAGTAATACTAATATCTATATAACTCCCTTACAACATATAGTTACATCACGACCCCCTGGCAAATTCAAATGCTTTTGACCCCATTAGATCCCTCAACAATACATAAATCAAATACGGCCCTTGAGCAAATCATGCATGTCCTACTTACAGTGAAACTCAGTATATTTTGAATCAATAATATTAAATTAATAATTCCCACAAAGGGACAGAGGTTATAAATAAATAAATAAATAACATTAATTTTCAGAGATGTTCAATTAACGCAACTTGATGATAATAACAAAAAACTCCCAAGTTGGCAATATTAAATAAATTTTTCCACAAAGTTCGCCAAATGTATGACAGCTAGCCAAACAGTCAGAATTTAATTGGTTTTTCTAATGCAATCAGTATTCACTGGTGAAATGGATCGGGGGCGATTCTCTGTACTGCTACTAAAGTGTTAAATGTGAAGTAATATTATCGACATGTATTTATAACAAAGAATATTTTTATGTTCCCTATTGGGAAACACAAAGCTTTCTAAACCAATAAGTCCCGTTAGAAGCGAATTTCTACAGTTTTAAATTCATACAATCTACCTATTGTACACTTTCTGCGAGGTACAAGATTCACATATAGTTGAACGGTTTGCTTCTGGTTTTCAATTCCTACGGTGAAGAGTTAAATTCCACATGCTGGTGGGGAATGCGATATAAACACATACTTGCAGTGTTTAAAAACCCCTTTAAACTATAGGTTATTGTTGAATTCGTACTCATGTGCATGAATTGAATAATATACACTCGGATTTTGGCTTGGCTCACTTGTCAAGGCGGACTATGTGAGTTTTGCTTAAGTACCAGGGATCGGATCCAAAATCGCATATAGATCCGCATTACATTATACATTTTACAGCACACACATGGTCAAAATCTCTACACCAACAATAATATGATGAACACACCTATGCTCAACTCCTAAATATTACAATAATTTCTTAACACAACATAATTTTGCATTATATAGATGAGAAATTTATTCCTATTAAATTTAGACATATACACTTCTAGAATCTCTTGTGGAGAAAGTTATTCCCCTATCAATAATGTTGGGAATTCGTAAAGTTTTAACGAACAACTGACATTGCTTTTGTGATGAGCGGTTTGATTAATAATTGGAGCATAAGGAACTGTCATCACACAGGATGCACTAGAGCTCAAAGAATATTTCTGGTACAACAGTCAAGTTATGCAAGCACATATTTAACAGTAATTTAAATTTTTTTTAGTATGTAGGTATTAGTGAAAAGCGTTAACTTATTGAACAAACAATGTCATGTTACGTTTATCAGAAAAATTTAAGGACGTGCATGTTGAAATAATTTTATCGAGTAAATTTGTCTATTGTCAAAAGTCTATTTGAAAAAATTCTTGGCAAAATTCTTATCTGTGAAAGTAATTGAGGATTTATACAAAAATATTTCGCATTATGCTGAGCACAAAATTTTGCATTTTTATTACGTAATAAAGTTCTGTCGATATAATTAATTTTAATAAGTAACTTAAAAAATTTTAAATAATAAAATTTTTTGATAAAATTTTTCACTGTTACTGAAAAATTTTAACAAAGATCATTTGTTTTTCCGTGGTATATTTACTGAAACTTTTGGTCTAGGGTAGTGAGTCATAGGTGGCCAGTGTTTACTAGATGGCTCACTACAGTAATTTTGTATTAGTTCAATTCTTAATCACAAATACGCATTTTGTTGTTGTTTGCCAGGGTTCTCCAACCTGCTGCTCGTGATCCGGAGTTTAGTGCTCTTCAGAGGACAGTAAAATGATGCTCGGCAGCATTCAAGACCACATTTTTAAAAAATGATTTTTTTTTATAGTATTCAAATTTACTTTCCTGATTAAGTTGTAAAATTACGTCTGCGAAATCTCAAAACGATATCTTTAAAAAATTATATCCTAATCTTTATTTGTTATAATTTTTACACGTTTAAAAAAATAAAGAAAAACTAAAATATCTCGCGCACAGTTAGTAGTTATGGGGTTGATATTATTATTTTTGTCGTCAAAAATTACGTCTAAAACAAGCATTTAATTGATACATTTGGGTATACGTAATATATTTCTTTTAGATTTTAGCAATTTTATGATGGCTATTTTACAAAATAAAGGCAGGTTATTGCTTTCCGAATCGTACCCGAATCTAATCAACATCAGAGTATCTCATAGGTGGCTTATCTACTAATTTTTGTGAAATTTGGTCAATTAGTTTTTCAGCTAAAGAGGACCCATACATTTTTGCGGGCCATTTTGCAACATAATGGCAGGTTATTCCTTTCTGAAACGCACCCAAATCTAATCACCACCAAGATAACCCACGAGTGAATTATCTAGCAGATTTTGTAAAATTTGGTCAATTAGATTTTCAGCTAGAGTGGATACATACATAGATACTAGAGTGGATACATACATAGATACTAGAGTGGATACATACATACATACTAGAGTGGATGCATACTTACATAGCACAGACAGATAGGCAGACACACAGTCAGACAAACACACACGCAGACAGACACACGCTAAAAAGTAGCTTTTTCGCATTCTAGAGGTCCCAACATATATAGATCCGTCGAAAAATCAAGTTCTGATTTTCGCCACGATTCCAATACTTTCCCCATAGATTACCATGTATTGTGGGGAAAAAATAATTAACCAGCGCTAATCTTTTCTGTTGAGTACCTTGTATTCTTTACAATTGGTATGACGCGAAATACATATATGATTACGTAAGGCATTTTTGATTTTTTCTCTGCATCACTGTTGAGTTAGTTGACGATTGATAGAGGTCGCTCGAGTTCAGAAAGATTCTTTCTAGATTCCAGTGCCTAACCACGTAATTACTAATGTTTATAATTTAAATTCCTTCAAATTTATAATATAAACACCTTGATTTATCTGTCTATTTATCTGTCTATCTCTGTGCAACGCTTGGCGAAATTTTGGTGTTGAAATTGGATGAATATCGCCAACTTGGGGAGATTTTTTTAATGTTGCTAAATTGACGAAAATGTCGTCAAATTGATAAAAATGTAGACAAATTGACAAAACTAACGACTAATTGAGGAAAATTCAATATCTTGGAAAAGTATAAAAATCTATTTTACGATTAACCCATTTCTCCGTCTGTAACGCTTGGCGAAATACTGCCGACAAATTTGACAGCATATCGCCAACTTGGCGAGCTTTTCTTCAACATCTTGGAAATAACATAACAAACGATATGAAACATTTCTCTGCCCGTCGTAATGCTTAGCGAAAAATTTGATTGGCGGGATGTCACAAACTTGGCGACTTATTAAATATTGCCAAATTCATGAAAATGTCACCAAATTGATAAAAATGTCACACAATTGATAAAAATTTCACAAAATTGATAAAAATGTCCCCAAATTGATTTTAAAAAACGCTAAATGGGACACAATGCTTTACAAATTTTTAAATCTGTCATATGACAGTCATGCCTTCTAGTATTTTATAATAGGAGAGAAATCAGATCAATTTTGTTGTATTTCACATTTATCTATCAAATCTCATGTGCAATTAGCAGGATTAAATGATTTGTGTTAAAAATCATTTACGGAAATAAGTTCAGTTATTTTAATTATATCAAATAGCAATACAGAGCTGAAATAAATATATACTGGCATAGTATTTGAAATTCATATACTCGTCATGAAACACTGTAACTATATTTTAAAGCACACACACATTCACTATCCATTTTATATGTTGCTGCTGAACATTCCCTTTTAAATATATCACCCCTGAATAGTGACAGATAAAAAATCTGATGCAGACAGCATACGACATTAGCTACAGACTCAAACACAGTTTCTCTTTATTTATTTTAGTAATTCATTAAATTGAGTTTAATTGCGCAAAACAACACGCATATACTTATTTGAAAATATTCTGAATTTATAATTCAATTTTCTTTTCCATTTGGTACCTGAACGTAATTTTAAAGGCTGCGTAGCAAAAAAGCAAAATATCTGGAGAATGGCGTGTCCTATAATGGAGTTGATCTCATTTGATTCATCGTCAAAAATTAAGTATTAAACAAGCATTTAATTCATTTACTTGAGCATACGTACTTTTTTATTTTGGATTTTGGCGATTTTCGAAGACCTTTCTGCAAGAAAAGACTGGTTCTTTTCACCCGAATCTTACCAAAATCTAATCAATTCCATAGTAATCCACATATGACTAATCTACAAAATTTTGTGATATTTGGCCAAGTAGCGTTTTAGCTAGAGTGGATAAATACACTTTTTGCGCTCCATTTCGCAAAAACTTGAGAGGTTCTTTTATCTCGAAATGCACCAAAATCTAATCAGCACTAGGGTCACCCACAGTTGATATACCTATAGAATTTTATGAAATTTGTTCAATTAGTTTTAGAGTGGATAATTGCACAAACAGACACACACACAGATATACACACACATAGACACATACACACAGACGTCACGTTAAAAATAGTTTTTTCGTGTTCTAGATGTCCCAAAACGTGTAGATCCGTTGAAAACTCCATTTGCGATTTTCGGCACGATTCTAATATTTTTCCAACATATTAACATTTATTGTAAAGAAAGTAAAAATCAACCACTAGTTAGAGACACCGCAGCTGGTAACTATTCAAGAATGTGTTAAATATAATTTAAAAAGAACATTAAATAAACGGTTAACATTTTGAATAAATTTTTTGAATAGCATAGATACGGATGACAGTTGAAAACATGCCAACACACCTGCGTTAAAAGTCACGCTTAAGTGTTGTTAATTTATTTTGGAACTGAAAAATTCAAATAATTAAATGTGTTTAAATTGTTTTATTTAAAAGCGTGCTGGGTTCACGGGTTGCAAAATAATTCCCAGCTCGTATGCAGTCATTCCAGTTCCCATCCAGTGACCTACAAAGTTGAAACTTTGCACACCTATAATATCGACTACGGGACAGACTATAAC
>OX578139.1:59542683-59577683 GCA_951213105.1 Amaurobius ferox
TGTATATATAATATATGTATATATGTATATATATATGTATATATAATATATATATATATATGTATATATATGTATATATAATATATATATATATATATATATATATATATATATATAGTGTTCTTCTATTAAGCAGTAACTGCCTTCACACAATGCTTCATTTCGTAAAATATCACCATAAATTGTCTTTCTACATCTATTAAATTTTGATATTTTGATACAAAGATCTTGCAAACTATCCTGGGGATATCGTCTTCCTCTCGTTAATAAAGTTGCCAATGCGTACTCTTTTAATGAATAGTTCACACAGCTTTTGTGGCGGCCAAGGTGATTTATAATTGTATTGCAAGAAGTTGCCGTCCCCAATGGACTTCTTCGTAACTACAAACACTCTACTTTACAGTTCAAAGAATGTTGGAGATAAGTGAGTAATTAGAATAGTATATATTTAAAATATAATTCTCGTATTTTAATTTAGAAGATGTGTATTAATGGTGGTGCTAAATTTATTGTTGGGGCAGAATTATGTACAACGTGAATGAAATCTATCTTTAAGAATGTGTATTATGAAATTGATATACACGGTTTCTACGGAAGTCGTTATGAAATTGATATACACGGTTTCTATGGAAGTCCTTATGAAATTGATATACAGGGTTTCTATGGTAGTCCTTATGAATCTCGAAAGCATTGCAAAAACATCCATGAGTGTACATTATGAATTTGTCTATACTAAAGTGACCATGCCCATCAAATAAAATAGATCGTAGCGCTCGTAGCGGATAATTTAATAAATTTGTATAATGAACAACAAAACGAGCTATATGAAGAAAAACAATTCAAAGTTGTAAAGCATTGCCTAGTTAGTAAGAATGACACCAAAAACGGAAAGCAATAAATACCAGTTATACTTAACCAGACGCTAGATGCGCTGACACGCCATAAAACTGTTAAACGTTTCCGAATGATTCACTGAAGTATGCAAATAATGCCCCGTTGGCAACTGAGGATAGCGAACGCAGATGAAGCTAGGAGAAAAGTGCTTGCCAAAACTGCGGGAACGAATGAAAGAGGAAAAAAATAAGCGAGAGACATGGAACAACGAGGGACAAAACCTCAGAGTAAGAAGGAAGAAAATAGAGCGGTAAAAGAACGAATAGTAAAATGATTAGAAATAACAGAACGGATAAAAAACAGAAAAAACAAATCTGAGAAGTTTAACCCAGTTGTGAAAAATCAATAGACAATACTGAAAACGTCAGGGAAGCAATTAAAATAAAGAGTTAAAAATGAAACTCCAAAATGGGTGGACAAACTGATTTCAGAGATCATATGAGTTAACTTCGTCAAAAAAATAGCAAAAATATAACTAAAATTCTGAGAAAAGTAGGCAAAGTTTGCAGTTTCGTCCTAGTAGCTCAACGGTAAAGCGTCGCTGGCCAGTTCGGCGATCTAGGGTTCGATTCCCGGTTGGGGCAGCAAGACTCTTTACAAAACAACTCCTTATACAAACTAAATATATTACTTTACAGCCATGCAAGACCAGAGGACCTCAGGGAACAAATCAACCTTGTAGGTTAATACAAAGATGTAAGAGGTCTGAAAACCCCAGACCGTGTGACTCACATAGTGGGTTTAGATTAGCTAGCTGCACGGCAGGGAAAGGTTACCTCCTGCACTGAGGAGGCACCCACGGTCTACTATCCCACCAAACGAACATTTATTTAGGTGAAAAAAGATAACAATTGATGAAAATTGCTGTGGTTAAAGAGCCAGTTTTACATTATATTTGAACTTGACAAGTACGTCCATTTTGCAAAAATGGGAAAAAGGTTATGTTATTGCAAATTTAGATAAAAAGATCATTGAAGAATAAAATTTAGAGTGAGGTATATTAACATAGTGAAAAATAGATTAAAATTAAAGAAAGTAATAAAATTTTAAAAGTGAAATTTAGAAAATATATAAAGAAAGAATATGAAATAATTAAAGAAGGAATATATATATATGGAAAAAGAAAGAAATTTAAGCACATGGAAAACAAAAACAGAAATTTAAGAAATGTTGAATAAAATTTAAAAAAGGAAATTTAGAAATGAAAAATGAAAGTAACCCTAGTACAACTAGTACGGATTCAGTGGACTCTGTAAGATTGCGAGCTGATTTTAAATTGAGAAGATAATGACCACGCAGGATACTAACCTGGGTAAAAATAGTAGCAGCAGGAGGCTAACCTGGGTTAAAAATATCAGTAGGTGGTCCGTCTGATTGTTAGTTACCTTCCAATCTAAAATTAGAGGGTGGAGAATGCAGAGTTCACTTCGACAATAAGAGCTTACAATTTCGTCCCAGTAAGTCAACGGTAGAGCGTCGGCTGACAAATTCGGAGATCCAGGGTTTGATTCCCGGCTGGGGCAGAAAGACTCTTTACAAAACAACTCCGTATACAAACTAAATATGTTACTTTACAGCCATGCAGAACCAGGGAACTTCATGGAAACGGGAATATCGCATTTTCTTCGTTCATTAAATTGAAACGTATAGGACTTTTATGCGGACAAAGATACTCTCCCATTAATAAAATTGCCAATGCGTACTGATTTAATGGATAGCCATCGGCGCTTTTGTGACCTCCGGGATACGCCAGAAAGATCATAATGGACTGTCTCTAATCTTCACATTCCCCACTGGACCTGGCGGCATCTGCAAACACTCTGCGCGAGAACTTGAAGGAGGCTGAGACTTGTAAACATATATTTAAAAGTGGAGTCCAGCTGTCTTGTATAGGAGATAGGTATTAATTTGTCTTTGTAATTCGTTATCCTATTTCAATTATGTGGAGTAAAAATATAATATAAAACTGCGCATTATAAACATGAATGTTCTATAATAATATTTTTAAACCAGAGTGTATGCCCGTCATACGACGGAAGTTAAAATTTGGAAATCATTACCTCCCGTTTGGCTTCGTTTTTATCAATTATACGATGGATTTGAAATTGCTGTTGAGTTTCCTGCTCAATTTGCAACCTATATGCTTCGGCCTTTTCTTTTCGAATTTTCCCCAAAGATTCTTGACTTTGGCGTGCTCGCCATCTGCTCACTCTTTCTGTGTTTAACTGACGTTTTTTTTTTCTTTTCTGTTCTCTTCATTTTCCAGTGGTCAATACGTTTGTGAAATAAAAGTTATTTTGAATGTCAAAAACTTTTTTTTTCAATCTTTTTAAATATAAATTTAAATCTGCTGACACCACTCAAAGGATAAAATAAGAAAAAAACCCAACCACGTTCAAACAAAAATTTAATTAGCTAAAAAAAAGCTCCTGTTTTTAATATGAACGTTGAATACAAACAGCTGTAACCATGGGAAGTCAATGGGTAAAACTTTAGTGTTCACGTGGAGGGTTATGAAAATGCTGATGATCTGGGTGTATATCTAAATTGAAATGTGTATCCGTGATTGAAACACGTTTGTCAACATTTTGTAGCAGCGTTACTCAGAAATAGATAGATAAACAGACAAATAAATCAAGGCCTTTATACTATTGGTAGAAATAACGAATTACATGGCGTTGTTCGGGTCAGAAAAAAAGACCCTGCTGCTTAAATAATGCATTTGCATAATCACCTATTCCAATCGTCTCAATTCGTTTCAAGCCAAAATCCCAATGCACGCCCTTTGCAACCGTGGAAAGCCAAGGAAAATAAAATAAGCTATCGTTTCTCTAAAAGAGTACGTGTTGTTTAAACCGAACCGTGAGTTTGGAATGCGGGGTCCACCGAACAGAAACATCCATCGTAATTTATTTAGTTCATGTACAATTTACATTTTAATGGTTTTGCTTGATGAATTACAGAAAAAATATAAAAATATATATGTAGTTGTTAAGATAAATTATTAGAATGCGAAGATATACACGTAGTTTTGTCAAATTATAGATTTGTGATAATCTAACAAGTAACCTTAAAAACAAACTTCGATATATTTAAATATAAATAAATAGAAATTGTGCTACGGATTCGATTTTGACATTATTGGAAAGGACGTTCTCGATCTTTAAGATCTTGTGAAAATATCGTATGTGATAATATTTTTGCCTAAGAAACCGATGCGTTTAAAAATCTCGAAATATCGTGAAAGTGTGTTATAACATAAAATATTTAAAAACTAATTAGAATTTTCAAAAAATCTCGTCAAAGTATGTTGTCCGGGATCCTGCAGTGATTTTGTATCAAATTTTGACTCTGTCCAACGCTTAAGTTTCCCGCTGCAGACAACACATGCCATACAGTCCTACAAACAAGAATATTATTTTATTATGTAAGGTATAAACATTTTTTATTTATTTCATAAAGACAGCACTCTATAAAAACAAATGATATCATAAACGGGGTTTTTAAAAAATGGTTCTAATATATATTTAGTAATACCTTATATGACCAGAGTCATCAATCCGGTTGCTTATCTGGTAAGATTAATTCAAAATGTTCCCCTTAGACTTAAATTTTTACTAAAAGTTATGTTAAAAATATTTTTTGTATAAATTTGTTAAGTGATTCCTGATAAACTTAATGCAGTTATATCTCCATGATGCAATGGAATTATTTGTTTTAAACTTCAAATGAAAGTGACATTTTAAAATAAAATAATTGTTGAACTAGCAATCTAATTACGATTTAGTGTGCCAATTCCTTATGTTATCACATCAGCTATTTTTACTGATATGTATTTACAAAAAACTTCCAAAAATCAGCCAAATTTTAGAATCAGCCCCCTTACAAATATGTTTTTAGTGGGATATTACTATTTTTAAATATGTGAGAAGTTCTAATGTCATTAATATTTGAAAATTCGAATTGTATTTAATTCACTGGATTTTTGCCAATGACTGCATGAAAACCAGCTTACCGACATTTTAGATTCTAGAATGCTTTTTAAAATTCGTACACCAAAAATTTGAAAGCACATTTACGACTTTTGACCTTTATCACGAAAATGGATTGAATAAGCGAAAAGCAATTTTTACCTATTGGCATAATTTATGGCTTAGATTGTTGCAGATCTAATCATCAATTTCACAGTGCTTGTAAGTTTGCAGACGATGCAATAACATTAAAGGCCTTATTTTTCTTTTCAGATTCCGTTCAAGGCCCCCACGAAAAACGCCTTTTGACTGACCTGTTAGCCACCTACAACGTCTTGGAAAGACCAGTAGCCAATGAATCAGAACCTTTGCTCCTGAGTTTTGGCCTCACTCTACAGCAGATCATAGACGTAGTAAGTGAATATTTATACTATGTCCAATTACCTATTCCCCGAACGTACAAGTCTGAAAAGCATTGACGGCTAGATGGAATATCCGATTTTCTTGATTTGACAGATAGAGGAGGTGGTGATAGGCTGCAGATGTCCCCGAGGCTGCGACCTTTCCTGGAAACATTGGTTATGTTCAGAAGTCAAGCCCGGTCGCCACGGTCGGACAGTTGAGTTAGCATTAGCCAATTAAATTCACCGAAATTATCCTTTTTGTAAACTTTCAATCGCTCGATCGTCTCGGTTGTCCATTCTGAATACGGCCATTGTCACTAGTTGCATGTAGACCGGACAGACAACGCTGTGCATACCGCTTTACCATGTCTTGGGCATTATGTTTACACTCGCCATAAATTAATACAATTTCCCAATACTTCCTGCTAGCGTAACACGCCATCATGAGGTGTGACGAATATAAGTCGCTGTCAATTTCCATTTCCCCTTCTGCATGTGCGACCTTTAATCTCTTGATATTATTTTCAAACGCTCGTGAATTGTTCGGGGCAAAGTTTAATAGTATTTTGTGTCGGGGTTTCAAAAGGAACCGATAGACATCGTTGACTGCTAGATTCAGATTTATCATGCTTGATATTCATTGCTTTTTGTATAAGCGATTTGTTAATTCCCATAATTAATTGCTACTGATTTGACGATAACATACAATTTTGTAATTTGTTTTATTCGTCTATCTGGCTTTGTTTTAATTTCGTTATCCTAATTTATTTCATTCTCCACTAGGAGCATTGCAATCATGTTTTTCGATCGGGCATACTTTGGTATTGATATGGTACTTTGGACCCAACATATGGTACTTTGGACCTAACATATGGTACTTTGGACCTACTATATGGTACATTGGACCTAACATATGGTACTTTGGACCTAATATATGGTACTTTGGACCTAACATATGGTACTTTGGATATGGTACTTTGGACCTAACATGAACACCTATGGACCTATAAACTTATTGGGATGCATTAGTGCTTTCCGAGGAACACTGTACTGTGCTTTATTTAAGTTATACTTTGTGAGTAGAAGTGAAATTTGTTAATTTGAAACTTATTTTTCTTCTTTTAACAGCTAGAACAGAATTGCAATTTTCTTAACGTAAAAATTTTCTGGTATACTTTTACAAACGTTGAAGTGTAATAAAATGACACATTTTAGAATTATTTCTCAGAAAACTTGCGGTTGTATAAAAAACAGCATATCAATATTTAAAATACAATGATTTACAATAACTTTGCCTATAGTAAAGAATCATATGTATATAAGTTTAGTTATTGTAACCAGCAATTGGAGTTTCACAATAAAATGATAGTTTAGTTTTAATATCATATGTCCTAAAATTTTTCTGCTTCTTACCATATTTAACAGCCTTTCCACACAACTATGTGGCCATCTAAACATTATAAATGTATTTATTTAAATGCAGTATTTATGGTGAGGTGAAATTTACATAAATATTCTACTGCTAGTTATCCATAGTGTCCCCCAGTTGAACCCGTAACCGTATGGTAGGATCCGAAATGATCAAAGTACATTGCGTTTCACTAAAATAACCAGTCATCTTTTTTTGTGACCACTACACATTAATTAAACACATAAAATATTCAACACTGACAATAATAATATAATAGACACAGTTACATTACACTCAAATCTACCCCGGCTAACGGCCGTACCGTGCTGAAAACACCGGTTCTCGTTAGATCACCGAAGTCAAGCAGCATCGGGCGCGGTTAGTACTTGGTGGGTGACCACCTCGGAACGCCGCGTGCTGTTGGCCATCTCGGGTGCGGTATCCCCGTGGTTTGCGCGCTAGATTTGCACGCTGCCACAAATTCCGCCGTGTTCATGCGGAGTACGATCACGTTAAACATGTGGGTCCGTAAGTCCTTCCGAGAGGTTGGTGGTAGGGGAAGGAGGGTACGGTCCCTGTGGATGCCTCCCATACTGGGTTCCGGTTTAAATTGGGTGGCACTTCCCGGCCGTCCATACAGTTACCTTACACCTTTCTGGTAGGTCGGACGGTCTGGGTCTCAACAACAACAACACTCAAATCTACCCCGGCCACACATCTTGCTACCGTAAACCCTTGGGTTGGTCGTGTGGTCTGGGTCTTCAACACTCAAATCTACCAAGCTTGATCTCGGGATGTAAGGGTTAATTAATATATTGCTATTAATTCTCATTAATGTTACATGCAAGAAGTGCAGTGCGGAAAATTTCCACAGCTTAAATTAGTACCACCACTTAGATTATCTTAAAACACAATGACACATGACAATACAATTGAAATTAAATATTACGATGCCTCCTCCCAGTGCGATACCTTGATATCCAACATTTGATCTGTCACAGATCCTGATGAAGAGGTCTCGGTTATTCAATTAAAAACACGGTTTATTGGAGTTGTCGCTGAATTCGGGATACCATCTCGGATTATCACAGAATCAGTAATCAGAGTTCGCTATACCCTCTTCCTCCCAATTTTCCGTTTGGCCCCGCTATTCCTGGAGAACCGGGAATTGCGTACAGACCGATGCCGATTGGGTCGCATTCCGCATGAATATTGAGGTGGTATTCCTCACACATGCCGTACCGATGACGGTTGTAACACTCAGCTGTTACGCTGAGTGTTACAACCGTCATGTCGACTCGGTCGTGAGGTAAGATCAACACTGCTGTCGAGTACCGTTCTTGCAGAACACGCAGTTGTCACGGCTTAGATGCAGTATAAGCGTCCAAAAGGGTAGCCTACACTACACCGTCGATTTCAGAGCTGTGTGGTACTGTGTATCAAAAGTGGCGAAGTCCTCGCTGGTCATATGACCGCCACGGCCCGATGAAAGCAACTCTCGATCTGGCTCTGCCCTAGCTCGATTTGGCTTAGAGCGGCCATGAATTTGGTTGGCTGAAAGGTTACTCTGGACTACGAGCTACACCTGCGTACACGTGTTCGCAACGGGTAAAAAAGGCGTTGGTTCCGTGCTGTATGCATCTATGGCTGCCCCTAAAGATAGGCAACGAACACCGTGCCTAAAACTGCATCAAAATGCATATCGGTTCGGGCTTCGAAAACAAGTGCCGATACACTTAGAGACCTACTCTCACGAAATCAGAATTGAGTCTAATTTTACATTTTAAAATCGAGTCCCTTCAGATATTTGAAACGGGAAGTCACCTCGCCTTCTCATTCGATGTTTCACGATGGGCGAGAAAAGGTCGGTTCAATTTCGACTAATTTTACTGGCCTGCGAAGTGATGCTCATTTCTTATGCGTCCCAATAGAAAATGAAGACCTGAGGGGTTCCCACCGACGGAAAGTCCTGGACCGGGCCTCGATGTGAGCCACGCATGACAGGGCTATAAATTTCTAGAGAGTTGTAGTTTACACTTTGACATTTGTTACAATTTGTCTTTTATGAACATTTACAACCATTGCCATATCCTTTCTGGTAGGTCGGACGGTCTGGGTCTCAACAACAACCACTGCCATATATATACAAACCATGACGCCACATCTGTACCACCCTGTCTGTGAGGAGGCCTCGCTATAGAACATATACCATACACATTATACATTTTGAGTAATTGCTACTCCCGCCCCCTTTCATTACTGGGCTAACCCGGGGCATGCAATATACATGCACTTATGTGGGAAATATATCTATGCATTATAACAGTATTGTTGCTCCTGATGCTTCTGTGAGCTACATTAATTTATTTATTGGCAGTTAACAAATTGTATCTAAATTGTGGAAAGTACTTTAATCGTTATTGTTATATGATCCAATTATGTTTCAACCATGTAACGTTTTTCACTATAAATTGAAAGTAGGGGGTTCTCATCTACTTACAATTTTTCAAAATATAAATACCCATCGGATGTTACGTAGTAATTTTACCAAATATAATAATGGTTCCATGTTTCAATAAATTCATTCTATAAACTTATATAACAGAATGACAAATCATTAGATCACAAAAGCCATTTTATTAAAATCATCTTTCAGACGTGCTTACAATCTTTAAAAAAGCCAGAGCGCTTTCAAATATCATCATGCCCTTCCTCAGTGGCGTTAAAATTAGAAAAATTACCAACATGCTTAATTACAATCTACTACCGGCAAGCTGAATTTGCATATCCTGAAATTGACATTACCACAAAACATATTTTTTTATGCATCCATACACCAGATTTAAAAATTACAGAAATTAGAAAATCAATAAAACTTACTGTCATAAGCCAGTTTAAACATCAATATACAAAACTGAAGTTTAAAAATAAAGGTCCCTAACAGCATTTTTTTCACAGTGACGTAAGATTTACGTCACACTGTGACTTTGGGACGTCACAGGACGTTGCGGTACATCTCGACAATGTCATATTGATGTCATTTTGGTCATTTTCACGGTCGTTTGTGACGTCGCATAATAAATTTTTTGTGACGTCGCATATTAACTTATTTGTGACGTCACATTGTAATTGCCATTGTAATGTCGTCACACTGTTACGTGTTAATTAAATTGTATAAACGTCACAGATTATAGTCGCAATGAAGTTACAAAGTTACTAATACGTAACGTCGCATACAAGTCACAAATATGATGTCACATTGTGACCCAGGTGCCACGTGACTACAACGTCACTGTCACATGTGACGATCTTTGCTGTGAGGGGTAAATTTGTAAAGGTTTGATTCGCATGGAATCGAGAACGAGTCGCAAAGCATAAATTAAAACATGGACGGTGTCAAATTTACAAATAGAAATGCGATATAGATAAACAAGAAAGATCAATCATGCTTAAAGCATTGATTATGAAACACTTTCCAACTTCAATGCAATTTTATTTAAAAAAGTCGAAAATGCAATACATTCCTCGGTAATATTTTAAAACTTATCATGATACTACATTGATTTATTATATTTGAAAACTTAAACCTTCATTGAAAAAAATGAACTTCATTCAAAAGACGGCATTGAAATATAAATTGCGTGGTTTAAATATCTCTAAAATGCAATACATTCCACGGTAATATTTTTAAATCTATCATAATACTACGATAATTTATTATATTTGAAAACTTCATCGAAAACAACTGAAATTAATTCAAATGACGTCATAGAAAAAATAACACGCCTGGATCTCTCCATAAAAGCAGGATTTCATTCATAACTTTCTCCATTTCATTCATCACAATACTATAATAATTTATTTTATTTAAAAATTAAGACCATGGAGCTACAATTCATAAACTTTATGCTTAAAACTTCATCGAAAAATATCGTCCTTCTGTTTATAAAATCAATTAATATTTCATTCATATCAGCCATGCAGACTCCATGGACTGAATTATTTTGTGTTAAAGAAATACAGTAAATCTAATACAACTCATTCTACATATTTTGCTGTTTACATTTTACATAGGTGAAAAATAGGCTTAGTTGTAGAAATAATCAAATTTGAATGAGAATTTAAACTCAAATATATTGTCATTGTGTTGTTTTAGTATGTAGATGCACAGAATTTAAGCAGAAATAAAGTACTTTTAGGATGGATACAACACTCAATATGAATTAAAAAGAACTTTAAAAAATCACGAATTTGAAACAAGATGGATGCCATATCTCATTTTGAAGTGGGTCATGTGATCGTTTCATATCATGGTCACGTGATCGTTTCATATAAGATGTGTAATTATTATTTTAATTTTTATTTAAAAAACTACTGAATATATTTAGCTGAATTTTTTTTTATATATTTTATGGAAAAATTTGACTATTATATAAAATTTTCGAAGCAATTTGTGAATTTTAAATCCGCTTAAAAAATGTTAGAAAAATTAGGTCCCATAGGGCTCAATGTATTTCATTTTTTCAACCCGGGTTCAATCCAAAACTAATTGTGTGATATTATTCATTTATGTTCCCATAGGTCCTACAGACCGTCTGAACAACATACTAAAATTTCATTTTGATTAAGTCATTTTTACGGCAGCTATCGTGCTAACGGACAGACAGACAGACAGACAGACAGACAGACAGACAAACAGAATGAACAAAGTCATAAACACTTTTCAACTTTGTTGTAAAGTGTTAATAAAAAGAGATGCATTCCTTTTTATTTATCCATATCGCACTTCTATATCCCTTTCTATTTATCTATATCGCACTTCTATTTGTAATTTTAATCCGGTCTATGTTTTAAATTATGCTTGGCAACTCGTTCTCGATTCAATGCGAATCAAACCTTTACAAAGTTACCTTTAATTTATAAACTTTAATTTTGTATATTGACGTTTAAACTGAATTATGACTATGTTTTATTGATTTTGTAATTTTTGTAATTTTTAAATCTGGTGTATGGATGCATAAAAAAATATGTTTTGTGGTAATATCAATTTTAGATATGAAAATTCAGCTTGCCGGAAGTAGATTGTATTTAAGCATGTTGGCAATTTTTCTTATTTTAATGCCACTGAGGAAGGGTGTGATGATACCCCAAAAGCGCTCTGGCTGTTTTAAAGATTGTATATACGTCTGAAGGATGTGTTTAATAAAATGACTTTCTAATCTATTGATTTGTCATTCGGGTATATAAGTTCATTGATTTGAGGCTTTGACGTGTAGCCGCCATTAGTATAAATTAATTCTATTTGTTAAAGTGATTTTGGGTTTTACAGACATACATCATTGAAGAGATGGTAGATGTATATTAATGGCTGTTCAAGTGAACAATAGTGTGCACAAATTAATCAACAATTCAGAGAGTTGAAATTTTTACCTCATATTAATACTGTTACGAGTACACAACAGGCAGCCAATACTACATTTTGAAAGTTCAGGTAACTTGACCTTGGTAGCAATTTCAGTAACCTTGACGATGCATTTGGTCAAATATCGCCAAATCAGCAATTTTTGGAGAGTTTTGGAAAAACTTTTTGAGACAGAAAATCTAAAGGAATAACTTAAAATTATGGATTATTCCGATAAATATTTCTTTACAGAATCATAAAAATATAAAGAAAAGTAATAGCATAAAATGGAAACAGTATCTGAGTTAAAACGTAATTTAAAATACAAAATTCTATTAACTGCATATTTCGTTTAATTAAAAAATCCCACAGTTTCAAATAATCCATTAATGAAATTCACTTCGGCACGGCATCTGGTAGCAGAAATCTGACTTTACTAATTAGCAGTTAAGAAATTTCTAAAACAGTAGTTAACCAAGTTAATGAAAGCTGATTAAAAAAATCGCATTCACAAAGGTTTGTATCGTATATGATTAGGTAACAACGAAACGGTGGAGACTACGTGACGGATTTTTTTTTTAATTTTAAACCCAAGTGCTTAAAATGATCTATATAATTTAACATAACAAAAATGTTACAGTTTGCAGATGGAGTTTTTGTGTTATTTGCATAAGCGGTTTGTTTTTCATAAGCGCTTTGGAAAATGGTTTGTATGCCCAAAGGGTGACCATAGATGACGTCCTAAACTGTATTGTGGTGTGTGTATTTAAATGTAAAAATCTGATGTGGGCAGCACATGACTTTCCCTGCAGACTCAAATTCATATGTTCTTTATTTATTTAATAATTCATTAAATTGAGTTTAATTGAACCAAATAATACTCAATTTGCATTTTTAATTTAATTTTTGTTTTTATTCGGTTATTGGACATTTCCCCAAAGGCGGCATAACAAAAATGCGAAAACTCTCAAATATCTCGAGAGCGGTTAGTCCTAGAGTAATAGAGTTGTTCTTATTATTTTCCTCATCACAAATTACGTATGAAACAAGCATTTAATTGATATATTTGACACAAGTAGCTTTTTTTTAGATTTTGACGATTTTTGAGGGCCATTTCGTAAAAAGAGGCAGGTTGTTCTTTTCCGAATAATACCAAAATCTAATCAGAACCAGAGTATCCCACAAGTAACTTATCTACCAAATTTTGTGAAATTTGGTCAATTAGTATTTTAGCTAGAGTGGATATATGACATTTTTGCTAGCCATTTCGTAAAAAGAGGCAGGTTGTTCTTTTCCGATTAATACCAAAATCTAATCGGCACCAGAGTATTGTACAAGTAACTTATATAACAAATTTTGTGAAATTTGGTCAATTAGTATTTTAGCTAGAGTAGATGCATTACATTTTTACGGGCCATTTCGCAAAAAAGACGGATTCTTATTTTACGATTTCTACCAAAAACTAATCAGCACCAGGATCTCACACAAGTGACTTACATACCAAATTTCATGAAATTTGGTCTATTAGTTTTTTAGTTAGAGTAGATATATCCATTGCACAGACACAGAGACAGACAGACAGACACACAAACACGCAGACAGACACACACACAGACGTCACGCTAAAAATAGTTTTTTCGTATTCTAGAGGTCTTGAAACGTGTAGATCTGTCGAAAACTCGAGTTACGAATTTCGACATAATTCCAATACTTTCCCTATACATTACGATGTATTGCAGGGAAAGTAAAAATCTGATGTGAACAGCACATGACTTTCCCTGCAGACTTATATCCACGTTCTCTTAATTGTAATTAAATTCAATTCACTTCTAATTAAATTTTCGTTCTTATTTGATAACTAGACATTTTTCAAAGGTGGCGTAGAGAAAATACAAAAAAAACTAAAGTATCTCGAGAACGGCTAGTCCTAGTGTAATAGGGTTGGTCTTATTCTTTTCTTCGTTAACAATAACGTATGAAGCAAGCATTTAATAGATATATTTGAACATATGTAGTTTTTTATTTTAGATTTTGGTGATTTTTGCGGGCCATTTTGCAAAAAAATCAGGTTATTTTTTTAATCGTACCAAAATCTAATCAGCATCAGAGTGACCTACAAGTGACTTATCTACCGAATTTTGTTAAATTCGGTCCATTAGTTTTTCAGATAGAGTGGATACAAGCTTTTGCGGGCCATTTTGCACAAAAAAAGGCAGGTTATTTTTTTTTTCGAATCGTACCAAAATCTAATCAGCACCAGATTCGCCCACAAGTGACTTACCTACCAAATTTCATGAAAGTCGGTCTATCAGTTTATTAGTTAGAGTGGATACAAGATCTGCACAGAAAGACAGACACACAGACAGACAGACAGACACACACACAGACAGACACATAGACACACCCACAGACGTCACGTTAAAAATAGTTTTTTCGTATTCTAGAGGTCTCGAAACGTGTAGATCAGTCGAAAACTCGAGTTGCGATTTTTGGCAAAATTCCAATACTTTCCCTATACATTACCATGTATTGCAGGGAAAGTAAAAATCTGATGGGAGCAGCACATGACTTTCCCTGCACACTTATATCCACGTTATCTTTATTTTAATTAAATTTAATTCACTTTTAATTTAATATTCGTATTCATTGGATAACTGGACTTATTTTCAAAGGTGGAGTAGAGAAAATACGAAAAAACTAAAATATCTCGAGAACGGCTAGCCCTAGTGTAATGGGGTTGGTCTTATTCTTTCCTTCGTTAAATATTACGTATTAAACAATCATTTAATGGATATATTTGATTATACGTAGTTTTTTATTTTAGATTTTGTCGATTTTTGCGGGCCTTTTTGAAAAAAAAGGCAGTTTATTTTCTTCTGAATCCTACTAAAATCTAATCAGCACCAGAGTCACCCACAAATGACTTATCTACCAATTTTTTTGAAATTCAGTCTATAGTTTTTTAGCTAGAGGTGATACAAACTATTGCGGGCCATTTCGCAAAACAAGGCGGGTTCTTTTATCCCGAATCATATCCAAAACTAATCAGCACCAGACTCACCCACCAGTGACTTGCCTACCAAATTTTATGAAATTCGGTCAATTAGTTTTTTAGTTACAGTGGATACAAAATCTGCACAGACAGATACACAGACAGACAGACAGACACACAGACACACAGACGCACACACAGACGTCTTGCTAAAAATAGTTTTTTCGTATTCTAGAGGTCTTGAAACGTGTAGATCTGTCGAAAACTCGAGTTATGATTTTCGATATGATTCCAATACTTTCCCTGTACATTACCATGTATTGCAGAGAAAGTAAAAATACACATGTAAACTAATAATATGTAGAATGGTGAATGATATGGGGAATATAAAATCATATGTTTCTGTGACGAAATCACGGACGTTTAGCAGCTTTTTTTTTGGATATCAGGAAGGTACAGTTAACACAAAATTGTCTTAATTACTTGAAATTCTTGTGTATCCTTCTACTGTTATCGTCTGACTCGAATAATTTGCAGGATATTCTTCATAGTTTTAAAATTGCGAAATTACTTGAATCTTACTACATGTGATAAGGACGGACTCAAACAATGCAAGGAATCATGAATCTGAAGAAATAACATCTAAAGGCTTTTCCGTCGTCTATTCAGAGGGCTTCTAGTAATCTTCTTGTAGTGATCTTCGAACTTTTACGAACCAAGGGCTGTACAAACCAGAGGCTCTCACATCGCACTTACATATACGCACACACATACACACGCATATATATACACATATGCGGACGCATGTATACAGGTAGAATAACTGCAATCAAACCAGAGCATTGCAAAAATTATTAGGGCAATGTTATACCATTCGCTTTCCTTCTATATAATAAAAGGCAATGTCTGTCTGTGCGTCTGTCTGTCTTATACACTATACGTTTCGCGACCGCGCGTCGGAGAGCTATGAAATTTGGCAATCGGAGACCCTGGGGGGTGGGAAGGGGACACGTGAAAACCGATTTTTAAAATTTTAATTATTTTTTTTGTTATTTAATGTTTTATGCGATTTCGACCGTTTTTTGACCTTTTTGCTCTTTTTTCTCCACGATCCAGACATCGTAGAAAAAAACAAATCACACCATCGGAAAGAGCAGAGAATTTCGAGTAAAAATATATCAATTTCATTGATGTATCAAAAATATATCAATTTCATTCATTTTTTATGATTTTAAAACAAAAGTCACTTTTGGCTCAAAAAAACGATTTTTGGTTTTTAAATTCTCGCATAGTAAAAAGTACTCATAATTTCGACTCATAATTTACATTTTTAGAAAGGTCAAACATCTGGCATTCTTACAAGTCCAATCTGGTCAGGAAATATTCCGTATTGCCCACAGGATCGGGATTTTAAAAGTTTCCGAATTTCAATTTCTCAGCGTTCCGCTTCTTAACCGGCGTTTCTCCCCCGCAGAAGGAGGGAAGGTGGTGGGTGGGGACGTCAAGGTGGAGGTGACGTCACGGTTCTGAATAGAGCTCATTTACTCCATATAAATTATTATATTTATATTTTAAATGATGGAACGATATGGATTTTTTAAATGTATAGTTTAACTTTTGGATTTTTTTAAATGGATATTTTAATTTTATGAATATTTTAAATGATGGAACAATGAAACAATGGAATGAGGATGACGGAATTAAGCATATGGTCATTTTAAATTGCAAATTAGCGCGCGGGAAGTTAGCGGTAGGCCCGGGTTCGATTCCCGCCACTGCCAAAACTGCCGCCGTGTTTACGTGGAATACGATCACGTTAAATATGTGGGTCCGTAAGTTCTTCCGAGAGGTTGGTGGTAGGGAAAGGAGGATACGGCCCCTGTGGATGCCTCCCCCACTGGGTTCGCGTCTAAATTGGGTGAATATATAGAAAGTTATGGAGATTGTCGCGGAGGGCGCGGCAGCCCAGTGGTTAGCGCGCGGGAATTTCACTCAGTAGGCCCGGGTTCGATTCCCGCCACTGCCAAAACTTACGCGACGTTCACGCAGAGTACGATCACGTTAAACATGTGGGTTCGTGAGTCCTTCCGAGAGGTTGGTGGTAGGGGAAGGAGGGTACGGTCTAAATTGGGTGAATAAAAAGAAAGTTATGGAGATTGTCGCGGAGGGCGAAGTAGCCCAGTGGTTAGCGCGCGGGAATTGCACGCGGCAGGCCCGGGTTCGATTTCCAAAATTGCCGCCGTGTTCACGCGGAGTAAACATGTGGGTCTGTAAGTCCTTCCGAGAGGTTGGTGGTTGGGGAAGGAGGGTACGGTCCCCGTGGCTGCCTCTCCCACTGGGTTCCGGTCTAAATTCGGTGAATAAAAAGAAAGTTATGGAAAATGTCGCGGAGGGCGAAGTACCCCAGTGGTTAGCGCGCGGGAATTTCACTCGGTAGGCCCGGGTTCGATTCCCGCCACTGCCAAAACTGCAGCCATGTTCACGCGGACTACGATCACGTTAAACATATGGGTACGTATGTTTTTCCGAGAGGTTGGTGGTAGGGGAAGGAGGGTACGTTCCCTGTGGATGCCTCCCCCACTGGGTTCCGGTCTAAATTGGGTGGCACATCCTGGCCGTCCAACCAGTTACCTTACACCTTTATGGTAGGTCGCGCCAACGAGTTTGCCACGGTTGGAATTTGCCACGATCAGCATTTTCAAGGGTTGCGAACAGGCTGGTCGCCAAAGGCGGCTAGTATTAAATAAGCAAGATGGTTTTATAAATTTCTACAAATATCACAATATTAAAAAAAATTCTACGATGTTTTGACACTGCATTACAAACAGACGGCACAAGGTCCAGTTCTGAAATTTTACATTTAAACTAATATGAATGAAATATAAATTATTAAATTTTTGCGTTTTCAGTATGAATATAAATTTAAGCTGCCAATCCGATCTTCAACTTCTCTGTGATGGGTTGCTGGCAGAAACGTCACATAGATGCCTGAGGGCTATCTTTAGAAACAGAGCGTTTCGCAAAGTAGGTGTAAAATGTAATTATTATAGCAGTTAACATTTATATGTCTTATTGTGGATTCTTATAAACAAACAATTAAACAAAGTAATTACGAAAACTAATTTTGTATGATCACAATTGCCAGAACGTTCAGCACATGCTAACTCTATGTTTAATTGATATAATTTAAGTTTTTATATTTTAAACCGCGTGCGTTGTACAATCAATTAAATTTACATGGGTTTCAATATAGCTCAGATGCAGATCCTTACATAATCTATATATATATATAAAGAAGAAAAGTATGTATGTATGTATATATATATGATCCACCATAACTGGAAAACGGCTGAAACGAATTTAATGAAATTTGGTAGTCTTGAAATCGCCCCACTTAAAACGTAGGTCATATTTCGAGTTTCTACGAGCAGTGGTTCTCGAGATATTAGTGCAAAACGACACTTTCGTTTGTCTCATCATAACGGCAGAACGACTGAACTAAATTTAATGAAATCTGGTGGGTAGCTTTGAAATAGCCCCTAAAAATTTAGTCTGAGTTTCGAGTTTCTAAGACTAGGAGTTGTTGAGATATTGATGGAAAATTAAACTTTTTCCTAGGAGTTCTACTCTCTTAACTCCATGATTACCAACGAAAAGATTGGAAATAGTTTGTTTAAAATGTGAAAATCAATTAAATCTCTGAGTTTTGTAGGAGTTTATTGAACGTATTAGTCATTTTTGAAAATCGCAGGTTTGAAATATGAATTTAAATGAAAACTATCACCATGGTTTATTTCTCACAGGCTTACTCAACAACGAAAAGTATTAAAAAATCATAAAGGTCAATCATGCATAAAGCATTGATTATGGAATACTTTCCAACTTTAATTTTATTTAAACATCTATAAAATGCGATACATTCTGTTGTAATATATCACAATACTGCAATAATTAATTATATTTGAAAATTTAAAACTTCATCGAAAAAAACGAACTTGATTCAAATGACGTCATCGAAATATAAATTGTCTGGCTCTCTGTGTAAAAGCAGTGAATATTTCATTCATACATTTTTATTTCACTCATCACAGTACTACAGTAATTTATTCTACTTAAAAACTTAAGACCATGGAGGCCAAAGTAATTTAATTCTATGCATAAAACTTCATCGAAGAAGTCTGCCATTAAATCGTCTGCTTCTCTATGTAAAATCAATTATTGTTTCATTCATATCATCTATATTTCAGACTCCTGAGCAAAATAATTTTGCTTTAAATAAATTCAGCAATTCTTATACAACTCATCTAACAGCCTAATCAGTTTACATCCTCTATAAGAAAAATTAGGTTTCGTTGTAGAAATAATCAAAGTTTGATGATCATTTAAACTCAAATATATTGTAATTGTGTTGTTTCAGAATACAGATGCACAGAAATTAAGCAAATATAAAGCAGTTTTAGGACAGATACAACACTAAATTTAAATTGAAAATAATTTTAAAAATCACTATTTCGACACAAAATGGATGTCATATTTTATTTTGAAGTGGGTCACGTGATCTCTTCATATAATGGTCACGGGATCTCTTCATATAAAGAGTTTAATTATTATTTTAATTGTTATTTAAAAAAACTACTGAATATATTTTGCTGAACATTTTTTTATATATTTTATAGGATAATTTGAAAATGTCCTAAAACTTTCGAAGCAATTTGTGAATTTTAAGTTCACTTAAAAATGTTTGAAACATTAGGTCCGATAGGGTTCAATGTATTTCATTTTTTCAACACGGGTTCAATCCAAAAGTAATTGGGTGATATTATTCATTTATATTCCCATGGGTTCCACATACCTTCTGAACAACATACTAAAATTTCATTACGATAAAGTCATTTTTACGGCGGTTATCGCGCTAAGACACACAGACAGAATGAGCAAAGTCATGAACACTTTCCAACTATGTTGTAAAGTACTAAAAATGGTTATTTAGTTATCAGCATTTTATGAGGAAGATTCTTTCTTATGCAGCTATAACTTACTTAATGCAATGAATTTTCAGCTTTCATAGTGACAAAATAATGTATAAGATTCACGACACTATGTGTTCCGGTGTAATTTTTATCAAAGTTTTGCATGGTATGGTAATCCCAGAGCAACGTCGGGTAATTGCTGCTAGTTATATAAGTATAATTCAACTAGAGAATTGAACAAAAGGCCGGGGAGCGGACGTCCGTAGTCGCCCACTTATCGGGCGGGATGACAGAACTCGCGGAGAAAACGTTAGGGTTGGTGAACGTCAGCGAAGCCTCACTGAACGTCTTATAAATGCGTAGCAGTCAAGGCGTAAGCTCTCGCGAGCCAACTTAGAAAGTTGCCGAGCGTTAATGAGAAGGACATGGGGCCTCCTAGTAATATGAAATAATGAGACTAATATAAAAATGTTTACAATAAAGCCTAGATTTAATACATAGTTAAGAAACCTAAATCGACTTATTTTATATTTTATCTAGTGGATGCTTTCGTGTTACCAGTCTATACAGAGATTTAAAAAAATCTGATGTGGGCAGCAAATGACTTTCCTTATATAATGCAATGAATTTACTACTTTTGCAGTTAAAAATATGTTATTCTTATAGTAGATACTTATATTCTTTCCAAGATATTGACTTTTCATCAATTAATCATCATTTTCAATGATTTAGCGTCATTTTTGTCAATTTGGCGAGATTTTTGTTAATTTGGCAACAATTAAAAATGTCGCCAAGTTGGCGACATTCCACCAAAATCGTCGTCAAAATCTCGCCAAGCGTTATGGACGGAGAAACAAGTTATTCTTAGAGCAGATAAATGACTGCTGGCGTTCAAATACAAAAGTATTACTCAAAGTATATTTTTACATGAATGGAACGAGCTAGATCCACGAGAATGATGACACCCAATTTATCGCATGGTATTACATATGAAAAGTGAACATGTTTCTCAATAGGAAATATTTTTTTTTATTTTATATAACTTTTTGATAATATTTTTGAAAAATGTGCAATATCTCGAGAACGGTTCATGTTAGCGTTCTAAAATTTATGACAATCGTTTTCTAATGAAAAATTACATGAAAAATGTCTATTTGCGTAACTTTATTAGCGGTTTTGATTTTTTGACGATTTTTTCAAAATTTCACTCGAAAATTTAGGGTGGTTCTGAACATTCGATTGCGTATAAAAACAATAGGATTCCAGTGCTTACGGATTGTGATTTTTGTTCCAAATTTCGTTCGAATCGGTTCATTCGTTCGTCAGTTATCGTCTCCACAGACTCACTGACACAAACACACACACACACATACTTTCACACACGCATACATACTTTCACTCACACACACACACACACACACATACAGACATTACTTCAAAAATGTTTTATTCGTGATCAGGGATGCTTGAAACGTGCTCTCCCGTCGAAAACTCGAATTCGAATTTTCGACCCTGTCACAATAATTTCCTTATACATTATGTATATAAGGAAAGTAATAAAAATAGACGGCCATCTAGTAACAGTGGTTACGCTCGGATCCAAAGTTTTCAAATAAACTTTTAAAATGATATATTTATCTACCATAAATAATTTTATTTTATATACTATAAAAATAAACTTTTGTCTACTGGTATATAGAATGATAGTTGTAAAGATTCGTATCTAGATACCGAGCTGCACTCAATAAAGAGTGCCGGCTTGCAAGAAATTCTCTGCTAATTAGATTCAAATCTTCAGTGTTTCTACAAAAATCTCGACGTTTTTATGAACCCGTAATTTGTCAAAGTAATAATTTGAGAATAGCGTGTAGGGTGTTCATTATTACTGAGGTCTAATTATTATTTAAAAACACAAAAAATAATACGTTTCCGAAAATATAAACTTGAATCACCAATACTGTTTTCCCTCAATCAAATTTTTGATTTTCGAAAAGAAATTCTACTTTAATTCAAATATGTTCCACGTGATGCAAATGTAAGTCCCTAGTCCCTGAAATTCGCTTTTCCTTTACTGACATTTTTTAAAAAAGACGTATATTTATGTAAATTGCAAAGCTTACAAAGATGCATGTGGCGTGGGTTAAAGAATGAAACAACATTTAACATCAATTGAAAACTGTAAATCTTACATTTCACCTACTGAAGTTCATTTATCATTTACAAGATTAAATTAACACCTCATTTTTTTCTGAAAATACATATCTTACTAAAATTTAGTAAGCTTATTTAATCTGAAAGAATAGAACGCGAACTACACTATTTTTTCCGTTTCATTTATTTGACAAATTTCTAAAATATTTATAAATGTTTTTAATTTTTCCAAAAAATGCAAATTATACTGATATTTTCTGAGCGCGGCCAGTTTCCGGAAACCGAACTTTATTTCATTTGAACGAATAGAGAGCGAATTCCTACCAAAACATCCCATTTAATTTTTCAGGAATAAGTTTAAAAAATTAATATTTTTAATTTGCTTTCTTCGGAAAAATTAAAGAAATCCTTCAAATTTTACGTAATAAAGGAAAACGTCTGCACGTGTGTGGATGAATGTGCAATTGGCAACGGGAAATCTAAACATGGTACAAGTATGCAATTTGGTAAACAGGAACTTCAGGATCCAAATAGGTGCACCTTGGCGTTATTTCCTTTTTTTTTTCGAATTTGATTTTTAGTCATTTTTTTTTGTTTTAGCCCAATATTTACAGAAATCGATTCCTTGGCGATCTAAAATATTATCGTAATTTTTCCATTTTGATACCATCGGAAATATAGTGCGTTTTAAACCTCTCGGATTTTTATATTACAATACATTAAAATTGACGCGCCATACAGTGTTCATTTTTTCAGCAGCTGCTTAATATATCGCAGAATGCTGCTTAATATATGTATGAAAAAATAATTTCATAAACCCATCAGTTGATTAATTATAATATTATTGAGCTAACGATGCCTACAATTTTTGAAATCTTCGTAGCAGGTCGACACTGTTTTAAGGAATCGCCGACTTTTGACAACTAACGCTCTCTTTTGGTGTTACAGTGCATATTTTTGAGGTTTTCTAACTTAGATAATTTAAAAAAAAAAAAAAACATTAATGGGGGGGGGGAAATAATTACTTTCCTTATATACATAATGTATAAGGAAAGTATTGTGACGGGATCGAAAATTTGAATTCGAGTTTTCGACGGGAGAGCACGTTTCAAGCATCCCTGATCACGAATCAAACATTTTTGAAGTGATGTCTGTGTGTGTGTGTGTGTGTGTGTGTGTGTGTGTGTGTCAGTGGGCCTGAGGAGACGATAACTGACGAACGAATGGACCGATTCGAACCAAATGTGGTACAAAAATCACAATCTGTAAACACTGGAAGCCTATTGTTTTTATACGCAATCGAATGTTCAGAACCCTCCTAAATTTTTCGAATGAAATTTTGAAAAAATCGTCAAAAAATCAAAACCAATAATAAAGTTACGTAAATAGACATTTCTTATGTAATTTTTCTTTAGAAAACGATTGACATAAATTTTAGAACGCTAACATGAACCGTTCTCGAGATATTGCACATTTTTCAAAAAAATTATCAAAAAGTCATATAAAATAGAAAAAAAATATTTTCTATTGAGAAACATGTTCACTTTTCATATATAATATCATGCGATAACTTGGGTGACATCATTCTCATGGATCTAACTCGTTCCATTCATGAAAAAAGATACTTTGAGTAATACTTTTGCACTTGAACGCCAATTTATTTGCTGTAAGAATAACTTATTTCTTTGTCCATAACGCTTGGCGAGATTTTGGCGACGAAATTGGCGGAGTGTCGCCAACTTGGCGACTTTTTAAAATGTTGCCAAATTAACGAAAATCTCGCCAAATGGATAAAAATGACGATAAATCAATGAAAATGACGACTAATTGTCGAAAATTCAATATCTTGTAAAGAATATTAGTATCTACTATAAGAAAAACCTATTTTTTTATTGTAAAAGTAGTAAATTCATTACATTATATAAGGAAAGTCATGTGTTGCCCACATCAGATTTTTTGATATTATATTGCTATTATGCGTATCGCACTGAAATTTGCATAGGATTGGATGATTCGCTTAGATAGCAATTAATTTTGGGTTCAAAGGAAAATTTTTGGGATCAAATATTTTCATTTGTTTGTGTCGCCAGAATAATTCTGTCGGTAGACTTCAACGTAGAAGGTAAAATCTCTGCAAGTGCCACGTTTCGGTTTTGCGATTAGGAGGAGGGGTCGTTTCACGTCTGTTGAGCCGATATACACGGATTTTTATAGCGTTATTTTATATAACTACCGGCTTTAACACTCGGGTACAATTTCTAGTTTAGAAAATGTTAGAAAACCCGTGAATTTTAACAAAAAAGGAAATGATTAGCAAATCCTTAATATTAGCTCTCATAATTTTTGTAAATAACAGTATATGAAAAAGTTCAAACTTAGTTTGCAATATACTACATTATTTTACATCTGGAATGCTGGTTGAGATTCTAAAACCTTCACGTTCTAATCAGTTTCTAATGAAACATTACATAAGAAATGTCTATTTGAGTAACTTTATTAGCGGTTTTGAGTTTTTGACGATTTTTTCAAAATTTCACTAAAAAATTTAGGGGGTTCTGAACATTCGATTGAGTATAAAAACAATAGACTGCCAGTGTTTACGGATTGTGATTTTTGTACCAAATTTTGTTCGAATCGGTCCATTCGTTCGCCAGTTATCGTCTCCACAGACTCACTGGCACACACACGCACACATACTTTAACACACACACATACTTTCACTCACTCACACACACACACACAGACATCATTTCAAAAATGTTTGATTCGTGATCAGGGATGCTTAAAACGCCCTCTCCCGTCGAAAACTCGAATTCAAATTTTCGACCCAGTCACAATACTTTCCTTATATATTATGCATATAAGGAAAGTAATACATCTGATTTTTACTTTTCCACACTATATAAATCCACAATATAAAGTATTGTTTTCACAATAATTTTCGAATTCAAGATTTTAATGCCAATATATATATTTTAGAACCACCTGAACACGTTTTGAGTATTTTTGGAATTATGTCCGTCTGTCTATCAGTCATGCTGTCTGCCTGTATGTATGTGGTCTGTTTCGTGTGTGCACGACAGCAGCTACAAATATTAATGGATTTCCACGAAATATTATATCCGCCTCTGATCGAGGGCTAGATAGAATTTTTTTTGAGCGAAAACTTCGAATTTTATATTTCTTTGACATGGCAGCATAAGACAAAATTTTACATAATCATGCATAAAAGGGCTTATTTTTACTTTCCTTATATACATAATGTATAAGGAAAGTATTGTGACGGGGTCAAGTTTTCGACGGGAGAGCACGTTTCAAGCATCCCTGATCACGAATCAAACATTTTTGAAGTGATGCCTGTGTGTGTGTGTGTGTGTGTGTTTGTGTGTCAGTGAGCCTGTGGAGACGATATCTCACGAACAAGTGGAGCAATTCAAATGAAATTTGGTACAAAAATCACAATCCGTGAATACTGGAAGCCTATTGTTTTTATACGCAATCGAATGATCAGACCTCAACTAAATTTTCGAATGAAATTTTGAAAAAATCATCAAAAAATCGAAACCTTTAATAAAATTACGGAAATAGACATTTCTTATGTAATTTTTCCTTAGAAAACGATTGCCATAAACTTAAACGCTAGCATGAACCGTTCTCGAGATATTGCACATTTTTCAAACAAATTTATCAAAAAATCCAATAAATTAAAAAATAAAAATATTAACTGTTGAGAAACATGTTCACTTTTCATATGTAATATCATGCGATAAATTGGGTGACATCATTCTCGTGGATCTAGCTCGTTCCATTCATGAGAAAAGATACTTCGTGAAATACTTTTGTATTTGAACGCCAATAGTCACTTATCTGCTATAAGAATAACTTATTTCTCCATCCATAATGCTTGGCGAGATTTTGACAACGAATTTGGCGGAATGTCGCCAACTTGGCGATTTTTTGAAATGTTGCCAAATTAACGAAAATCTCGCCAAATGGATAAAAATGAAGCTAAATCAATGAAAATGACGACTAATCGTCGAAAATTCAATATCTTGGAAAGAATATAAATATCTATTATAAGAAAAACCTATTTTTCTTTACTGTAAAAGTAGTAAATTCATTGCATTATGTAAGGAAAGTCATGTGTTGCTCACATCAGCATTTTGGCTCTGTGATCAGGAGACTTAATACTTTCAATCATTGTTGTGAATAATTGCCGCGATACAATTTTTTTATACTTTCGTACAATCAAAGTCATTTGCCTTCCTTGAGAAAGTACGAGTTATCCCCCCCCCCGGGGAAGGGGGGATACATTATTAAGTATGGTATCAATCGAAATGCATTACTAAGTATGGTATCAATCGAAATACATTACTAAGTATGGTATCAATCAAAATATTTTTTCCTTTAAAGTGAAGGGTAGCACACTATAATTGTTATCAATTGGAACGAATTTTTTAACTAAATTTTTGTAGATTTTGAAAAAAAAAACCTGCAAGGTAATTAAATATAAATTCTGGTATGAGAAAGTTGGGTGGAGACGAACTCCAATTAATTTCCTTTACAGTCCATGACGACATTTTAGTACTTGTGTCAAAACTGCAGCCCAAAATGAAAAAATCTGATGTGGGCAACACATGACTTTCCTTATATAATGAAATGAACTTACTACTTTTACAGCAAAATAAATAGGTTTTTCTTCTAGTAGATACTAATATCCTTTCCAAGATATTGAATTTTCGACAATTAGTCGTCATTTTCATTGATTTATCGTCATTTTAATCAATTTGGCGAGATTTTCGTTAATTTGGCAACATTTTAAAAAGTCGCCAAGTTGGCGACATTCCGCAAATTTCGTCGCCAAAATCTCGCCAAGCGTTATGGACGAAGAAATAAGTTATATATACATATATATATATGACTTATTAGATATTGAATTTTCGATTATTATATATTTATATATTATATAACTTATTAGATATTGAATTTTCCACAATTAGTCGTCATTTTCATTGATTTAGCGTCATTTTTATCCATTTGGCGAGATTTTCGTTAATTTGGCAACATTTCAAAAAGTCGCCAAGTTGGCGACATTCCGCCAATTTCGTCGCCAAAATCTCGCCGAGCGTTATGGACGAAGAAATAAGTTATTCTTACAGCAGATAAATAGGCGTTCAAATGCAAATGTATTACTCAAAGTATCTTTTTTCCTGAATGGAACGAGCTAGATCCACGAGAATGATGTCACCCAATTTATCGCATGATATTATATACGAAAAGTGAACATGTTTCTCAATAGGAAATATTTTTTTTCTCTATTTTATATGACTTTTTGATAATTTTTTTGAAAAATGTGCAATATCTCGAGAACGGTTCATGTTAGCGTTCTAAAATTTATGTCAATCGTTTTCTAATGAAAAATTACTTAAGAAATGTCTATTTACGTAGCTTTATTATTGGTTTTGATTTTTTGACGATTTTTTCAAAATTTCATTCGAAAATTTAGGGGGGGGTGTCTGAACTTTCGATTGCGTATAAAAACAATAGGCTTCCAGTGCTTACAGATTGTGATTTTTGTACCAAATTTGGTTCGAATCGGTCCATTCGTTCGTCAGTTATCGTCTTCACAGACACACACACACATACTTTCACACACACACACACACACCACTTAAAATGTTTGATTCGTGATCAGGGATGCTTGAAACGTGCTCTCCCGTCGAAAACTCGAATTCGAATTTTCGACCCCGTCACAATACATTCCTTATACATTATGTATATAAGGAAAGTAAAAAAAGAAAGAAAAAAGATTGCGGAAATATACTGCATCTACAGTTATAAATATAAGGAATTAAAAAGTTATTTTAAATAATATTTTATTCACCGCGCGCATGATGTTTAATCTCTCATGTTTCATATAACCCATTAATAAACTTCTCATCGGCCAACACATTTTTCAAAGAGCGGAAATTTGACTTTTACTAATTAGCAGTTACGAAACTTTCAAAAAGGAGTTAATTTGGTTTATAATGAAAACTGATTAAAAAACGACATTCACAAAAGGAACACTTGGTACATGATTTAGAACCTACTGATATGGTGCTAGGCAAGCTTTTCATTTTTAATCTGCTGAGTTAACTTTTATTACTGGTTACTGAAAATGGTGTAAATAATTTATCTTGACACGGAGGTTAAACTTTAAATAATATATCGATGTGTTGTTTTAACATATATTTAGTTCAGGAAAATGTGCTTTACTAGTCTATTATCGAATTTTGAATAAAGTTACTTTAAAATGAAAACATTGTGTATTTTATCATAACAATTTCAATGAGATGGTTCATTGTTCTTTATTCTATAGTTCTCGTATACTTGGTGGCGTACGAAAATAAATAGCAATAATGGACAAGAACAGTATCCCTCCCACTAAAAAAAATAAAAATTAGATTATATTTATATAAAACTGTTCAACTGTCATTTTAAGTTATTAAAATAATTGTCTGTTTTACTGTAAGTAGAAAATAAAATTTATTAGCTTTGTCGATAGTTTGGATTATTTAAATGATTCTACTGATGGGCATGTATTTTTAATCATTTAAAGCAATCATATGTTCTCTGCCGGGATATTATCAACCTTTGTATCATTGTTATTTGGGTAGTAAAGAGGGTTACAGGTTCTAAAAGTAGCAAAAGTGATAGAATGGCACCAGGAATGAGATGAGAAGGCGCAAAAATTTTTATAATGGAGAGGATATTCATTTATGGTCACGAAAATTAATGATGACCTCAATGCACGTGAGTTTTGTAGACTCAAGCAAGTTCGCGGGGCTAGAAGATATTCTCCAACGGAAAGTATGGACGGTCCTTCACAGCCTTGTTAGCCAATGAGCAAACAGATACCGGTGAACCAATGGGAAGAAAAAGAGAACTCATAGAGTACCCCCCCCCCCCCGCGCAACAGAATTGGAAAAGTTCACTTCTTTGACTTTTGACTTCGAGATGAGTTGAAAAGGAGAAGTCAGTCACTTTGATTTGAAATGTTGATCTGAAAATATGACGAGAGGAAGTACTCTTAAATATGGGTCGTGTTCAATGAAGTTGTTGAACGTGGCAATAAGTCTGGACAAAGAGTCTATGCAAAATGCGGTGCACCAAAAGTAAACACGGTAACATTTTATAAATGATACTTGAGGAAAATAATATAAGCCTGAATATTAGTCAATAATCTTCACTATATCACAATTATCCGTAATGATGATGATTTGTAGATAATGATGATTTGTAAATATAAAAGATAATGATGAATTTAATGTACCATGTTAAATTCAAGATCACTCTCAGCTCAAGCTTTATATTTATACACCACAGCAGTGGCATAGTGTCCATTGAGGCTAAGCTGAGCCTCACCAGGTTAAAATCTAATTTAAAGAATTATTTAAACATATTTTTATTACAATTCTTTACACTATTTTTCGAAAATATATGTATTATTTGAAAATGGTTACATTTTCCTTCCTTAAAGTGACACGAATCAAAGTATTTTTTCCATTAAAACGCATATTTTAAAGTTTTAGAAGCTAAAATCATCAGGCTTTGTCTTCTATAAGTTGAAACATGGCATTAACACCACCCATTTGTTAAACTATCCCTAGCTGATAAACAAATATGAAAAGCTAGCTTACAGAAAGATGTGGCTATTGCTTCCCCATTTTCAACATTTTATAAACAATCAATCATTGGATGTGGGGCGTGACGTTTTAGGAATGATGGGTAGGTGAGGGTGAGTAACGCAAACCTAACGAGTCCTCCATTTTGGGTCAAACATGATTCTATTAAATACTATTTGAGGAAAATAATCATTATTTGTAATACTAAAGAACTTGAGTCATTTTTCAAGACTGCCCTAGGATCTCTCTACAATTTCAAGACGAAGACATATGCTAATAATGACTACTATTTAACTTAAGTAGTTTGCAAGGTAGACTTAGTTCTTTATACAGCCATCAATGCGGCAAAGCATCCGTTTGTGTATTTGGGAGTTTTAGAAAAAATGAGTTTCATTTCCCGTTAAAATCCCCTGTTGGTGGAGAATCTCAGTTAAATAAAAGTGTTTAATAATTTTTAGCGGATTCTTAGCATATTGTAATTATATGATATTT
The DNA here is from genome assembly GCA_951213105.1 of Amaurobius ferox. Classification (NCBI taxonomy): domain Eukaryota; kingdom Metazoa; phylum Arthropoda; class Arachnida; order Araneae; family Amaurobiidae; genus Amaurobius; species Amaurobius ferox. Next base: position 59,573,037 of record OX578139.1, read on the forward strand.
TTAAGTTTTCATAGTACAGTACATGTATACAATTAATAAGCAATATTGTTTAGGGACATTGTTGACTACAGTGATTTTCAACTAAACTTATGTTCCAGATTTCTCACAAATTTTCAGTGCACTTTTTCATACATGAGCGCATGTAGAACGTTTCGCAGAAAGGATGGGATGGGTGTAAACACAAGAATAAAATGTATACCATCGTCTAGATTGATGCTCGGCTTTGTTATGTCGAATATCCAAGGGACAGAGTGTCCTCGCCTATGAGCGACCATGATATATATATTTAATAAAATGTTATTCATATTTAATAAAATGGTTGTAAAACCTTCCCCAAGTTCAAATGGCAATCGCGTAGCCTCCCCAGTCAAGAATAGCACGCTACGCTACTGCGACAACAGTAGCAATTGAAAGATGTTTTCAAGCCCTTTAAAATGAAAGGTGACACGTTATAATCGTGTTCATTTAAAACAACGAAACACAATTTTCAAATTCCTTCTTGCAATGTTTGTAAAGACAAACAAGAAAGATCAATCATGCATAAAGCATTGATTATGAAACACTTTCAAACTTCAATGCAATTTCATGTAAACCTCTCTAAATTGAGAAACATTCCTCAGTAATACTTTAAACGTTATCACAAAACTACATTAATTTATTATATTTGAAAACTTAAAACTTCATCGAAAAAAACGAATTTCATTAAAATGACGGCAATGAAATAAATGTAAATTGCCGGGTTTAAACATCTCTAAAATGCGATACATTCCTCGGTCATATATTTAAAATTATCATAATGCTACAATAATTTATTATATTTGAAAACTTCATCGAAATATAACACGTCTGGTGTAACACAATATTTGTATTACATGTTTCCACCCAATTACAAATGCCAACCTAGCCATTTTGCAATTCCAATTGCGGATGCCAACCTAGCTAATGAGCTATTTAAATGCTGCGGAGGGAGCCAATGGCAATACAAACATAAATAAGCAGCGCATCCCCTTCTTCACTTCAACGAATCAACAACGACACTACAATGTGAAAAGAAAAAGGTTTGAGAGAATGTTCTAGAACTTTCCACGGATGCAATTTCGACAGCGTCCTAGACGCACCTGAGGTTTTTTAGCCGACTTAAAACTTTCGAACGAGTCAGCATCATGTTTTCTTGGGTTTGTGAAAAGTGTCTATAGAATGTGAGCAATAAAATGGTAGCGAGTGCAGTTAGATGTGTAACGGTTTTCCTACATCATTGAAATAGCACGAATAGGCACGTAACACAAAGAGAAAAGGTAACCAACTTTCAATTGTCACTATTAGCACGGAAGGCACACCTTTAACGTTTATTAAAATAATTGACTACCAGTTCGTATGAGTAGACCATATGAACGAGTTCGTAAATATTGAACTGTAAGAACTATTCTTTATCGATTGATGAAAGGAAACTGTTTTTAAGAAATTTAAGTCAAAGTTATTATGTGTAATATTGTTAGTATTATGTGTCTTTTAATAATTGATTTAATTATAGCATAGTTACTCCAGATACAATAGATATCTATTAAGTAAAATATTAAAATAAATTGAGCAATTAAGCATGTGTAATTCTTTATGTTTTGTGTGTTCGTAGTCCGAGCTTGAGAACCGGGAGCTTACATGCTCCATCCTTAGTGGCGGCATCATAGGTAAGTAATATACAGGTAATTTTTGATAAGGACAATTTTACCTTATGACACCTGGCTCTCTCTATAAAAGCAGCATTTCATTCATAAACATTTTATCATTCATTTCATTCATCACGATACTATAATAATTTATTTTATTTAAAACTTAAGACCATGGAGGTACCAGGAATTAAACTCTATGCTTAAAACTTCATCGAAAAAAATCGACCTTCTCTCTGTAAAATCAATGAATATTTCATTCATATCAGCTACGCAGACACCATGAGCTAAATAATTTTGCATTAAAGAAATGCAGCCATTCTTATACAACTCATTCTACATATTTTGCCGTTTACATTTTCCATAAAGGAAAAATAGGCTTCGTTGTGGAAATAATCAAATTTGGATGATCATCTAAACTCAAATATATTGTAATTGCGTTGTTTCAGTATGTGGATGCACAGAATTTAAGCAAAAATAAAGCGCTTTTAGGACGGATACAATAGTAAATATGAACAAGAAAGATCAATCTTGCTTAAAACATTGATTATGAAACACTTTCCAACTTCAATGCAATTTTATTTAAACATCTCTGAAATGCAATATATTCCTCGGTAATATTTTAAAACTTATCACAGTACTACATTGATTTATTATATTTGAAAACTTAAACCTTCATCGAAAAAAATGAACTTCATTTAAATGACGGCATTAAATATAAATTGTCTAGTTTAAACATCTCTAAAATACAATACATTCCTCGGTAATATTTTTAAAATGAAGAGTCTTTTAACAATGTATTTTGGTGTGAGCAAGTTGAACTCCGGTTAATTTTCTCATTGTGTTAGCTTCCATGTCTTTGTCAGGGTAACATACCAGTTAAAATAATAAAAGGTGATGTGTTATTAACTTATTGAAATTATATATGCTACAAGAAACAGAGCAGTAAAACGTTCATCAACTCAGGCAAATACTGTGCATGCCACTTGTAAGATTGTGCAACTAAGTTTATCTTTCATAACACAGTGGATTCCAAAATCTGCCAGAATCGCTCTTTTAATATTCAAGAACTGAGTTTAATTAGTTCACTTTTAATTAAACTCTTGGTATTTTCACTGCAACTTTTTTTTTACTAAATGCATATCGTAAATAGTGGATTTATGAACATAGCTAAGTTAATGAGTTTTTAAAAGAAAATAGTTTTTTTGCATAATTCAGGTATGTATTTTTACCTCAGAAGATTCTCCTAGATTTTTTTCTCACCTATTTTTTTTTCATCAAGGTTACTTAAACTTATAAGCACAAAATTACGCACGTTTTATATAAAAAATTAATTCCTTTAAAATACGGGACAAATGTTTTTATTATTTTTTTTCTTTTATAAGATTTCTGCCTAAATCAACAAATATTGCTATTTATGAGATTTCTATACAACTCAGCTATAGCTTAATACCATAGTTAACTATAGCTTAATAGCTTAATACCATAACTATAGCTTAATACCATAGTTAACTATAGCTTAATAGCTTAATACCATAACTATAGCTTAATAGAGCACAGACATCGAGTTCAATAGATTGTATGTTCAATTCCGGTTGGATTAAACATAGTGTTACCCAAATGATTAAGTTTTTTAGATTGTGCGAAATTGCTTAATTAGCAATTCAAAAATAAAATACAATGGATTGTAAGCTGAAAATTCTAGGAAGCCACATGTCATTCTATTGATACTTTCTAATGATTTCTATACAACTCTGATAAATATAGCTTAGCAGATGATTGGCATCGACATCAATATCTTGTAGGTTCAATCGTGGTCGGGATCAACATATTGGTACCCAAATGGTTGTGTTTGCTAGATTGTGCTAGATTGCTTAATTTGTAATTTAAAAGAAAAGATTTACGGCAAATTGTAAGTAGAAATACATCCTAGAAAACCACATTCCTTTTCATTGATTATTCTAATTAATTATATTAACTTCATGATACTAATTAATTGTCTTCATTGTGTTCGTTATATCCAGTTAGTTTTACCACCCAGAATAGCACATGAATGCAACACATATTTCAATTTGCATAGTTTTGTAATTTTCAAATTTTTTCTTTCGTATTTGGCCAATTAGCATACTTATAATGAATGTAATTTCATCAAAACTGTAAAAAATAAAAATATCTTGAGGAAGTTTAACTTAGTGAGGCTGATTCAATTCAATTTATTTTACAACGTTTTTTCGAAATATTTTTTATACAGTTAGGTATGTTCATCCTTTTATTGCAGCTTTTAGATTTTAAAGGATGTCAAATCTAAATCAAATTGTGTTGAGAATTGAATTGTGTGGCTATTTCAGCCAGAAGAAGCCTCATTCAACTTTGTCATTGCAGCCTTGTGCACTCTGAAGCTAATCCTTTTTATAAATAACCGCTGTTTCAACGCAAGATGTTGATCAAATAAAGTTTAATTAGTAGACTTAAGTTTCGGATCAGGAGTTGTAAAAATCTATCAAACAGATCCCATCAGTAGTGAAATGACTAAAATAAGAAATGCTGTCAAATATTTTAGGACTATTTCTGTTCACTCTTTGTCTCTTGTTCCTACTTTTGGCGACTATGGTAGATTTCATGCTCCACATAAAGTTTCAGAACTTTTCGTTTATATTTGGCCAATTGTTTCAATTATTAGTAATGCTTCCTACACTGTAAAACATTCTGCAACCTTTGCTCATATTTTTAGCTACTTTGTTAATAATTATGAAAAACTACCATAAAAGCCACAATTACAGGAGTTCATGAAAATTTGAAAATTCCAGCTTCATTATGAAATATTCAGCTAATTATCGTATACATATATATATATGTGTATATATATATATATATATATATATATATATATATATATATATAAATATATATATATATAAATATATATATATATATATATATATATATATATATATATATATATGTATATATATATATATGTATA
>OX578139.1:59587683-59612186 GCA_951213105.1 Amaurobius ferox
CTATAAGAAAACCTATTTTTTTTTACTGTAAATGTAGTAAATTCATTGCATTATATAAGGAAAGTCATGTGTTGCTCACATAAGATTTTTTTCTTTTTGGATTTCATATAAGTTCGTGGTAAATAATTAATATCTGGTGTGAGAAGTACGTTTAATATCCACCTATTTTATCAATATTCTTAGAAACGACCTTTACAGGCAACCATTACCACGTTTCGAAGTCAGGATTGCTTGACCATAGTGACAAGTTCGGCAAAATATCTTCAACTTGACGACTTTTGATAATTTTTGGAAACTGTTGTTTGGTTAATAATAATTTTGTAATTTGGAACGAATTTTGAAGTTTGGTTAAAATTTTCATGAGTTATGTCGACTTTCCGAAATCTTTCCACAACGGGTATAAGCAGGCATACTTTAGACAGACTGAATTGATGTGATACGAGTAAATGTAAATAATGAATACGTCGATGTCTTGATAATACAATCGTCTGCTTTATGAATTAAATAGGCAATAGAGTGATGTTTTATTGTTCTAACAGTTGCTTTGCGACTTTGTAAGTAGTTATAATATCTAGTTATAGCTAGAGAACTCAGAAAGTTCCACAAATTCTTGTAATCTGCGAATATACTCACCAAGAAGATAAGTCGTTTCAATAGTAATCGAATATTCTTGAATGTAATGCACCCTTTTGATTATTTCGCAGTTTTTTTAATTATGTTTATAAATCCACCAGTTTAACGCAGTTGACATCACTGAAAAAATGTTTTTGGATTTTTTTTATTAGATTGTAACACTTAAAATACTCATTTACTATTACATAACATAAATTTCTCCAGATTAAATCAACCCTTTAAGAGGACTTGATACCCTTTGAATGATTTTCTTTTATTCAAATATTTTCATTTATCAATTATCTCAATCATCAATATTGTAAAAGTTTGTTATTAGAGAAAATGATTTTATCAAGAAAAAAATAATAATACTGTGAGTCGAAATTAAAATAAAAATTAAATTAAATATATAACATTAAATTGAAAGACCTATTTCAATTGGTCAAAACTTTCCAAATTGTTCTAAAATAACTTGGCACCAAATTGTTCTAAAATAACTGGCGTGATTGTCAATGTTAATGGCATTTGAACGGAAAGTTATGGAATTAGTAGATTGGATGACATTGCAGAGATACAGACACACACATGCACATACAGGGCGGATTCACATTATTGTCATCACCTGCTACTCCTGATGTCAACAGCACGTAGCCAATGAAAGAAGGTACATGTTGTGAACTCTTTTGGTAGATATATAAGGTGTGTTGTAGGCATTCTAAAAACATATCGCTTGTAGATGTTAAGGCTAAAAGGAGCGATTTATCAGATTTGGAAAAGTGGATGATTATCCGATTTCCGACAAAGGGTGTCAGTATTTCCGAAAGAGCGCAGTTTGTGAACTGTTCGCGTACTTCTGTGGTTAAAGTGCATCATCAATGGAGAGATGGCACCATAGCGAATAAGCGAAATGAAAACTGTGGAGAACCATGCGTCATTGATGTAAGAGGTGAACGTCGGCTCCGAAGGTTCTTGAGGGCCGATTGCTGCACTACAATGGAGCGACTCACTGGCCAAATAAACCATTGGGCTGCCGGACGTATGTCTAAAATAACAGTTCAGCGAACCCTACTACGTATGGGCCACCGAAGTAAACTGATGGTCACTGCACCTATGCTAACGTGGGTGCAGCTGCATAAAAGGCTTACATTTGCACGGCAATATCGTATTGGTCTTCGCTGATTATCAAAAACTTGCCTTCTCCGATGAGTCATGTTTTACATTACATCGAACGATTGACGTTAGCGTATAAAGCGTGAAAGATCGAAGAACAAATACTCATCAACAACTGCTAGAAGAACTGGAGGCGTTGGGGTATCGTCATGGTCTGGAGAATGTTTTCGTGGCATTCGCTGGGTCCACCCATACCTGTGGAAGGCACTATAAACCGAAATCGTTATGAATCCATCCTTGCTGACCACGTACAAACATACATACTAATTGCTTTTCCTGGGATGGATAGGATCTACCAGCACCACAATCTGACGTGTCACATAGCGAGAACTGTCCGAGATTGGTTGGAGAAGCACGATGAAGACTATAAAGAATTTCCTTGGCCCCCTAATTTCCTAGCCTTAAATTCAATTGAGCAAACTGAGCATATGTGGGAACACCTCGATCGGGTTGTTCGCTCTATGGATTCTCTACCAAGTGACCTCCAGCAGCTGTCAGATTCACTGCAGTTAGCATGGCTCCACGTATCTGTGAACACCTTCCATCACCTTATTGAGTCACTCTCAGCCCATCTAGTTGCTGTCCGCGCTTCACACGACGGTTACTCCGCATATTATCTGGCGGTCACAATGTGACTGGACTGTGCATATCGTAATAAAAGTAGCTTACGTAGTATTCTACGTTGATTAAAACTTAAATGTCCATCGAAATTCGATTTCAAATATTTAACCTCATATTTAGACTTTTCTCATGTTGGTTGTTATAAAAAGATGCCAATGCAGTTTATTTCCTCAAACAATGATCCTAGACAAATAACAAAATGTTTCAACTCTATTGTTGAAATTTCTGTAAAAAATTGAAATCTAACTATATTTGTTTGCCCTTAACTTTTTAAGCTTGTTAACTTTTTTCAACTCAAAAGTTATGACAAGTGGAGTGTCCATTATGATTTAATTAGTTAAAACGAAAACTACAGAAACCCATATCTTTTCCTTAAAATTCTGCGGAATTCTACTTATCAAAATGTGTCACCAAACTGTAGAAATTTCAAAAGTTTTGATTAAAATCCCTACAATCCCTGCATTCGGCCTCAAACGTCTTGAAGTTTAGTCACGCAGTAAGCACAGTAAGCATAACAAAGCTCTCTAAGTCATTACATCTGGCTTTTAATATATTCATAAAACTACAAAAATTTAAAAAGTTTTATTTTAATTATTTCAGGAATATTATACAAATTTTATTCTGTATGGTTCGTAAAAAAATTAGATCTTGAATTTTTCAGAAATGCCATCCACAGAATAAAACTTCGCACGTTACTTTTAAAAATCTTATAAATATATAGGATCAATATTTAAAGCACCAGCTACCGTCCTTTTCTTGTGCATAATAAGTATCCCAACAAAAGTAATACTAGTGAGTCACATAAGAATACAAAAGTAGTGTATTTTACTAAAACTAGGAAGAGTTAGGATGGTTAAAATAACAAAAGAAAGTGTTTGCATCGCTAAAAGTATAAACAAGATTATATTATTAAATGCATTTTGAAACATTTTCGCTTTTAAATTGCGTGCAATTTCTTCTGAAACCTCGTCATTATCATTTTCCGACGTTTCAAAGAGCGACAGAAATCTATTGAAGTATTTTCATAATTTTCATACAACAGGTTTGAAACAGCCTGACATTCAGAATGTTCATTACACAAATCTGATTCTGTGAGGAATAATTTAAATGCGAGAAACATTTGCCCCAGGCGATAGAATATCATTAGCATGAAACAAAGAGGGAGTTTGGAAAATCAATAGAAGAGGTGTCTTTTATAACTGATAAATGTTTTACAGATTTGAATACGTTAGGCTTTTACTTTTGAAGTTGTAAGATTTTGCGAACTTTCGGTTTTAGTCTCCACAGAAAGATATGACAAAAGAAATTAAAGGCTTTGAAATGTAAGATTATTTATTTTTAAGATAAATGCGGTTATTTGTATTCATAGAATTTAGTCTAAGTTAAAGAATGATTAAAGTCTTAAAGGACTGCATGCAACTTTCTCACACATTCATAAATGTTGATCTTCGAATTCGAAACTCTTATAAAGGTCTAACTGTCCCAGTCGGGGAGCGAATGAAATATATTTGAAATAGCCTGTTGATGCTCTTGGTTGAGCTTCTAGGACAAGATTCCACCTTCTGTTTGTCGAAATTGACCCTATAATATATTTCCTCAAAAGTCAGATCTACTTGCAACTGGCGACCTGAATAACCACTTTCATATTCTCAATTTTTTTCTAATCCAGTCTATCATCATGGATGGTCTTCATGTTGAAACTTGCACCATAATTCGTAGGGTCCACTGAAAAGCTGTAACAGGGTATTTTACCGATCTCCATTATCATTTCAAAATTTCATCTAATATGCAAGGCTAATGTACTCTGGCACATATTTAAATGTATCACTGTCCCAGTCGAAGGTCGAATAATAAATAGATCTTTGAATTGGCTTGCCTAATCGCTAAACTCTAACCTTTTAGCTACTACAACAAGATTCCAACTTTTTTCAAAATTAACCTATAATCTATTTCTTCTAAAGTGAGTCTATTTTCAACTGCCGATATGGATAACCACCTTCATATTATATGGTTTATTTTTTCTAATCCAGACTAATATCCTGTGTGGTATTCGGGTTGAAACTAGCGCCGTAATTCACAGGGTCCACTGAAAAGCTGTAACATGGTATTTTACCGATCTGCATTATCATTTTAACATTTCATCTAACTTGCAGGGCTAGTGCGTTTAAACACCATTTTAAAGGTATCACTCTCCCAGACGCGGATTGAACAATGGATCTTCGAAATGGCTTGACTAACCGCTGAGCTTTAACATTTTAGCTACTGCAGCAAAAAAACTTTAGCTACTGAAACTATCGCCGTAAATCACAGGGTTTACTGAAAAATCATAACAGGATATTTTACCGATTTCCATTATCATTTTAACATTTCATCTAAAATGTAGGCATAGATGTTATAATTTTGTTGGAATCATCATCATCATCATCATCATCATCATCATCTCGTGATAAATAAGAGTGAATAAAACGATATTATAAATATATTACAATAATTAATAACAGTGTGTGATAAAATGTAAGCACTGTACACACCATATTATTTTACTAAGTTAGGATTAGCAACATGCGTACTCAATCCTATTTGTATAATAGGTAAATGTTACTAAAAATATAAAAAAGCAAACACAAAACACGTAATTATTAAATGCACAAACCCTTTTATTATTTGTATGGCACTTAACTGTGTGGAAAATATATTTGTTACAATGTGTGTAACTTACATGTATAGAAGTTAACGACATACAAAATGTGGACTTTCTTTCTGCTTCGGTTCTCAAGTTATTTCGAAGAAATGAGCAAATTTCTATTGCCGACCAAGGATAACCTGGGCCGGTAGGGACAAAACATTAGAATATACCACGAAACACAGAGTGATATGCCAAATATGACCTCTCTAGCTACCTCAGATCCCCTGTTATTCCCAGAAAACGAGTACATTCCTATGGCGGTCCTAGGACGGGCTAGCCTTTTAAGTTTTAAAATTCAAAGATTTACAATATACAACAAAAGGCAATGCTATACCAAGTTTAAATTTGCAAACTGCTCTGGTTCTCGGTTTACGTCCCAAAACCGAGAATATTCCTTATAACGGCCCAGACCGGGCTATCCTTATAAGGTTCAAAATCTAAAGTATTAAAATATACCACGAAAAACAATGGCATAACAAATTTGCAATTTCTAGCTGTTCCAGTTCTAATGTTATTCTCCCAAAACGGGTCCAGACCAATGGCTGTCCCTGGACAGGTTAGACTGGTAATGTTCAAAATCCAAAGAATTAAAATACACCGTAAAAGACAATGACATCTCGAATTTCATGTTACTATACTATAAAACCTGATTAGATAATTGCTCAAATATTTAAATCACACTGAGAAGCAAGATCTAGATAGAAAATGGTTTTAAAAATCGTCTTGAGTTCAGAATATAGGGAAACCAATTTAAAATGAAATTAATTTACATATAGATGCTTCTAGTAGCAAAATAATAGCACTATCATTCTATTATTTTTTTATTTAGAATATTTCACAATATGTACGAAACTATTTTGTCCATTTCAATCACTACTATAATTAACGATTGAATTGGAATAAAACAAGTTGACACTTCGAAAAACAAAACTTCATAGAAAAAACTTGGAAGTTATAATCCTTTTTTACCTTTGTAAAAAAGGATTATCTGAGAAATATTTTTTCTGGAATTTTTGTCATTACATTTAATTGTTCGTCTGTTGAAATGTCTATTTTTTGCAATGTCTGTTTAAGTGTCTATTTTTTGCAATGTTTTCTACTAATTTTTATATTTGCACAAAAAAGCTAGAAGAAATTGATTGCCTTAATTTATTAGTTGTAAAACCAGAATATATATATATATATATATATATATATATAAATATTGCTTTCTTGAACTCATTAACAAGAATTGTAAATTACAAGAATAACAAATTTAAACACCGGTTACAAGAACTAAGAAATTAATCAGCAATTGCAAGAATTATTTTTTTCAACAGGTATAGAGAGAAAGTCATAATTTGCTTCAGTTTTCCCCTTACTAATTAGATAAAACATATGTATTAAATATTATGTATATATAATTATTATAATTCTTAACCCTTTCAAATATCAGCATGTTTTAGTTGCTGCTTGCATGTTGTTGATGCTAATGTTATTGATGCTTCATATGTCGCATGATTAGTTGTTAAAACCTTTCAAATATCAGCATGTATTTGTATACGTTCTTGCAAACGCTACTAAGTAAAGTTATTGCTATGAAATAGATTGTGAATTACATTTTGCTTCACACATTACATGCCGAACTGCTTTAGGTCCAGCGTTTTGTACAATTTTATCAATCTTAGAAAATTTATTGAAATAATTAATTTAATATTTTCAATTTGTACTTTTGAAAGACACTGAAAGTAGATTTTTATGATATAGATGTTTTTACTTTCCTTACAAACACAGAATATGTAATAGAAAATTCTTATGTGGGCAGCACATGACATTTTCTACAAACTCAAATTAATTCTATCTTTATTTCTTTCATAATTTATTAATTTGAGTATAATTGCACAAATAGCATGTATAATTATTTGAAAGTTGACAAAAATTGCAGTTCCAATTTAATTTTCGTTTTCACTTGCCGAATGGGTGTATTTTCACTGGGTGTATTTTTTGTAACAAAAATGAGAAAAAAAAACTAAAATATCCCATGAACGGTTAATCCTGCGGATGGATTTCACTCATTGTCAAAATTTGCGCATAAAACAAGCATTTAATAGATATTTTGGAGTAACTGTAGTTTTTTATTTTGAATTTTGAGGATTTTTGCGGGTCATTTCGCAAAAAAAGGGGCGGTATCTTTCTTTCTGATTCATATCAAAATCTAATAAGTACCAATGTAACTCACAAGCGGCATTAAATTTTATGAAATATGATCATTTACTTTTTTAGCTAGATTGGATACATACATTGCACAGACACAAACATATGCACACCTAAGGAGAGAGAGGGGGAGGAGGGAGAGGGAGAGAAAGGAGAGAGAGAGAGAGAGAGATGTCATGCTAAAATTATTTTTCATGTTTTCGAGTGCTTGAAACGTACAGATCCGTTGAAAATCCGAGTTGAAATTTCGACACAATTTCAATGCTTTTTCTGAACATTACCATGTATTGTAGGGTAAGTAAAAAAGTATTGCAATGGGGTCAAAAATACGACTCTTAGATTTTGAGTAAGCGTGCGAGGATTAAACCTATGCAAATATTACTAGGGTATTGCCTTAAAATATTACTGGGATATTGCCTCATACCAAAATATGCAATTATTTTTACAGTACAAATTATTAATATATTAATGCCGGTCACAGAATGAGAACATAATTTATAATTTTTATTTATCTTATGTGATTTTTTTTCTCCATCTTTGAAGCAATCTCGCCTTTTCAATTAACATTACTAGGTATTCATCGATTAATGTAGATCACAGAGTAAGTGCAGAATTTATTATTTCCATTCATCTTATATGAATTTATTTTCTCTATTTTTGAACAATCTGGTCCTCTAAATTAACATTACTAGATATTCCTCAATTAATGTCAATTACAGAATGAGAGCAGAATGCATAATTTTTATTCATCTTGTGTGATTTTTTTCTCTGTCTTTGAAGCAATCTCACCCTTTCAATTATCATTACTAGATATTCTTCGATTAATGCCGATCACAGAAGGAGTGCATAATTTATAATTTTTATTCATCTTATATGAATTTATTTTCTCTATCTTTTAATATTCTCCCTGTCTGAATTAACATTACTAGATATTCATAGATTAATGCCGATCACAGATTGAGACCATAATTTATAACTTTGACACATCTTGTGTATAATTTTTCTCTATGTTTGAAGCAATGTCGCCTCCTCAATTAACATTACTAGATATCCATCAATTAATACCGATCACAGACTGAGAACAGAATGTACAATTTTTATTCATCTTGTGTGATTTTTTTTCTCTATCTTTGAAGCAATCTCGCCCTTTCAATTAATGTTACTAGATATTCATCGATTAATGTCGATCACAGAAGGAGTGCAAAATTTATAATTTTTATTCATCTTATATGAATTTATTTCTCTAACTTTGAATACTCTCTCCGTCTGAATTAACATTACTAGATATTCATCGATTAATGCCGATCACAGATGAGAACATTATTTATATTTCTGATTCATATCCTGTGCTTTTTTTTCTCTATCTTTGAAGCAATCTCGCCCTCTTAATTAACATTACTAGTTAGTGCTTCAGATTTAACATTACTGGATCCTGTTTCTCATTTAGCATTACTGGCTCATTTCAAAGTTCACATGTAACTGCGCTGCACCGTTTCTCGTATGCTTTCAGGGGCTAAAAGAAACTTTTATTATCTCTCTCGAGATTTCTTACATTTATGCCAAGGCTTGATTTCCACAGAGACGCGAGTTCGAGAATTATTATTTTTCTTATTAGTACGAGTGTTGAATCATGAAAATTTACAGCTCAGTGAACTTGAAAATCAAAACAAACCTAAAGATTTCGAAACATTTGGGAATACTTATTCATTCAGCAATTATAATTCATTATATATCTACTATGTATCCTCCAGAATCGGGGGTGTGCTCTCCGGATACAAGATTGAGTCCAAATTTCTGGATAACTAACACAATTATTCACAAGCACAGAACAAACAGGTACAATATATAGTAAAACAACACTTAAATGCTCCATTAATTTCACAAAGCAACTGATACTATTATCGAAACATTGACGCATTTCATTTCACAAAACAGCGACTTCTTAAAACATTGATGAATAAATATCACAGTTCAATGTAGCTATCGGATCAAGTCAACTGCTCTCCAAATGTGTGATGATTAATTTCATAGATTCTTTATACAAACTTCTAGACATATTTTATATCTAGTAGAATAATCGTTTTTCCAAGTACTTGTCGAACCTTCGGAATGTCGCCAAATGGGCGACATTCCGAACATTTGGCTATAAATCGCCAAATGTGGCAACCCCTTCCAAACTTAAGCAAATGTCAACTCCAGATTCATGTCATAGGAAAGGTTGCTTGTACGAGTGTTTATTTTCCGCCTGGTTTTCAAAAATGAATCCAGTAAGAGCATTTTACACGTTTGTAGCATTATAAATATGAAAAGTCATATACATAACTTTTCTGACAAATTAATAAATTGCTATACTGTGTGGAATTAAGAATAATCTGTTACGAACAGTACATAACATTCCCTACTTAAAACAATAACTTTACTTCTTTGATAGCAAAATAATGGTGTACAAGATTTATAGAACAGTGATTTTGCATTAAATTAACACCACGTACATTTAAATTAGGCGCTTTTGGCCACTTACAAGTAAAAACACATGACTTATTCATACTCACAATCCATTTCCTTATCAAAATGCAATTAAAATGTAATTTATATCAATTACATAAAATAAATGACTACTGGTGAATTCGTGGGCGTCATAATAATAACTATTACAAAAAGTATTGTCTCTTGTGAATGGAATGGTTTGAATTCACGTTAATGATGTTGCGTAATATTGCATATAGAAAGTTAACATATCTGACGATACTCATTACATTTTTAATGTCATATATACATTTTGATGGAAGTATTTGAAAAACGGGCAATATCTTGAGAACGGTTAATGCCTGGTCTTCTAAACTTTTACAAATTACATAGAAAATTTTCATTCATTTAGCATTATTCAAAGTCGATATTTTTTAATGAATTTTAAAACATTTATTCTAAAATAAGGTTATATCTCTGGAACTGTTCATGCTAGTGTTCTATAGTATAAATCATTCCTTTTCTAATAAAAAATTACGTCTGTCTGAAATGATAATTTTTTATCATTAAAGTGTCAATATTTTTTCCAAAACTTATTCGAAAACAGGGAAGGGGGGGGGGGTTCGAACATTCGACTGCACTTAAAATTAATAGGGTTCTGGCATTCACTGATTGCAATAATCCTGCTAAATTATATTATAAACGCATCATTCGTTCGTGACATATCGCGTTCACAGACTCACGGACACACATACATGCACATACGCATGCGCATGCGCACTAAGACATAACAGACTAACGCATACACATAACACACCTACAGACATCCCCTCAAAAGCGTTCGATTTGAGTTAAGATACGTTTGAAACGCGGTCTTCCATCGAAAACTCGATTTCCAATTCAAATTTTTGACTCCCTCACATCACTTTCCCTATGCATTATGCAATGTATATAGGGAAAGTAAAATTTAGAGTGGACTGGAGTAATTAACGTACAAAAAATAAAGCTTACCTTTAACCCTATATTTCTGGAAATCAGATAAGCTTTTTTTGATTTTACCGATTCAGAAAGGCATACGCAGTTTTCTAAAATGCATTTGAATATTTTGAGAGATATATTTCTACTTGTATTGAAAAGTAAATTTTACTTTCCCTGCAATACATTGTAATGTATAGGGAAAGTATTGGAATCATACCGAAAATCGCAACTCGAGTTTTCGACGGATCTACACGTTTCGAGACCTCTAGAATACGAAAGAACTATTTTTAGCGTGACGACTGTGTGTGTGTGTGTGTCTGTGTGTATGTCTGTGCAGATTTTGTATCCACAGTAACTAAAAAAGTAATTGACCGAATTCATAAAATTTGGTAGGTAAATCACTTGAGGGCGAATCTGGTGCTGATTAGTTTTGGGTATGATTCAGGATAAAATAACCCGCTTTTTTTTTTTTTTGCGAAATGGCCCGCAAAAGCTTGTATCCACTCTAGCTGAAAATCTAATGCACCGAATTTCACAAAATTTGGTAGATAAGTCGCTTGTGGATCACCCTCGTGCTGATTAGATTTTGGTACGGTTCGAAAAAAATAACCTGCCTTTTTGTGCAAAATGGCCAGTAAAAATTGACAAAATCCAAAATAAAAAACTACGTATGCTGAAATATATGCAATAAATACTTGTTTTATACGTAATTTTTAACAAAGAAAAGAATAAGAACAACCCCATTACACTAGGACTAGCCGTTCTCGAGATATTTTTGTTTTTTTGTTTTTTTTCCCTACGCCAACTTTGAAAATGAGTCCAGTTACCAAATGAGAACGAAAATTGAATTAATAGTGTGAATTAAATTTAATTAAAATAAGAGAATGTATATATAAGTCTGAAGAGATAGTCCAATGATGCCCACATCAGATTTTACTTTCCCTGTAACACATGGTAATGTATAGGGAAAGTATTGGAATCGTGTCGAAAATCGCAACTCGAGTTTTCGACGGATCTACACGTTTTCGACGGATCTACACGTTTTCGAGACCTCTAGAATACGAAAAAACCATTTGTAGCGTGACATCTGTGTGTGTGTGTCTGTGTGTCCGTCTGTCTGTCTGTCTGTGTGTCAGTCTGTTTTTCTGTCTGTGCAGATTTTGTATCCACTCTAACTAAAAAACTAATGGACCGAATTTCACAAAATTTGGTAGGTAAGTCACTTGTGGGCGAGTCTGATGCTGATTAGTTTTGGGTACGATTTGTGATAAAAGAACGCGCCTATTTTTGCGAAATGGTCCGCAAAAGTTTGTGTCCACTCTAGCTGAAAATCTATGGACCGAATTTCACAAAATTTGGTAGATAAGTCGCTTGTGGGTCAGCCTGGTGCTGATTAGATTTTGATACGGTTCGGAAAAAATAACCTGCCTTTTTCTTCAAAACGGCCCGCAAAAATCGCTCAAATCCAAACTAAATAACTACGTATGCTCAAATACATCCTTTAAATGCTTGTTTAATACGTAATTTTTAGAGAAGAAAATAATAAGATCAACCCCATTACACTAGGACTAGCCGTTCTCGAGATATTTTGGTTTTTAGTTTTTTCTCTACGCCACCTTTGAAAATAAGTCCGGTTACCGAATGAGAACGAAAATTGAATTAAAAGTGAAATAAATTTAATTAAAATAAAGAGAACGTGGATATAAGTCTGCAGGGAAAGTCATGTGCTGCCCACATATGATTTGTATTTTCCCTGTAATACATAGTAATGTATAGGGAAAGTATTGGAATCATGTCGAAAATCGCAACTCTAGTTTTCGACGGATCTACACGTTTCGAGACCTCTAGAATACGAAAAAACTATTTTTAGCGTGACGTCTGTGAGCGTGTCTGTCTGTGTGTCTATGTGTCTATGTGTGTGTCTGTCTATCTGTCTGTGTGTCTGTCTGTCTGTGCATATTTTGTATCCACTCTAACTCAAAAAGTAATTGACCGAACTTCATAAAATTTGGTAGATAAGTCAGTTGTGGGAAAATCTGGTGCGGATTAGTTTTGGTTCGATTCGGGATAAAAGAACCTGCCTTTTTTCGCGAAATGGCCCGCAAAAGCTTGTATCCACTCTAGCTGAAAAACTAATGTACCGAATTCCATAAAATTTGGTAGGTAAGTCACTTGTGGGACACGCTGGTGCTGATTAGATGTGATTAGATTTATTAGATTTTGGTGTGATTCGGAAAAAAATAACCTGCCTTTTTTTGCCAAATGGCCCGCAAAAATTGCCAAAATCTAAAATAAAATCTACGTATGCTGAAATATATCCATAAAACGCTTGTTTAATACGTAATTTTTAACGAAAAAAAGAGTAAGACCAACCCCATTTCACAAGGGCTAGCCGTTCTCGAGATATTTTAGTTTTTTTGTATATTCTCTACGCCACCTTTGAAAAGAAGTCCAGTTATCCAATGAGAAAGAAAATTGAATTAAAAGTGAATTAAATGTAATTAAAATAAAGAAAACGTGAATATAAGTCTGCAGGGAAAGTCATGTGCTGCCCACATCAGATTTTTTAATATCCCGATAACGACTCGCATGAATAAATAGACAATGGGGGTTTATTTACTGCTGCATTTCCTTTAAGTGTTTTCACTGGTATGTTTTCCTTATTTCCCCCCCGAAAAGCGGAGCAGTTGTAATCATAATTCTCAGGTTAGGAGGAATGGATGCTGAATAATGACATGCAAAGCCCTGTTATAGGGAAAGAAGTTGCTTCTAAGAACTTACCGTTTCATTAACGGTGGGCGGGGCTAAAATATATATTTAGTACTGTCATTGGATCAGAAATAAGTATTTCTACCAGAAAAATAAAAAAAAAATGCTATAAGAAGTTTTGTGTTCACGAGTGATCCAACCTTGGTCAATGGGTTTAATAAGGAGTCATGATCATGAAACTATGTCTAAGTATGGTGAGGTATGATAAGATAAGCTTTAAACAGTCGTAGCCATGAAACCATGTCTGTTGATGGTGAGGTAATATAAGTTAAGCTGCAACCGTTGCCATGAAACCGAGTCTGAGGATGGTGAGGTATGATGAGTTAAGCCATTTCTTGCTTTTGACAAAAATAAATTCATCCTTGCATGCTGTGTCACATACGATTACAGGTGACAAAACCCAGAATAAAAGAGTTATCCAAAACAGTTAAAGAAAGAAATATTTTTCAGATACGATTCTTGTACATGTAAATTATTTCCCTTTTGAATATGTAATGTGTATAATTTTAAACACTGTATTTTTAGATGGATAATATAGTAATCTACACTTTTACAGAAATATAGGTGCACGTATGAATTTTAATTTAATGCCGATATGTCTTTAGAATAATCCAATTTCCATGAGATATTGCATTATCGATATATCGTAAACGGAAAAAAGAATAAAAAACATAATTTCTTCACAATTGTCAAATTCGTGTACGCTTTAAAAATACTTTTACTCAGGTATAATTACTCAAAATCTTTTCGGCGATATCATGGACAGTTCTCGAGGTATTTAAAAGATTTAACTTTTCCGCAGGCAGTGTAATAAATCTCGAAATTATCAAACGATTTCTATAAATTTTGGCAAATGTATTTAAATCGATAACAACAAATACGCCAATTTATGCTTAACGTAATCTAGTTTTATAAGTTTGTGTTATTATTTTTCTCATAATATATGAATTTGTTTATCCACTGAAAAAGGAATATTTTTTAATTTCTCATATACTTTTATTTCGTAGGATTTGTTTCATTTTCAAACGTGCACGGTCGTATGAAATCCTCTGAGATAAAATCCATTGCAACGTTTCCAAATAGAGTATGGGAGGAAACCCAAACAAATTAAAAAAACTGGGGAATAAAACATTTTCAGTACTGTATTTTTGGCTATAAAATATTTTTTATTTCTTACTAAATTGCATTTCCGTAATCTAAGCGTGAATCTTAAGATAACTGTACATCACGGAAATGATTCGTCAGTTATTTTTGCTTACCCTATATACATAGTGTAATGTATAGGGAAAGTATTGTGACTGGGTCAAAAATGTAAATTCGAGCTTTCAACGGGAAATAACGTTTCAAATATCGCTCAACTCGAATAGAATGTTTTTAATGCGATGTATGTATAAGTGTGTCTATGTATGTAAGTGTGTGTGTGTACGTGTATGTGTATCCGTGAGTCTGTTAATGTGATATCTTACGAACAAATTGAGCGTTTTGAACGTAATTTCGTACGATTATTAAGATCCATGAATACTGAAACTCGATTGATTTTAAAGGCGATCACGTGTTTGAAAAACTCCCAAATTATAGAATTTTCTTTAAATAAAAAGCAGCAGGACATTTGATAATAAAAATAAGTAATAATTTTGTATTTATTTTTTTATTATACAAGGAATGACACAAACTTTAGAACGGTAACTTTAGAATGGCAACCGTTTTAGAGATATTGCAAATTTTTTAAATAAATGATAAAAAAGTACATAAATGGTAAAAAACAGTAGTAAGTATCATGAAATATGTAACACTTGACAGAAAATTTAGCGACATTGTCAACTAATTTGATGAAATATCGCCAACTTGACGACTTTAAATGTGTGATCAATTTGGCGAAGATGTCGCCAAATTGACAAGAATGACGCTAAAGTTACAAAAAAGAATGCCAAGATGAAATTATAATTAATGTATTTTTATACTATATCTTGCGGAAATCTAAGAAACAGATAGCAACCACCAGCAGAAGTAGAAACAGATACACGAAGGGAAAGCTTCTTTTATTATTTAAAATGAATATAAATTTCTATAACTTTAACAAAGCAGGTATACAGAAATTAGGGGTGACTAGAATTGTTTCTAGGGGGTTTTTAGCTTTCTTTTTCAGACCTCCAAAACAATGCCTTTTCTCAACAACCGCTAAGAATAGCAGTTGTTGATAAGAAACTTTTTTTGGAGGGCTTGAACAATAGGACTAAGGCCATCGAAACATTTATAATCACCTAATTCTCCTATGCCTGCTTTCTTTTAGAAAATTTTAGAAATATATATTCTCACTATTGTGATTTAGTGTAAGATGAAACCTATCTTTGTATGAGTTGAAAGTGTGCGTCCCTATGATGGTAAGTGAAAGTGTTCGTCCTTGCACAAAATCACATTTTAGGGACACATAATATTCTTTATACACTGATGAATTCCTATATATCAATACAAACTAAATCTCTTTCATATATAAGGTAGATCTAGGCTTATTGCCTCTGATTATACGTTTCAATTTTTCACATTTTTCTTATACAAAGAATCCAATTTTATCTCCACCCTTCGAAACTTTCTTTTGGCGAACTATAGAAAAATTACAGAATATTTATCTGAGTAACAAATAAATAATTTTAATTTTTTAAGACAGAATAGAAAGTGTGACAATTTGCAACGGCTACGAGTGATTTATCACAACTCTTTGGGTAAATTGTCCCGAGTGTTATATTGCACAGCCATCGATGAAACCACCGCTGTCACAGTTGCGACACATGAAAAGCTAGCTTAGTATATTTGGAGGGCAATATTTATGTATACAACCTTTATACGCTTGGCACATATTTCCAACAGCTATTGGAATAATGTTCTACACATCTACACAGACCAGGTAGTAATGGATGATCATCATTTTCTTCATAATTAGTATCTTATCGACATTCCTTCTTTCTTTGCTTGGGAGTATTTTTACATTGCAATACATGGTAATGTATAAGGAAAGTATTGGAATCACGTCGAAAATCGCAACTCGAGTTTTCGACGGATGTACATGTTTCGGGACCTCTAGAATATTAAAAAATTATTTTTAGCGTGACGTCTGTGTGTGTGTCTGTCTGTGTGTCTGTCTGTGCAATGTATGTATCCACTCTAACTCAAACACTAATGGGTCGAATTTCATAACATTTAGTAGGCACGACACTTGGGTGTGACCCTGGTGCTAATTAGTTTTTGGTACAATTCGGAAAAAAAAAACCCGCCTTTTTTGCGAAATGGCTCGCAAAAATCTCATGTATTCACTCTAGATGAAATACAAATTGGCCAAATTTCACAAAATTTGGTAGCTAAATCCCATGTGGAATACTCTGGTGCTGATTAGATTTTGGTATTATTCGGAACAGAACAACTTGCCTTTTTTACGAAATAGTCTGTAAAAATCGCCAATATCTAAAAAAGGACTACGTATGTTCAAATGTATCAATCAAATGCTTGTTTTATATGTAATTTTTGACGAGGAAAAGAATAATAACAACTCTATTAATCTAAGACTAACCATTCCCGAGATATTTGCGATTTTTCAGACACTCAGACACACACACACAGACGTCACGCTAAAAATAGTGTTTTCGTATTCTAGAGGTCTCGAAATGTGTAGATCCGTCGAAAACTCGAGTTGCGACTTTCGGCATGATTCCTATACTTTCCCTATACATTAACATGTATTGCAGGGAAAGTAAAGATTGGTGTAAGTGGAAAAGTGGTTTTTAAAAATATCTGTACATCGTCACCCCTGATTCGATTTTTTGTAATTTTCGATATTTCTGTTGATTTGGAGGCTACGATGCATCGAATAAGAACAAAATCAATATTCTAGTCGAGGGGAAGTGCCAGAGCATTTTGAAACGTGATTTTGAATATTGTAATTATTCCTTTGTATCGTACTCCCCCATCCCAGTGAAATTTTAAAGTAATACATTTCTAGGCAGACTTTAATGCTTAGGCATACCAAAATCTGGATTGTAGCTACCGTGGAAGTGACTGATAACTAAGTAAAATTAGTTTTTTACGCTCTCGACCCTAATTCGAATTTATGAAAGTTTTAATTTTTATTGGATTAAAAGACACCAAAACCAATACTCGAACTATAATGGATGTGCTCCATGATTTTGATACATATCCCTTTCATCCCGCTACACACTCAGTCAGTTCAGTGCATGCTATGCAGCTAGTACACTTTTAAAGTTGCAATTCTCCCCATTTACTATACAATGAAATTATTTTTCGATGAATACTAGTTGTTTTCCACAGCTAAAATGTTAATAAATCCTTAAATTCGAATAATTGGAGACCAAACGATGAAGTTGACTAAAAATGTTACCGAGGGCTAGTTTTTCACATAATGTGCCATGCGTAACATTTTATAAAAATATGCAAGGCAGGTTTCCTTACATATTACTAAAAGGTGTTACCCAGGGGTCACGCTGTCGATCACCATTTTCGCGTTTTGCGAAAAGATTCAATTTGGCAATAGAAAAGATTTGGCAAAAATGTTTGCGATTCTATCAAAGTCAAAAATCGGGGTATGCTAATCGTAATGTATACAGCTATACAGGGTGTCCCAAAAAGATTGAAACGCGATTTAATTTTTTACATGTTGGCGATAAGTGTGCAATGTAAATTGCAAAAATGTTGGAATTAAGGGAGGAAATAAGACTACGTTAATGAAATAGTCATCCCAATAATTTGCAAAATTTACACTTTTTTAATTTTATACGACCCCCTTAGGTGAGTTATATTTAACTGAAAATTGAACATTGTGAATGGGGACCCTATATCAAATTAGAAATATAAATTTGTAACATATCACAAAAGATAAAACTGGATGATAATACACAGAATACCCAACCGCGTAGTGAGTACCACTACTTTATATGATCTCTGTCTGTGCAATGCTTTATTTAGATGCATTTGTGATAAAAAAATTTGACACATGTTAACGTATTTTTGATCTAAATAATTTCCATCGTCCATTTGTTTATGATCCCTATTTTCACTGATGAAATAATTTTCACATGGTACGGAAAAGTGGCTTAAGTCAGCGTTTTTCTTTTATCATAATTCAGTTAATGTTAAAGATACAGATATGCGGGTTTTTTACATTCCTTATATACATTATGTATAAGGAAAGTATTGTGACAAGGTCGAAAATTCGAATTCGAGATTTCGACGGGAGAGCACGTTTCAAGTATCCCTGATCACGAATCAAACATTTTTGAGGTGATGTCTGTGTGTGTGTGTGTGTGTGTGTGTGTGTGTGAAAGTATGTGTGTGGGTGGGTGTGTCAGTGAGGCTGTGGAGACGATATCTCACGAACGAATGGAGCGATTTGAATGAAATTTGGTACAAAAATCACAATCCGTGAATACTAGAAGCTTATTGTTTTTAAACGCAATCGAATGTTCAGAACCCCCCCCCCCTAAATTTTCAAGTGAAATGTTGAAAAAATCATCAAAAAATGAAAACCTTTAATAAAGTTACGCAAATACATATTTCTTATATAAATGTTCCTTAGAAAACGATTGACATAAACTTTAGAACGCTAGCTTGATCCGTTCTCGAGATATTGCACATTTTTCAAATAAATTTTACAAAAAATCCCTTAAATTAAACAAAATGTCTTAACTTTTGAGAAACATGTTCATTTTTCATATGTGATATCCTGCGATAAGTTTGGTGACATCATTCTCGTGGATCTAGCTCGTTCCTTTCACGAGAAAATATACTTTGTGTAATACATTTGTATTTGAACGCCAATAGTCATTCATCTGGTATAAGAATATCTTATTTATTCGTCCATAAAGCTGGGCGAGATTTTGGCGACAATTTTGGAGTAATGTCGCCAACTGGGCGTCTTTTTAAATGTTGCCAAATTAACAAAAATCATGCAAAATAGATAAAAATGACGCTAAATCAATGAAATGACGACTAATTGAAGAAAATTCAATGTCTTGGAAAGAATATAAGTATCTACTATAATAACATTTTTTTAACTGTGAAAGTAGTAAATTCATTACATTATATAAGGAAAGTCATGTGTTGCCCACATCAGACGTTTTAATGATCTTATTGCATTAAAAATAAAAATTTTCTGATTGAGCAAACTTGCCTAAGGGGTCGCATAAAAATTTAAAAAGTGAAACTTTTTGAATATTAATAGGATGACTATTTCATTAAAGTAGTCGTATTTCCTTCTTTACTTTCAGCATTCTTGCAATTTGCATTGCCCACTTATCTCCAACAGGTAAAGAATTAAAGCGCGTTTCAATCTTTTTGGGACACCCTGCATACTAGTTGCCTTTCCCAAAACCTGATCTTCGGAATTTGAGAATTTATAAATCAAAACAAATTTTTCAAATGAATCGTCAAAGTAAAATTTGGCAAAAAAAAATTATATTTGGCATAAAAAAATTCATTTGGCGAATAGGTTGGCGAAAATAATCAAAAATCTAGAGTAACTCCTGGTGTCTCCTATATTAAACCAAAAGAAAATGGCGTTAAAATTCCTCCTCACTTGAATATTTTCCTAAATTATCATCTGTGGTTTAATCATTGAAACAATAACTCCTTAAAAACTAATTCTTTTATTTCCAGAAGATTACGTAAACTTTTTCCGCCGTCTGATTTCTTTCAAGACGAAAATCCCTCGAAATATTTCCGCCAGACAACTGCAAGCAAAAGAAGAAAGGAGAACTAATGAAGCAACAGAGTGAGAGAGCGAGAAAAAGAAAAATGTGTACTGGGATAACGTTTTGGCTATAAAATTTATTTTCATTATAAATTAGGTGTGTGCAGGTATCTGTATATGCGTGTATATGTGCAAGTGCAAGTAGGTGTGAACATGGCATTTGAGAAAATATGTAAGCAATTCAAGCTAAAGTTGATAGGATTCTTACAAGCACCAAGTACTGGAACCTAGGAATCTAGTTCACATCGCAGATAACAACATCAGTAGTTGGTTTCATTCTTTTGCGTGTTCGTCATCACAGAATTGCTAATAACTGCAATATAAGCAGCAACACTTCCTGTATATATGAAATACTGACAACATTTTTCCAGTTATGTGGTTGCTGAACTTAAGTTCAGTTGAATTTTCAGAGCATATAGCTTTATAAAAACTTTCTAATTTTTACTTTCTTGTATCGTAGTATTGATTTCGATTTGGAGTGGTCTTAGTTTGGGCTGCATTAGACATTTATGGATCTATACTGCTATTTTCTGTACAAGTTAAATACGATTTTAAAGTCCAATTCGAACCACTTTATATATGTTGTGAACGTTCTATGTTATGGAGAAAATCCAGCCTCGCGGATTCGCCGAAGCATCAACAGGATCAGATAGATCTCAAGTACCCGCACTTAAAACATTTTAGTCAACTTGTGAGACCAGGAGGCATTATATACAGTTTTTGATGTTTACGACGAAATAAAGCGCATACTTTTAATCACCGTTTTATGATAGTCTTGGCCCGGAAAGTTATGACCCCAATAAATACACATCACACAAATTGCAGGCGTGGTTAGGACAAAATATCCTAGGACCAAGACTTAAACCAAGCTTCATTTTAAACTGAAAGATCCAATAAGGCAAATATACGACATCGCACTGAGCATCCAATAAGGGCAAGGAGGGCGTATCTGAACCCCAGGCAAAATGATGCTGCGACAAGGAGGAAAGTCAACGAATACAATTCAATGATAATGAAAAAAAGAAGAATGCCCGAAATACAGAGGTATGTGCCAGTATTCATGTATTAGGTCAATTTTTTATCGTTGGAATAAGATTGAAAAGACTTGGTCTCACACGGTACTTTTCTCCTCCTTAAGCGTTTGCTAAAATTGAAGTAATTTTAATTATAACAGTAATAGAGGTGTGAATAAATCATAATTCATTTTAAAAGTTAAAAGTGTGGATTTTAAAGTGTAGTGTTTTGATTTGATGATTATGATAAGGAACTCGTGCAAAGAAGAAATGGTGGGTTTCGCGGCCACGATGTCAATGTACAAATGTTACAATTCTCGACCACTGTAATTAAGATTAATAATTTGACCCAAAAATTTTATATTTAATGAAGGTAAAACCATTCAAGATTTATTCATCACATAACTGACTCAGTGTTTGAGTGACCACCGCTTCATATTTTAGGATGAGCGCTTGGTATTCCTGCATCTTGATTTCTCTACTCTATGAGTCTCCATTTGGCTTTGTCTCTTGATTTATCAATACTCGATATCTCTGCTTAAGAGTACCTCCTGATTTTATTAACTTAGCCTGAACGGGTTTGACTCCTATATATATATATATATATATATATATATATACATATATATATATATATATATATATATATATATGTTTATATATATATACTATATATATATATATTTATATATATATATATATATATATATATATATATATATATATATATATATATGTTTATATATATATATATAAATATATATATATATATATATATATATATATATATATATATATATATATATATATATATATATATATATATATATATAAATATATATATATATATATATATATATATATATATATATATATAAATATATATATATATATATATATATATATATATAAATATATATATATATATATATATATAAATATATATATATATATATATATATATATATATATATATAAATATATATATATATATATATATATATATATATATATATATATATAAATATATATATATATATATATATAAATATATATATATATATATATATATATATATATATATATATATATATATATATATATATATATATATATATATATATATATATGTATATATATATATATATATATATATGTATATATATATATATATATATGTATATTTATATATACTATATATATATATATTTATATATACTATATATATATATATTTATATATATATATATATATATATATATATATATATATATATATATATATATAACAAGTCAAAAATTGCAAGAACGTGAATACTTGAATAAAGTGAAAAAGACCAACAGGGCATATATAAAAGGCCTAGAGGGATGGCGACCCCTAGTTCCCGGTTACAAGTCGACTTTTTACACCTTAGGAAACACTCCCGGAGCCATATATCACCTGTGGTCCTAATTCAGAATAACGTCAAAGTAGAAGACGCAAATCACACAGAACGTGCATCCGTAGACGGCAATGCCTCCATAAAGAAATAAAAGGTTTAAAAAAAAAATAGATTTGAATTAAAACCTCGAATTACAAAAATAAAATGAAATACCTGAACAATTTCAATCATCCTACCAAAGCACCTAGACCTTCGATAAGACCAACTCATAATCCCGCTCAGCATCGTTGCCATTTATTACATGTAAATAACTGTGTTGCCAAAGTCTTTTTGAAATGCATCCCTAAATTTACTGTACACAACATTGTAACACTGTGTTATAAAAAGAAAAGGATCACTTTGCGTTAAAGCTTCCTTTATAAATAAAGTATCATGCCCAATCCGATCCTCGTTAAAAGAATGGTTACAGTGGCATTTCGAGCTTATACAACATCTGCCAATTCGCTTCTTATGTCATATCTACAACCTATTATGAATCATTATTTAAAAAACGGATCCGTCATGATAAAAAATAGCGATGAAGTCATAAGAAACTTGAAGAAAATGCCAACCAACTTAATATTTAAAACCTTTGACTTCCAAGATCTTTTTAATAATATCAATTTGGAGGATCTGTATAGTATTATGACACATTTACATGGAGTCTTTGAATTACAGAGAATTGTACCAATGCAAAAGTTTAAACAAGTTTTGGACATTGTGTTATACGAAAACATTCTATACAACGGCGTTGCTTTTTACAAGCAAATCAAGGGTGTGCCAATGGGAGGAGGATGTTCATCTTTATTGGCAAATCTATACTTACATCATTATGAACAAGGTAATCACATTTTAAACGAATTGCCATTCTTTCGTTATGTCGATGACGTCCTTATTGCACAAGAAAATATAGGTGTCATGTTTGATTTCGGATTCTATCCAGCCGATTTAACTCTGATCGAAAATATCGCAGAAAAGTCAAAGGAAATTAATTTTCTGGATATTCGTATACATTTTGCAAAAAACATGTCTACGTATTATACAATTTACGACAAAAGACGTCAATACAAGTTCAAGATACATTACATTATCAATTGGCATTCTAATTTAAGTATTAAGATATTTCGTAATATTTTAATTAATCATTTTAAGCGTAGTGCACGTATGCATTCTTTTAACGAGGATCGGATTGGGCATGATACTTTATTTATAAAGGAAGCTTTAACGCAAAGTTATCCTTTTCTTTTTATAAGACAGTGTTACAATGTTGTGTACAGTATATTTAGGGATGCATTTCAAAAAGACTTTGGCAACACAGTTATTTACATGTAATAAATGGCAACGATGCTGAGCGTAATTAAGTATTAAGATATTTCGTAATATTTTAATTAATCATTTTAAGCGTAGTGCACGTTTGCATTCTTTTAACGTGGATCGGATTGGGCATGATACTTCATTTATAAAGGAAGCTTTAACGCAAAGTTATCCTTTTCTTTTTATAAGACAGTGTTACAATGTTGTGTACAGTAAATTTAGGGATGCATTTCAAAAAGACTTTGGCAACACAGTTATTTACATGTAATAAATGGCAACGATGCTGAGCGGGATTATGAGTTGGTCTTATCGAAGGTCTAGGTGCTTTGGTAGGATGATTGAAATTGTTCAGGTATTTCATTTTATTTTTGTAATTCGAGGTTTTAATTCAAATCTATTTTTTTTTAAACCTTTTATTTCTTTATGGAGGCATTGCCGTCTACGGATGCACGTTCTTGTGTGATTTGCGTCTTCTACTTTGACGTTATTCTGAATTAGGACCACAGG